>JAXLNO010005471.1:274373-318991 GCA_038087875.1 Malacoraja senta | reverse complement strand
GGTAGGTAGGTAGGTAGGTCGGTCGGTAGACAGATAGATAGATAGATAGATAGATGGCCGGCCGGACGGACAGACAGACATGCAAGGACCCACACTGATGTGATTTAAGATGCTGGAACCCAGGCTTGTGTGATTTAAGATGCAGGAACCCACAATGATGTGATTTAAGATGCAGGGACCTACATTGGTATGATTTAAGATGCAGTCCGTCAAACTACTATCTGCCTTTGTTACTGTAGGGACTTTGGGCTTTGAATTGTTTTGCACTAATTTTGTTTTTTTTAATTGGTTATTTTGTTTGTTTATTATGTTATCTGGTGAGTACTGTGTTTAATGACCTGTGGGGCAGCCTCAAATAAGGATCTATTTTTTCCATTTTGGCACATATCTTCTATACTATTACTAAAAGTCTCATCTTGACCACTTAGGTCTACGTTGTAAATAAGATTTAGAAAAAATGCTACCTACATCGCTGTGATTGTTTTCGCCATGTTACTCACCATCCTCTTCTTCTCCAACCACCCTAGGGTTTTTTCCAATCGGTGAAATAATAAAACAGTTATGAATGTTTAAAAAATCATGAGATCAGCTGATTGGTCTTTTCGCCTGTCAGTCACCATGATGAAGGTCACGCCCCTTCCGGGGGCCCAGGAGAATAAAGCCCCGGAGGCCGGACATGAGTCAGTCACTCTTGAAGACCGTGAGTGAGAGTTGAGTCCTGAACTGTGAGTCTATGCCGTGAGTGAACTGAACTGTGAGTCTGCACTGTGCTTGAAATGAATTGTTAGCCTGAACTGTTCTTGAAATTAAATGAAATGAAGTAAGTTGTTGGCCTGCCCTGTGCTTGAAATAGAAATGAAGTGAGTTGTTGGCCTGCCCTGTTCTTGAAATGGAAATGAAGTGTGTTGTTTACCTGCCCTGTGCTTGAAATGGAAGCAAAGTGAGTTGTTGACCTGCCCTGTGCTTGAAATGGAAATGAAGTAAGTTGTCGGCCTGCCCTGTGCTTGAAATGGAAATTAAGTGAGTTCTCGGCCTGCCCTGTGCTTGAAATGGAAATAAAGTGAGTTGGCGGCCTGCGCTGTGCTTGAAACAGAAATGAAATGAGTTGTTGGCCTGCCCTGTGCTTGAAATGGAAAAGAAGTGAGTTGTTGGCCTGCCCTGTGCTTGAAATGGAAATGAAGTGAGTTGTCGGCCTGCCCTGTGCTTCAAATAGAAATGAAGTGAGTGCCGGCCGGCTCTGTTCTTGAAATGGAAATGAAGTGAGTTGTCGGCCTGCCCTGTGCTTGAAATGGAAATAAAGTGAGTTGGCGACCTGCGCTGTGCTTGAAACAGAAATGAAATTAGTTGTTGGCCTGCCCTGTGCTTGAAATGGAAATGAAATTAGTTGTTGGCCTGCCCTGTGCTTGAAATGGAAATTAAATGAGTTGTTGACATGCATTGTGCTTGAAATGGAAATTAAATGAGTTGTTGGTCTGCACTGTGCTTAAAATGGAAATGAAATGAGTTGTTGGCCTGCACTCTGCTTGAAATGGAAATGAAATAAATTGTTGGCCTGCACTGTGCTTGAAATGGAAATGAAATTAATTCTTGGCCTGCACTGTGCTTGAATTGGTAATGAAACGAGTTGTTGGCCTGCACTGTGTTTGAAATGGAGATGAAATGAGTTGTTGGCCTGCACTGTGCTTGAAATGGAAATGAAATGAGTAGTTGGCCTGCACTGTGCTTGAAATGGAAATTATATGAGTTGTTGGCCTGCACTGTGCTTGAAATGGAAATGAAATGTGTTGTTGGCCTGCACTATGCTTGAAATTGAAATGAAAATAGTTGTTGGCCTGCACTGTGCATGAAATGGAAATGAAATTAATTGTTTGGCCTACCTGAAACCACTCATTTCGGCCTACAAGGCACCTATTAGCCCAGAAACCAGTCCCCTTTGCCCAAAATGCCCATATTAGCACAGGAGCATTTTGTCCCATAAGGCCCATTCCAGGCCAAGAAAAGTCCAGAAAAAGTGTCTTGCACTGAGATTTCGCTCTTATTTTATAGAGATCCTCATGCCCATCAGGCCTGTACTAGGCCAGGAGGAGTCCCTTTGGCCCATCACTAAGTATTCCCCCTGTAAGACTCACCCCAGTATTTTTCTCCCTCCCTTCATTGGCTCCCTGTGAGATCCAGGCCAGGATAGACTTTCCTCCTTCATTGCTGTGATCTGCAGAAAAATATGAAAAATGTCTAAAATTAATTCACCCCCCTCTCCCCCCATTCTCTCTCAGTCTCTCACCTGTTTTGGGCAAAATTTCTGGCAGTTTCTGAGCTGCCAGCCCACCAGCTCTGAGTGACTGATCTGGCAGGTCACCAGCCCTGAGTGACTGAGCTGCTAGCCCACCAGCCCTGAGTGACTGAGCTGCCAGACCACCTGGACTGAGTGACTGAGCTGCCAGCCCACCAGGTCTGAGTGACTGAGCTGCCAGCCCACCAGGCCTGAGTGACTGAGCTGCCAGCCCACCAGGCCTGAGTGACTGAGCTGCAAATCCACCAGGCCTGAGTAACTGAACTGCCAGCCCACCAGGCCTGAGTGACTGAGCTGCCTGCACAAGAATCCATTCGGGCCACAATGTCCATACTGGCGCTCTGGAAACCAGTCCCTTCGGCCCACAACACCTATACTAGCGCTCCAGAAAGCAACTGCCCCCCCCCCCCTCCCCAACTGGCCACCAATATTGCAATTGGTGGATAGGTGGAATACTGCATTGGAGGACCAGCCCTCCTGTATGAACTTAGTGTAATGACAATTATATACGCTTGACACCTGATGTTTATTGTAGTCCTGTATACTGGGGTACAATGAAGAGCTTTGGTCTGCATGCTATCCAAACAGATAAGATAATATTATACATCAATGCAATCAAGTCAAACTCAAGTACAAAAGTAAGAGTGAAGGGGCAGATACAGGGTGCAGAATATTGTTCTCAGCATTGAAGAGCATCAGTTCCAGAGACAAAGTCCAATGTCCGTAATGGGGTAGAGGTGAATCGGACAGTAACCTAGCTTATGGAAGAGCCATTCAGAAGCCGGATAACAGAGGAGAAGAGGCTGTTCCAGAGTCTGGTGGTGCGCGCTTTTATGCCTCAGTACCTTTGGCCGGACGGGAGTGGGCAAAAGAAGGAATGTCTGGAAATAGGCACAAAGTGCTGGAGTAACTCAGCAGGTCACAGCATCTCTGGAGAATTGGAAAGGATGACGGTTCGGGTCAGGACCCTTCTTCAGACTCATGGTGAGATCAAAAAAGGGGAGGAAGGTGTCAGAGATGGTCCAAATGGATTTGAGTTCAGGGTGGAAATTGGTAGTGGCCAATGAAGTCCATGCGTTCTGCATGGAATGACTATGGTGGACAAGTCTTTGATTATGCCAGCTGCTTTCCCGAGGCAGTGCGAAGTGTAGATGGTGGGCTGTGTAGTCTGTGTGATGGACTGGGCTACATCTACAATAGTGGGGAGTGGGGACTGTGTGATGGACTGGGCTACATCTACAATGGTGGGGAGTGTGGTCTGTGTGACAGACTGGGCTATATCTACAATAGTGGGGAGTGTGGTCTGTGTGACAGACTGGGCTACATCTACAGTAGTGGGGAGTGTGGACTGTGTGATGGACTGGGCTACATCTACAATGGTGGGGAGTGTGGTATATTATGAAATTGTACACTGATGTGCTTTGGATTATACGGTGTCTTAATCTCTCCTGCTGTCAGTACCTCCACTGGCTTCCAACCTTTACCGTAGCAGCTAATTACCATTAAACTGCATGATGTGATTGGACACAATGCCCTTGGAGACAGCGGCTGATTGGACGGGAGGAGACAGAATTGTTGACTGGACGGGAATTTTAAGGCAAGCTGGTTGGTGATTGGACGCAACCCCCTTAGAGACAGCGGTTGATTGGCCACCAAATAATCGGGCACAAATTGACGAATAGGAAAATAATAAAATCGCTGGTCGGTGCAAACTCAGTGGACTACCTGCACTGTATCTCCAAACTAAACAGCATAACAGATACCGCGCGGAAACAGGCCCTTCTTCCCACCGAGTCCGCACCGACCCCTGCACACGAACACTATCCTGCACACAGTTCTTCAGGCTGAGAGTCAGGGGAGAGGGAAACTAGAGATATGAAAAGATACAGAACAAACCCCAGAACGGAATGATCTGTTTGGTACATTTTCTCACCTCTAGTTTTCCTAATAATATGGAAACCTTTGAACCATTGAAACAAAGATAGACACAAAATGCTGGAGTAACTCGGTGGGACAGGCAGCATCTCTGGATACAAGGAATGGGTGACGTTTTGGGTTGAGGCCCTTCTTCAAACCCTTCAACCATTGAACCAGCTCATTGGAGGTCTGTGAAACAGTGCAGGGCGATGCACCTTTTAGTTTTGTCCAGCACATTGGGGAAGTGAGTTATGCTTTACTCTAAAACCTTGGCAACAAAAGTCAAAGACCCCCCCCCCCCCCACCCAACAGAAAGGAACCGCAGATGCAGCCGTCACCGCAAAATGTCAATGATTCCGGGAATGCCGAGGCGACAGGGTGAGAGAGAGGGAGTGAGAGAGCGAGAGAGAGACGAAATGGGAGCGGGGGAGAGAGAGCGCGCGCGAGAGAGAGAGAGAGAGAGGGAGGGAGGGAGGGACGGAGAGAGCGAAAGACAGAGAGACACAACGTGGGTCGGTAGGTGAATGATTAACATGCACACCAAGAAGAAGTACGCGGTCTGAGCCCTCAACCATGATGATGGATTTTAAGAATTTCTCAATGTCGTCAATGCATCGATCTACATTCCTCCGTGTAATTGTGTTTTGACCAAGTATTAATGACGTCGCGTTCCTTTGAATAAAATTCACAGGGCGTCATTAATACTTGGTCAAAACATTTGCGTTTAGTGAGGTATATGGATCGATTAATTGATGACACATTGTTTAACTACGTAGGTACACAAAAATGCTGGAGAAACTCAGCGGGTGCAGCAGCATCTATGGAGCGAAGGAGATAGGCAATGTTTCGGGCTGAAACCCTTCTTCAGACTCGTGTTAACTACTGGCTGTTAACGTGCTAGTAGTTAACACATCGTTTTTGTCTGATGGCCAGTGCAGTGGTTTTTATCCAGGTTCGTTTAAAAATAAATAATGCATAGGCAAATGTTAAAAAAACCAAAAAAATTGTATTTAGCAACGCGAATTCGTATTTCCGTACGAAATACGGAAAATTAGCGCGGGGCCCCCCATTGGCGCGGGGCCCAATTGGGAGCAATCGGTCCAATCGGCTTAAGGCTGGCCATGCCTGGTGAACACATCTGGCTCACTATGGGAAAGACTTCTTGTCCTGGGCAAGGCATGGGTGATTGACGAAGGTGCTGCCTGGAAGCTGGAACGTCAGCACTGAGGAGGGATTGGAGGAGTTGGGCAAAGACGCTGAAGTGTAGAGCTGATCCAGGGGTTCACAGTGATGTCACATTTGGATGGAGAATCTCTTCCATGTGGCAAATGAGCCATTATCAGGGAGTAATTGGCAGACTCATAAGAGGCAGTGATGAGGATACAAGTTTTCATCCGGTCCGGATGAACCTGACAGGACAGTGCAATGAAACTCCCAAAGGTCCTACTTATGCACTCAGACGAGGCTTGATGGGGTTGTGGGAAATGTTCAGGGATGGTGCTGAACAGGAGCCGAACCAGGACAACGGGCAGAATGGCCTCTGATGGCTCTGCGATTCTGATTACTAGGGTGAAGCGACCACTCACAGCTGCCTGTGAGCAGATAAGTAACCAATACTCCATCCAGTTTTCTCCTTCCTTCGCCCACTCAACTCTCAATCCCAGCGGTTCACTTGCTGAAGGGATCATGGGAATGGAAAGGTTAATGGAGTAGTTTGATGGGTTAACGTGGGTAGAGACACAGGATGTGACCGGTAGTTCCGGCAGAATGAAGGTGGTGTAAAAGTAACGATCACGTTCGCTCTACGACCAATGACAAAGCCCGCACAAAGTGGAAGTAAAACATAAAAGACTTGGATTTCTAGTCGGGACGCAGTCAGCTCATCGCCATTTGTCAGCTTATCGCCACTTATTCTTGGGTTCACACTGTACCAGGATGGGAAGCGGTCAGTTCACGTTGATACTGAGATTTCCCTCTCGAGATTAAAGACATACACATTAATTCTTTTAACTTCTATTCCAGATTTTTCACAGGACGACCGCGTTCACAATCCAACATTGAACGATCGGTAGGTTGCCTCAATCGTAGAGTGTGTTCACGACCGACACAGTGAGATGTGATGTAAACCCACAAAGTGCAGGAGGAACAGCGGGTCAGGCAGCGTCTGTGGAGGAAATGAAAGGGCGACGTTTTTGTTCGGGACCCTTCTTCAGACTGATCCGAAGTATCGCCCGTCCATTGGCTCTACTGATGCTGCCTGATCCGCTGAGTTCCTCCAGCACTTCGTAGATGCTGGGATCGTGAGCAAAACATAATGTGATGATTTGATCTATGTGTTTCACCCAGACACCTGGCGCTCTCCTCCTTGTTCTTTGGCAGGAACCGGAGTGTCCTGAAGGGTTACCTGAGAAACTACAAACTTCCCGAGGGGCATAAGGGTTACATCAACATCCTGCTGTTCGGCCTGGTAGCGGCTGGGAAATCTTCCGTCATCAACACCTTCCTTTCGGCTCTGGATCCAAATTCTAAGACCATAACATGTGTCCCGACCGGGAATGATCCCATGTCTCTCACATCGGAGGTACCACGATCTTGTTATTTTAACACACACACGGATTGCATTACTGGAGAAGCTACATCACCGCCCATTCTTTACCCCCCTGGTGTACCCGACGACTGTACTCTTGGGATGTTTATAGGGAATAACAGCCACGCACTCACTGAGAAGAAATGTCTGCTGATCGATTGTAAAACCCAATTCCAGTTCTCATCCGGGAATTCTCCCCATGTCCATGGAACCTTCCGTCAATCAGAGCAGGAAATTCCCCCCATCTCCCTGGGACCTCCCGTCAATCAGAGCGGGAAATTATCCCCATGTCCCTGGGATCTCCCGTCAATCAGAGCGGGAAATTATCCCCATGTCCCTGGGACCTCCCGTCAATCAGAGCGGGAAATTATCCCCATGTCCCTGGGACCTCCCGTCAATCAGAGCAGGGAATTCTCCCCGTGTCCATGGGATCTCCCGTCAGCGAGCGCAGGGCAGGTAGTAGGTTTGTGTCCCCGTGTTATGGTTTAGCTGTCAGCCCACAACACAGAAGCACATAGACACAAAGTGCTGGAGTAACTCAGCGGGTCAGACAGCCTCTGTGGAGGAAATGGATAGGTATAAAGTACTCGAGTAACTCCGTGGGCCAGGCAGCATCTGTGGAGAACATGGATAGGTACAAAGTACTCGAGTAACTCAGGGGTCAGGCAGCATTTCTGGAGAGAAGGAAGAGGTGACGTTTCGGGTCGAGACCCTTTTGGTCTGAAAAAGGATCTCGACCTGAAATATCACCCATTCCTTCTCTCCAGGGACGCTGCCTATCCCGCTGAGTTAAAGAGTGCCCACGGTAGACTCGCGAGTCACTACGGTAAACTCACGGGCTACTACGTTCTTACAACGAATTTAAAAGTTTAAACATTTTACTTCAAGAGTAAATTTGACTCGTGGAAATCTTTCATTACGTTGAAAGATTTTCACAGTTAACAAGTTTCCCGAGTACCTGCCGTTAGCGTTACGAGTTCCGACGTTCCCGCTACGTTAATTCTACGTGATTACCACGAGTTTGATTTGTTTTAAACTCGGGATCACTCGTGGGTGGACTCGCACCGTGAGACAGTACTCCAGCTTTTCGTGTCTATCTTCGGTTTAAACACGCTGAGTTTAAACCAGCACCTACATTTCCTTCCTACACAAAAGCAGATATTCTGTTGATTGTTATTTTGCTGTTGATGGGATCTTGCCGTGAAGGCATTGCACGGCACTTCATTCTCCACAGATAGTGCTGGACAAATGTATGTCTTTTTGAACATTCACAGCTGAGATCCTACAAATCAGCGAATTTAAAGTTTTGGGATACAGCCGGATGGAATGTAACGAAGGGGCTGCATCTGAAACTGAAAGTGCTTCAAATGATCCTGGAGGGAAGAGTTCCCATAAAAACAAACGTGAGTTTCCTCAGTTATTTACGAGTTTGCCCGGGAAACATCTTTCTATATGTCTGGATTTCTACATTCAAGAGATGAACCTGTGATCTGAATTGGAAGTGCTGCCCGGTCACACGGACTGTCTTCAAGAACTGTTGGCATGCTCATGTCGTTGTCAAATACTCTTGAGTACAATCCACTGATCTGTGCTCTCCCATATTGTAAGATATCACTGCTTCATCATGTAGATAGAAACAAGCACAGGTTTACAGTACACACTGTTGCCAGTGTGTGTCTTTATTTCATAAAAGTACATGAGACAGATGAGATATAGTATATATCACATTATACAAACCATACCATTCTAGTTACAGTTACCTTTATATACACTACACAAATGATACTTGCGATGTTACCAGTTGAATGGTTTTAATTAAGTGGCAATACTAGTTGAATGGTTTATTTAAGTGGCATCATTCTAGATTACAATGTTTTGTTTAGCTTAGAGATACAGCATGGAAACAGGTCATTCGGCCCACCGAATCGCAATTACCCAGTACACTCTGTCCTGCACACACTAGGGATAATTTACAGAAACCAATTAACCTACAAACCAACACGTCTTTGGAATGTGTGAGGAAACCGGAGCACCCGGAGAAAACCCATGCAATCACGGGGAGAATGTACAAACTCCGTACAGACAGCACCTGTGGTCAGGATCAAACCCGAGTTCCTGGCGCTGTAAGGCAGCAACTTTACCGCTGTGCCACTGGTTTAGTGGTTTTAGTTAAGTGGCATAATTCAAGGTTACATTGTGATAGTTAGGTCTGCATCATCGGGGAAACAATGGCGTGAAATAACCCAAGTATAACCACATACAGGAACAACTAAAATTAATCCTGAAATAATATAAAGGACACTGTGACAGAGATTGATCTGGGAGTAATACACAGAGATGGTGACAGAGATTGATCCTGGATTAACAAACGGGGAAAGAGAATAATTGTGAATCCCAGCCTTGCAATGGTGTTGCGAGCAATTGCTGGTAAGGAGAGTTCAGACATGGTTTAATAACAGTGTGTAGGAAGGAACTGCAGATACTGGTTTAAATCGAAGATTAACACAAAATGCTGGAGTAACGCGGGTAATGCGGGTCAGGCAGCATTTCATCGAGAGAATGAATGGGTGAAATAATGGCCATTCCTTCTCTCCAGAGATGCTGCTTGTCCCGGTGAGTTACTCCAGGATTTTGTGTCTATCTTTGGTTCATTAACAGGTTAGGGCATGTGGCCTCAGGAAGGAGGGGAGGATGGGGAGAAGAGAAGAGAAACAAATGGTGAACATGTCTCCTCTGTATTTCATAGTTCTGCTCTTGCTCCCTCTGTTCCCCCCCAGTCATAACAGGGACAGAGTCCCCTAATCCTCACCCTTCACCCCATCAGCCGTAGCAAACAACACAACATCCTCCAAGGACATCTGTCCTTGACCTGCTCCATCAACTCTGACCAGGGACCTAGTAGTCCTTTCAGGTGAGGCAGAGGTTCACTTGCATCTCCTTCAACCTCAGCTACTGTATCCAAGTGCTCCCGCTGTGGGCTCCAATATATCAGCAAGGCCAAGCGTAGACTTGCCTCTCCCCCCAAACCTGGTGTGCACCCATTTCACTCCTCTTCTTTCCTTATCTGACACACTTTTATACACATTAGTCCCCTTTTTATCTTATTTTTGTCCACCCATCCACCAATCAATAAAATCCTCACCTGCAACACTGGCCAGGCTTTGTCCTGCCCCCTTCTCTTTTCCAGCTTTCTGTCCCCTACTACAATCTAAATAAGTGTCCTGACATGAACATTCTTACATTACATTCCCGACTGATGAAAGCAGCACAACACATGGCTCCTTTACCTCTCTATCTACTATGTTGCCTCTTCCAAGGACCTATGAATCTGAACCCAAGAACCCTCTGCACATCAATGTTGTTTAGGGTCTTTCCATTAAATGTAGACTTTTCCTTTACATTTGACTTCACAAAGTGCAACACTTCACACTTGCCTGGATTAAACTCCATCTGCCATTTCTCTGCCCATTTCTGTAGCTGATCTATATCCTGATGTGACAGCGATCTTTACTGTCCACAACTCCAGCAATCTTTTGTGTTGTCTGCAAACTTCAACTACATTTACGTCCAGGTCATCCAGATACATCACAAACAGCCACCACAGATCCCTATGAAATTCACAGGTCACAGGCCTAGAGCCAGCATACCCTTCCATCACAACCTGTCTTCTATCAGTAAGCGAGTTCTGAATCCATACAATCATCACTGTTAATCCCGTGCATCTTAATCTTGTGGCTCAGCCTACAATGGGAGACTTCAGTGAATGCCTGACTAAAATCCATGTAGACAACATTGACCGCCCTACACTATTGATCACCTTCATCGTCTCCTCAGAAAACATGGTCAAGTTCGTAAAGGCATGACCAGCCACCTGCAAAGCCAGAGAAAAGAATCCAAGTCTGCCCAACCTCTCTCTGCAGCTAATACCCCCTGATCCCAGCATCCCAGAAAACCTCCTCTGCACCCTTTCCAAAGCTACCAATCCTTGATGTAAAGAGATGACCAGACCTGCACACAATACTCCAAATGCAGTGTGATCAAAGCCCTATAAAGCTGCATCATGACTTCCTGACTCTTACACTCAATTTCCTGACCGATGAAAGAAAGCATACTATATGCCTCATTTACAACTCTATATATATGTGTTGCCACTTTCAGGGAGTTATACACTTGGATCCCGATCCTTCTGTGCAACATCTATTTAAGAAGAGACATAGGGAGAATAGAGGGAAGTATCGGATTTTTCGAGATAAAATAGAAGTGTATAAAACAATGAGAGGCAAAGATAGGATAGACAGAATCATTTTCCCAAGGTGGAAATGTCAAAGTCTAGTGGTCACATCTTTAAGGTGAAAGGGGCAACGATGATAGGAGATGCGTGACATAGAATCATAGAGTGATACAGTGTGGAAACTGGCCCTTCAGCCCAACTTACCCACACCGGCCAACATGTCCCCGCTACATTTGTCCCTCTTGCCCACATTTGGCCCATATCCCTCCTAATCGGCCCTATCCATGTACCTGTCTAACAGTTTGTTAAATGTTGGGATAGTCTGAGCCTCAACAACCTCCTCTGGCAGCTCCATACTCCCACCACCCTCAATGTGAAAAATTTACCCCTCGTATTACTATTAAATCTTTTGCCCTTTACCTTAAACCCATGTCCTCTGGTCCTTGATTTATCTACTCTGAGCACGAGACTCTACCTGATCTATTCCTCTCATGATTTCATACCCTTCTATAAGATCACCGCTCATCTTCAAGAGCTGCAAGGAATAGAGTCCCAGCCTTCTCACCCTCTCCCTGTAGCTCAGAACCTCTAGTTCTGGCAACATCCTCATAAATCTTCTCTGCACCCTTTCCAGTTTGACAACATCTTCCCTATAACATGGTGCACAGAACTGAACACAATTTTCTAAATTCTCAGCAACGTCTTATACAACTGCAACATGACATCCCAACCTCTATACTCAATACTCTGACCAATGAATGGCAATGTGCCAAAAGCCTTTTTGACCACCTTATCTACCTCCGACTCGACCTTCAAGGAACCATGCACCTGCACTCCTAGATCCCTCTGCTTTACAGCACTCCCCAGAGCCCTACCATTCACCATGTAGGTCCTTCCCAAAGTGCAACACCTCACATTTCTCTGTATTTCTCTGTAATAAATTCCATCAACCATTTCTCAGATTACCTTTTTGGTCACGTCTTCAAAAAACTGAATCAGATTTATGAGACACGACCTCACATGTACAAAACCATGCTATCCCATATCACCTCTTGCCCATCCAAATGCCTGTATATCCAGCATTTTTCCTGCACCCCTTCTTGAATAGAGGCACATTTGTTTCCCTCCTGTCTTCCGACACCTCTCCTGTATTTAAAGGCGACTCATAAATTTCAACCAGGGCTCCCGCAATTTCCCCTCTAGTTTCCACAATGTCCTCGGATATATCTGATCATGCCCTGGAGATATGTCTACCTTCATTCACGATAGTACCTTCAGCATTTCTTCGACAGTAACACTGACTGCTCTCAAGACACTTCCATTGAATTACCCAAATTCCTCCACCCTCCTGTCTTTATCCTCAGTAAATACAGAAGAGAAATACTAATTGAGGACCTTGCCCATCTCCTGTGGCTCCACACAGAGGTGACCGCTTTGATTCCTGAGAGGTCCAACTCTCTGGTTACCCTTTTCGCCTTTATGTATTTATAAAATATCTTGGGATTTTCCTTAATGCTAGCTGGCAGATCTATCTCCTTGCCAGTTTTTGCCCTTCTGATTTCCTTTTTCAGTTTATTCCTTAGTTTCAGAAATTCCTCCAGGGATACCTGATCCAAGTTGCCTATACCTGTCCCATGTGTCCTTCTTATTCTTGACCAATAAGTTAAATTCTCTCATCAGCCAAGCTTCCTTCCATTTGCCTGCCTTGTCCTTCACTCTAACGTATCCTGAGCTTTTGTCAGCACACATTTAAAAACATCCTACTTGGCTGATGTTCCTTTCCCCTCAAATAACCTGCTCCATTTTTCTTTAGTAACTTGTCAGTTTCTTAATTGAACTAAATTAAGGCGCATGTTGCAATCAAAAGCACTTGAACAATTGGTTGGGAAGAAAGCCAAACTGTAAGAAAGAGGGAGACCTCCTCTCAAACCCTCATAGTTGGCCTTACCCCAGTTGCACATTTTAACACTTTTTCTTACAATGAGGGGCGTTTTTTATACACTGAGCGTTGTGGGGGCTTGGATGTTTTACCATTCTGATAAGATAGTGGCATTTAAGAGGCTTTTAGATGGCACATGAATATGCAGAGAATAGAGGGATATGTATCTATGTATGATGCCCATCACAGACATTGTGTGATGAAGGGTCCTCTCCTGTGCTATATTGAACTGTTCTTTGTTTTGTAAACAAGGAAAAGCTGATCTCACCGTTTACTCTGCCTTGCCATTTTTGCCGCAATGACCTCACATTTTCCCAACTTATATCCGGTCTGCCATGTTCTTTCCTGTTCACTTACTACATACACCTGAAGCCTCCTGCATCCCCTCACCTGGCTTTATATCAGCCACAAGCCGAGACATTGTACACACAATTACTCACCCAGATTACTGAGACACACAACAAACAGCTCACACTGGCCCAAATTCAATGTTCCATTTTTGTGCTGACTGACCAATTATCCATATCATTCTGTGGTCTGAAACTTTCATCCACACAGAGGCAATTACTGAATAGTCTGCAAACTCTGTTACTAGGCCCACTACATTTAGGTGTAAGTTACTACAAAATTACTGTAAGTATTGGGATGAATATTGAGGAGCTCAGAGCAAACTCCAAATCTGCTCTTAGGGCCAGAGGTAACTCACAATGGAAGGAAATGGAAAATGACTTCACTGGGGAGAACAACATTTCCAGGTGGAGTTTGTCTGAGACAGAGAGAGCCCACTGATAACAAACCAAGAGTGAGCCATGTGTCCACATGGATGTCAGTAGATCATTGAAGGAGATGAATGGGTTGTGTCTGACAGGATAGTTACATCCAGTCAGAACCAACCTCAGCGCCGTTTGACTGTGAGTATCAGTGTTCTTGCTTCTCTCATTGTAATCACCTTTTCCTTGTCTGATTTCTTGTCTAATTCAGCTGCACGATTTCAATCCGACCTCTTCTGAAGTGTATCCAGTCATTCCAGGAAATGCCATTCACGGAGTTGCTTTCATTTTTGACGTAAACACTGTGGACACAATCAGTTTGGATATAATGGAGCAGTTTCAGAAATTACAGACCATGGCAGCACAGAAATGTAGGTGCTTTCTTTTGATCTGTGTAACCTTTCCCATCGTTCTGTGGTAGCTAAATACTGATATCAATCAAATGTCTCTTCCAGATATTCACAGGGTTGTGATTGGGACCAAGTTTGAATCGATAGGGATACAGGAGAAGCACCATGCTTGGATTTATGAATACAAGCCCTTACAGCTGAAGGTAATAATCTGATGTGTTGGGAGTAAAGATATTATGACAGCAAAGGTCTAATAATCCAGCATTCTTGGGACTTGCAAATGTTCTGGTTTCTTGGACTTTCCTCCTATTAATAACCAGACAAACTGTGATTAAATACATAACAGTGAACAAAGAAGATTACAGCACAGGAACAGGCCCTTCAGCCCACCATATCTGTGCTGAACATGATGTCAATTTAACTAATCCCATCTGCCTGCACAAGGTCTATATCCCTCTGATCTGTTCATGTGTTTGTTAAACACTTTTTAAACATTGCTGTCATATCTTGCAGCGTGTTCCAGATACTCACCATCCTCTGGATAAAATACATGCCCCACACATCTTCTTTAAACTTTGCCCCACTCACCTTAAATCTCTGCCTCTAGTCCTTGACATTTCCACTCTGTGAAAAAGGTTCTGACTGTCTAACCTGACTATGCGGCTTATTGTTTTATAAACTTTTATCAGGTTGCCTCTGATGTTCCAGGGAAAACAATCCAAGTTTGTCTAACCTTTCCTTATATCTAATACTCTCCAATCCAAACAACTCCCGGTAAACCTCTTGTGCACCCTCTCTCAAGACTCCACAGCTTTTTGTTAATCGGGAGGCTAGAACTGCACACAATACTCCAAAAGCAGCATTACCAAAGTTGTGTGTAACTGCAACAGGACTTGGCAACTTTCACACTCAGCACCCTGACTGTTGAAGGCAAGTATGTCGTTCATCTTTACTGCCCTATCTATGTGTGTTCACACATTCAGGGAGCTATGGACATGGGCCCCAAGATCCCTCTGTACATCAATGCTCTTCAGGGTGCTGTCATTTCATGTGTACTGTTCTCTTACATTTGATCTCCCAAATGCAACACCTCACACATCTCTGGATTAAACTCTGACTGCCATTTCTCTGCCCATTTTTGCACTGGTCTATATCCTGCTGTATCGTTTAACAACCTCACCATCCACAATTCCACCAACACCCCTCCACCACTATGGTCTGCCTTCTATGGCCAAGCCAAATTTGAATCCCGTCTGCCAAGTCTCCAGGCATGCCATGTACCTGGTTCCCTAATTAGTTCTTGCTTTCTTTATATTCCTCAAAGTCCCTGTCCTAAACCTTACTTATGCTTCTTCATCTTGCATTGTCTATTCACTGTGGACGATCATTCAAATTGACAAGATTCCCTTCTATTGACACATGCAATCATACTATATTAAAAAGTGTAACATACAGCCAAAATTACGACGGTACACTACTAGTCAGATTTCCACCACTCTCTGTCTTTTATCACAAAGTCAATTTGTGGTCAGATTAGCCATCTTGCCTTGGATTACTTTTGCCTTAACCTCTGGACCAGCCTAGAATACGGGATCTTGTCAACTGTCTGAGTGAAGTCCAAGTAGATGATATCTACCACCCTGCCTTCATCAACCTTTTTAATTGCTTCATCGAAAAGCTCAGTCAAATTAGTGAGACAGATTTTCCTCCGCTTACACTCAAGCTGACTATCCCTGATCAGTTTCAAATCTAAAGAAATCCTGTTGTGTAGAATTATCTCTAATAATTTCCCTACTACTTATGTAAGACTCATGGTGTAAAGTTATCTGTCTTATCTCTGCTGCTCTAATTGACTAACAATGTTCATCATTCTTTAGTTTCCCGGTATGTCACCTGCAGCTAATGAAGATCCAAACTCGCAGCCAGGTCCTCAGCCATCTTATTTCTTGCTCCTCACAGCAACCTGTGATCAATCTCATACGGCCCTGGGAATTTATCCAGCCTTATGTGTTCTAAGACATCAACAGCAGCACCTTCTTAATACAGACCTGTTCCACACTATCATAATACCAGTCTGTCCCGTTGAGTTACTCCAGCATTTTGTGTCTACCTCTCCCCGATCTCACTGTCAGTGACATCCATCTCAGAATCAGAATCAGTAGAGGAATCGGAATCAGAATCATACTTTACTCGCCAAGTATGTTTTGCAACATACGAGGAATTTCGTTGGCCAGGTCAGTCATACAATTAAATGTAACAGATCACTTCAAAAACACATTTTAACATGAACATCCACCACAGTGACTCCTACACGTTCCTCACTGTGATGGAAGGCGAAATAAAGTTCAAGTCCTTCCCCTTAGTTCTTCCTCGGTCGTGGGCCTCGAGCCCCCGTTGACGGGATGATCTTAACTCCCGTAGCCGGCGGCGTTCGGGCCCTCCGTGTCGAGGAGATCTGCTCCTGCGTCAGGGGGGGATGTCAGCTCCCCCGCGCTGGATGATCGAATCTCGCGTGGGGCTGGTGAACCTTCCGCGACATTGGAGCTCCCGACTCGGCCTCATCCGAGACTGTGAGCCCTTGATGTTGATTCCAAAGTGGTCACGGTGGGAGCGATCCCAGGCAAGGGATCAGCTCCGATGATAAGTCCGCGCCCCGCGATAGGGCTCAAAGTCAGTCCAAGGAGGTTTCCAGTTCCATCGATGGTCGGCCGCAGAGCCCGGAGAATGTGATCTGAAAATTGATCACATCTCCGGGAAGGTAAGAACTTGATCACTATATCACTTAAATCACTATACAAATTTGTATTTACTTAGTTTGTGTTTAATTAATTGTAAATCACAACTTTTCTTGCTTTATCTAAGGCACTTTTGGAGAAGGAGATGTAATGTAAACTTAAAAATTTGGAATGACCACCCAATGTCCAGAACACGGAGGTATTTGTTTGCACCATATGTTTCAAGAATATTACTTTGATATACAATGCAGGACGATAGGCAAATAAAGAATGGAGGAATCACATTCTGTAGTTGGAATATAAGGGGTGCCAATGAACCAATAAAGAGGGGTAAAATTTTGCTCACCTAAAATCTTTGAAAAGCGACATAGTTTACTTGCAAGAAACTCACATGAAACAGGAAACACAAATGAGATTAAAGGCGAAGTGGATAGGCCAAACATATTATTCGTCATTTACTTCTAAATCTAGAGGTACGGCTATTCTTATTCGAAAAGGTATACCGTTCAAATTAAAGAATACTATATCAGATAAAGAGGGAAGGTATATCATAGTATCGGGAGAAATTTATGCTACCCCAAATAACTATGGTAAATATTTACGTTCCGAATTTTGATAACCCTCAATTCTTTGAGAAAATTATAGATATAATACTGGAGTTTAATTATCAAAATGTCATAATAGGAGGGGATTTCAACTGTGTTTTAGATCCATACTTAGACAAATCAGCAAAACAAGGAAGGAGTAATATAAAATCTAAGACTAGTGAATTTCTAAATACATATATAAAAAATACTAACATAACAGATGTATGGAGATCTGCTAACCCAGCAGGAAGGGAATACTCGTTTTACTCTTCGGTACATAAAACATGCTCAAGAATTGATTATTTTTTAGTGGATAGGAAATTAATGCCATATATAATTAACCCAACTTACCATTTTAGTAGTATTTCTGATCACTCTCCATTGACTTTTTTAGTAAAATTTGAAGGAATGCCGGGAAAGAATTTTTTTTGGAGGTTTAATACATATATATTAAATGACTTACAGGGTTATCAATATTTGAAACAACAAATGATATCATTTTTTGAGATAAATGATACACCAGGTACCTCACCTTCTTTAATATGGGAAACTTTTAAAGCATTTATTAGAGGAATTATAATTTCATATGAAATTTTTCAAAATAAGAAGAATAAAACAGAACAGATGCTGTTAGAACAAGAAATAAGACAGTTAGAGTTAGATAATGCTAAAGATCCCACTATAGATAAACATAATAAGATAATACTACTGAAATTTAAACTTAGCGAATTCTCTCGGCAAGAGTAATAAGATTATTCCAAATTACAAAACAGGAACATTTTGAGTTTGGTGACAAACCACATAAGCTGTTGGCACGTCAACTGAAAAAACAGGAAAAGGAAAATACTATAAATAAAATTAAATCCGAGAATGGTGAATTACTAACACTACCTAAAGATATCAATAAAAGATTTGCTCAATTTTATCAAAATTTATACACATCAAAAACCAAAACAGAAGATAGTAAAATTACAAACTTTTTAGATAAATGTAATCTACCAAAACTTGACCTTTTGGAACAAGAACAACCAGGAGCGCAAATTACAATCGAAGAAATAGGTGAAACAATAAAATCGCTGAAAAATGGTAAGACACCGGGACCAGATGGTTTTAGTAATGAATTTTATAAAAAGTTTCATGAGATAACGACCCCCTATCTATTAAAATTATATACTTACGTTTTTAAAGAAAATAAATTACCTGAAACATTAGCAGAATCAACTATTACGCTTATTCCAAAGAAAGATAAAGATCTAGAGGAACCGGGCTCATATAGAGCTATATCACTTTTAAATACAGACCAGAAAATTCTAGCAAAGACTTTAGCTAGAAGACTAAGCAAATATATTAGTAAATTGATAAACCCTGATCAAACGGGGTTTATACCCAAAAGATATTCATTTAATAATTTGAGACGCCTGTTTAATATAATGTACTCACATAAAGTGGAGGAAGAAGACTTAGCAATTATTTCTTTGGACGCAGAGAAAGCATTTGATCAGGTAGAATGGCAGTATTTATACAAAGTATTACAAAAATTTAATATGGGAGAGAATTTTATTGCATGGGTGAAATTATTATATGATAAACCAATGGCAAGAATATTAACTACAGCATGTTATCTCAAAAATTTCAATTATCAAGGGGTAATAGGCAGGGATGTGCTTTATCACCCCTGCTATTTGCCCTTATGATAGAACCTCTGGCTGAAAGTATAAGAAGCCATCCGAATATTCAGGGTTATAATACTAGGGACTCAAATAATAAAATGTCATTGTATGCAGACGATATTTTGTTATATATAACAAATTCACAAACATCATACCAAATTACACACTTATTGAAATTCCCCTTTAAAATAGCAACAGAAAAATTCAAATATTTGGGTATTCAGATTACTAGAAAACATAAAGCTTTATTCAATGCCAATTTTATACCCTTAATAAATAAACTTAATATAATGATAACATTTTGGAAAACACTCCCTTTATCATTAATAGGCAGAATAAATGCTATTAAAATGAGCTTCCTACCACAGTTATTATACCTATTTCAATCTATACCAGTATATGTACCAAAATATTTTTTTTCTAAACTGAACGCTAATATTACTAATTTTGTTTGGGATTATAAATCACATAGAATTAAAAAAGAACACTTATGTAAACCAAAAGATGTCGGGAACCAAATGTTTTGTATTACTATTGGGCAATACATATTAAGAATATAATTTACTGGTTGGATAGTTCAACTCCACAGACAGAATGGATAAAAATGGAGAAAGAGGATTGTTATCCTTGTAATATAGGAACAATCCTCTTCTCCCCGAAAAAAATGAACAATACAATATATAAGAAAAACCCAATTATACAAGATACAATAAGAATATGGAAACAAATAAAATTATCCTTAAAATTAAGAAACCTATCATTGTTAACACCGATAGCGAATAATCCTTTATTTAAACCATCTATGATGGATAAAATATATAATCAATGGGAAAGTTTCGGAATTAAAAGGATCGGGGACATGTATGAAATGGGAGATTTATTATCATTTCAACAATTACAATTAAAATTTAAACTGAAAAACACTCATTATTTTAAATATTTTCAGATTTGTAATTTTTTGAAGACATACATACAGGGATATCAAAAAATAACTCCTGATTTACTAGAAGTAATGAATATAAAAGCTGAAACACAAAAATGAATATCATATTTATATAATAGTATATTAAATATAGATTTACCTGTGACCGAGGTAATTAGAGAAGAGTGGGAACGGGAATTATTGATAAAAATTACGAAGGCTACATGGGAAAAGTATTTGACATACATTCACAAGTGTTCGATTAACGCAAGACATAATCTAATCCAATTTAAAATTTTACATAGATTATATTACTCAAAAACAAGATTAAATAATTTTTATCCAAATATATCGCCCATTTGCGATAAATGTTTAACCCAAGACGCAACTATAACACACTCTTTTGTTTCTTGTATAAAACTTCATGGATTTTGGAGTGATATTTTCGAAATATTTACAAAATTATTTAAGACAAAAATGGAACCCAATAATGAATTGATTATATTTGGGGTAATGGAAGACGGGAACAAATTGAGCTCATCTCAAAAGGCAATTTTTAATTATGGTTTAATAATAGCAAAAAAATCAATATTGAAATTTTGGAAAAATACACCAATACCAACGCTCAAAATGTGGATTGCAAGTATGTTGGATACCGCACATCTTGAGGAAATGCGATTCCTCCTAATAGATAAATTTGACCAATTCATAACGAGTTGGTCTCCATTTGTCGTCTTTTTGGAAACATATGGTGCAACACAGGTGTAAAAGCTAATCCGTGACTGGGGATGGTCAAGATTATAAATGATCTCCTTACTTCTATTTTCTTTTCTTCTCTTCTCTTCTTTTATTCTCTTTCTTCTATTTTCTATGTCTCAACTTTCTTTTTTCACTCTTTATTTTTCTTTTTCACACACTATATATCTCACATTTTTCTATTTTTCATTATCTAACTTTTTTCTTTTTCTTCTTTATTACAAAAAAAAATTTAAATAACAAGCTGTACATAAAAGGTATTATGAAAATATGATTGTATACAATTGTACTTACTTCTAATAAAATTAAAATATTTAAATTTTTTTTTTTTAAAAGTACTTTAAAAAAAGTTTCCCCCGATCCCCCCCCCCTCCCCCCACATAAAACAAACCGAATAACATTAAAACAAAACTTTTAACAAACTAAAAAATAACAAAAAGAGTGAAAAGCCGAACAGACTGCCGGCAGGGCTGCCATCTCCCCGGCGCCCCCTTGGTGAATATGAAAGAGAGATATTCATTCAACATTAAAAACATGGAAACTAGGTGCACGAGTAGGCCATTCGGCCCTTCGAGCCAGCACCGCCATTCAATATAATTGTGGCTGATCATCCAAATTCAGTACCCCATTCCGGCATTTTCCCCATATCCCTTCATTCCCTTAGCCCAAAGAGCTAAATCTAACTCTCTCTTGAAAACATCCAGTGAAATGTCTTGCACTGCCTTCTGTGGCAGGGAATTACACAGATTCTCTCTGGGTGAAAACGTTTTTCCTCATCACATTCCTAAATGGCCTACCCCGTATTCTTAAACTGTGACCCGTAGTTCTGGACTCACCCAACATAGGGAAATTTTTTCCTGCATCTTGCCTGTAAATCCTCAAAGAATTTTATATGTTTCTATAAGATCCCCTCTCAGCCTACTAAATTCCAGCTAATACAAGCCCAGTCGATTCATTCTTTCATTATACGTATGTCAGTCCCACCTTCCCGGGAATTAACCTGGTCAACCTATGCTGCACTCCCTCAATAGCAATAATGTCCTACCTCAAATTAAGAGAGCAAAATTGCACACAATACTCCAGGTGCCGTCTCACCAGGGCCCTGTACAACTGAGAGAATAGTGCGCCGAGCTTCTAAGATCATCGGTTGCAGCACACTTCCCTCAGTGACATCACTTTACTCAACAAGACTCACCAGAAAGGCCAAAAAAATCATAGCAGATCACTTTCACCCGGCACATCACCTCTTTAATCTCCTCCCATCAGGAAGGAGATATAGAAGCATTAAAAGTAAAACATCTCGCTTCAGAGACAGCACCTACCTCCAAGCCATCAGATATTTGAATTTGCACTAATCACTTTGCATTTTCTTTTGCACTTGCACCTACGTTTAACATGACGCTGCTGGGTACTGTCCTTCCTGTATATATTGTCCTTCGTACGATATTGTCTGTATTATTTATTATTTATTGTGGTGTATGTGGTGGATGTATTGTACTGAATTGTATCTGTCTGAGAGCGAACCAAGACACATTCCTATCAACTTGTTGACATGGCAATAAACTTCTTGAATTGAATTGAATTGAACTCAAATTATCTTGCAATGAAGGCCAACATGTCATTAGCTTTCTTCACTGCTTGGTGTACTTGCATGCTTAATTTCAGTGAGTGATGTACAAGCACACCCAGGTCTCGTTGCACCCCACCCCCCCTTCGCCTAATCTTACACCATTCAGTTAATAATCAGCCTTCCTGTTCTTGCCACCAAAGTCACATTAACCCACATTATACTGCCATGCTTCTGCCATGCCTCTGCCATCTCACCCAACCTATTCACGTCGCCCTGTAGCCTCATAGCATCCTCCTCGCAGCTTATACTGCCACCCAGCTTTGTGTCATCCGTAAACTTAGAGATGTTACATTTAATTCCCTCATCTAAATCGTTAATATATAGTGTAAACAACTGCGGTCCCAGCAGTGAGCCTTGCGGCACCCCACTAGTCACTGCCTGCCATTCTGAAAAGATTCAGCATCTTGCCACATACCGTGGCAGTACACATAGAATCTTTACCTCCAAGTGGACCCACACTTTCCATGGCTACTTTTTTGCTCTTGATAACTTTATCTCCAAAATTCATGCCCCTTTTGTGTCCATCTAAATAGCTGAAGTTCTCTGCTGCATCTCCCATCTTCCTCAAGAGACTCATTTGCAAAGAGACTCAGTCAGCTGATTTCAATTGCCATTAAATGCCATCTGCCTCCTGCTTTCTTCTTGATCAAACCTTTGTCATCCCTTGTCGTCTCTAATCTTGCCATAAATGATAGAACAGTACAGCACAGGAACAGGTCCTTCTGCCCACAGTGTCTGTACTGATGGACTAATCTCCTCTGCCTGCTCGTGACCCATACCACTCCATTCCTTGCATATCCATACGCCTGTTTAAAAGCCTCTTAAACACAACGAGATATCTTCCTCCACAACCATCCCTGGCACCCACCATTATTAGAGTCTTATGGATTTGCTCACACACTTGACTTCTTCACTTATACTCAATGCCCCAACCTATTGTCATAAAGCATACTCTACACCTCCTTTACTTGTTCTACACCTCCTTTACATCTATTTGCTTATGTTGCCACTTTTAGGGAGCTATGCAGTTGGACCCAAGATTCATCTTCACATGAATGTCGTTATGGAATTGAAGGTGTTAATACTTTTTTCTCTCCTTTCTTTCCCTCAGTTTCAGGAGTTGTCGGATTCTACTGGGATAAACAAGCAATGCATGTTTGTGGTTTCCAATCAATGGAATGGTGATCGCATCACAATGATAAAATGTATTCTTGCTCTGTACGTTCTGGAAAACTTGGTCAGAAACATCGACCACTATCTGAAAATGACAGCGTAATGGGCAGAGCCAAGCTTGTACACAACTGTGGAACTGGAACTCACACCCTCTCCGGACCACAGTGGGTGACCTAGCTCGCTTTACAATCTCCAATGTGTGAACCTGCTGTCTGATGAATGTTGAGGATTTATCAATGATATGGATATTAAGTTTCAACTCTTTATCAAGCAGTGGAGAGATACGGTTTTTTTTGCCTTCCATCACAGCGTTGTGATGGATGTATGTGTAAATTGTGTTGTGTCTCAGGTCTTCTTCGTTTTGTATTGTATGGCTGCAGAAACGACATTTCGTTTGGACCTCAAGGGGTCCAAATGACAAATTTGTCCAAAAGACAAATAAATTGAATTGAATTGAATTGAATTGAATTGAACTCACACATTCCTGTTAAATAAAATGACAGTTATTGATTGTAACTTGGCCTTCTAAACATGTCCTTTCGAAGTACCTATCCAAACGCTTCTTGAACATTATAATTACATCCGCCTCTACCTCTTCCTCTGGCAGCTTGTTCCAGATACCCAATGCTCCCATGTGAAACACCTATCCCTCTGCCCTCCTTTAAATTTCTCCCCCTCACCTGAAACATCTGCCCTCTCGCTCTAGACTCCTATGCCATGGGAAAATGATCTACTTTCCATCCTATCCATGGCCCTCTTAATGTTCTCAATGGGTATAAATCACCCGAGCCTCCTACATTCTGGTGAGCATGAACACAGCTTATCCCACCACTCCTCGTAACTACAGCTCTCCATTCCAGGCAACATCCTGTCTGACTTGCCACCACATCCTTCCTGAGGTGTGATGACCAGAACTGCACATAGTACTCTTCAGTGTGGTCCAACTCAATGTTTATACAATTGCAACATGATGTCCCAACTCTCACACTCAGTGCCCCGGCTGATGTAGGCAGGGGCGGAAAACCCGGGGGGGCCAGAAGGGACACGTCCCCTCCATTTTTTGTGATGTGCGCGACATCCCCCCCAAGTTTTTGTAATCTGGATTTTAAAATCCGGTGATCGAGGGCGCCAATTGGAGGAGAGAGACATCGGTCAGCAGGCAATGGGGGCGGGACATGATTCAGCACGATGATTGGAGGAGGGAGACATGGCATAGACCTGCGCCTCATCCGCAGGCAGGATCGATCCCGGCCGGGTCTCCGGCGCTGTCCCGAGTGCCCCCCCCAAGGGTGGCCAGAGAGGTCGGGAGCAAAGATCCTCCGCTATAGGATCTTTGGTCGGCAGTCAGACGGGCCAGCGCAGAGAAACCGCTAAACCCAGCTAACTCTGCCTGTCCCGCCAGGTGAGCTTACAACCCTTCTTGGACTTGCGGGAAATATGGCCAGCGCGGAGAAGCAGCACTGGTATCCCGTCAGTCCAGGCAGGGCTGTAGTTAACCCGGTGAAGACACGCAGTTGAGCTGCATTTAGCGCTGGATTGAGCCTCCGAAGCCTAGCGCGCGTGTGAGTGTGCGCATGCGCGTGTGGCCGCCAAAAAATTGTGTCCCCCGTCCCCTCCATGTTTTGATAGCGAGTTCCGCTCTTGGATGTAGGTGTGCCAAATGCCAGATTCACCATCCTATCCAGGTAAGGATTTGCACCTCAAGGTATCTCTACATCAACACTAAGGACCTTGCCACTTACTCTACATGTTCTTCTTGATCTTGACCTCCCAAAGTGTATCATGTCACTCTTGTCTGGATTAAATTCCTTCTGCCACTGCTCCATCCAATTTTCCAACTGATCTATGCCCCGATTTATTCTGAGACAACCTTCTTCCCTTACTAGTCAAAAATCCCTTCCCTTACTAGTCAAAAATTGACTAGCACACATTTAGCAACTTGTGACACGTAGCATAAAAATGCGTGGAGTTTGGGGTTAACAGACTCAAAGAGCAGAAACATTTTATTAATGAACAATGCAATTTTTCCCTATTTGAGATGTGTTTATCTTATTGACTAATGTATATCCTGTCTTCTAACTTCACACTCAGAAACGTAAGATCTCTGATGACCTCCTGATAGTACATTCTTTAATATATGATTTAATGCAAGGTGGAATCTGTAAGACTATGAACTATCCATGCCAGAAATCAAACATGAGATTGTAATTTTATAAAATTAAAGATACTGTGGGTGTCAGAAATCAGTATCTCTGTAATATTCTGTGTGGTGATATGAACACTCTAGATCCACTCCTGGTGCTGGTTCCAGGAGGTGATGTGAACACTCCAGATCCACTCCTGCTCCTGGTTCCGGGAGGAGATGTGAACACTCTAGATCCACTCCTGCTCCTGGTTCCGGGAGGTGATGTGAACACTCTAGATCCACTCCTGCTCCTGGTTCCGGGAGGTGATGTGAACACTCGATTTGTTGCCCATTAAAGGGAAAGCTAAATACTGCACATGGTGGAATGTGAAAATGTTGAAGAAATGTGGAAATAAGGAGTTCTCGTCAACATGATAAGAAGAATGTCATAGATACATAGATACATAGAAAATAGGTGCAGGAGTAGGCCATTCGGCCCTTCGAGCCTGCACCGCCATTCAATATGATCATTGCTGATCATCCAACTCAGTATCCCGTACCTGCCTTCTCTCCATACCCCCTGATCCCCTTAGCCACAAGGGCCACATCTAACTCCCTCTTAAATATAGCCAATGAACTGGCCTCAACTATCCTCTGTGGCAGAGAGTTCCAGAGACTCACCACTCTCTGTGTGAAAAAGTTTTTCCTCATCTCGGTCTTAAAGGATTTCCCCCTTTTCCTTAAGCTGTGACCCCTTGTCCTGGACTTCCCCAACATCGGGAACAATCTTCCTGCATCTAGCCTGTCCAACCCCATAAGAATTTTGTACGTTTCTATAAGATCCCCTCTCAATCTCCTAAATTCTAGCGAGTATAAGCCAAGTCTATCCAGTCTTTCTTCATATGAAAGTCCTGACATCCCAGGAATCAGTCTGGTGAACCTTCTCTGCACTCCCTCTATGGCTATAATGTCCTTCCTCCGATTTGGAGACCAAAACTGTACGCAATACTCCAGGTGTGGTCTCACCAAGACCCTGTACAGCTGCAGTAGAACCTCCCTGCTCCTATACTCAAATCCTCTTGCTATGAAAGCCAACATACCATTCGCTTTCTTCACTGCCTGCTGCACCTGCATGCCTACTTTCAATGACTGGTGTACCATGACACCCAGGTCTCGCTGCATCTCCCCATTTCCTAATCGGCCACCATTTAGATAATAGTCTGCCTTCCCGTTTTTGCCACCAAAGTGGATAACCTCACATTTATCCACATTATACTGCATCTGCCAAACATTTGCCCACTCACCCAGCCTATCCAAGTCACCTTGCAGTCTCCTAGCATCCTCCTCACAGCTAACACTGCCCCCCAGCTTAGTGTCATCCGCAAACTTGGAGATGTTGCTTTCAATTCCCTCATCCAGAAGAGATAAGACTCCTCCTAGCAGGTAAACCAGATCACTTCCACCTGACGTGGTCTGCATTTATAGAATTATTACAAACATAGGGTGCAAAAGTACTTTAAAAAAATAAAAAATTGAGGTCAGGTAAGGGGGGATGATAGTTGAAGAGTTGGTATGTCCTATTTACGTGATGCTCAAAAAAAAACATTTGTTTCTCTTTTTTTTCTCTTTCTCTTTTCTTTTCTTAGGGCCTATTTCTTAACTCTTTTTCTTTTTGTTTTTAATTTCGCTCTTATAGGGTCTTCGTCCTTTTTTGTTGTTACATTTTCTACACTTTTCTACACTTGCACTTTTTCCTTCACTTTCTTCTTTCTTTCAATCTTTTCTTTTTCTAGTGTAAAAAAATAAATAAAGGGAGTACATTAATTGTAAGAAGATATAAATGACGAGTATTAATGTATGTGGTTGTAATGTAATGTACTTCTAATAAATAAAAATTAAAAAAAAAAAAAAAAAAAAAAAAAAATACCCTCATCCAGCTCATTAATATAAATTGTAAATAGCTGGGGTCCCAGCACTGAGCCTTGCGGTACCCCACTAGTCACTGCCTGCCATTGTGAAAAGGACCCGTTTACTCCTACTCTTTGCTTCCTGTTTGCCAGCCAGTTCTCTATCCACATCAATACTGAACCCCCAATACCGTGTGATTTAAGTTTGTATCCTAATCTCTTATGTGGTACCTTGTCGAAAGCCTTCTGAAAGTCCAGATACAACACATCCACTGGTTCTCCCCTATCCACTCTACTCGTTACATCCTCGAAAAATTCTATAAGATTCGTCAGACACGATTTACCTTTCGTAAATCCATGCTGACTTTGTCCAATGATTTCACCACTTTCCAAATGTGCTGCTATCCCATCTTTAATAACTGACTCTAGCAGTTTCCCCACTACCGATGTTAGACTAACTGGTCTGTAATTCCCCGTTTTCTCTCTCCCTCCCTTCTTAAAAAGTGGGGTTACGTCTGCTACCCTCCAATCCTCAGGAACTACTCCAGAGTCTAAAGAGTTTTGAAAAATTATCACTAATGCATCCACTATTTCTGGAGCTACTTCCTTAAGTACTCTGGGATGCAGCCTATCTGGCCCTGGTGATTTATCGGCCTTTAATCCATTCAATTTACCCAACACCACTTCCCGACTAACCTGGATTTCTCTCAGTTCCTTCATCTCCTTTGACCCGCGGCCCCCTGCTATTTCCGGCAGATTATTTATGTCTTCCTCAGTGAAGATGGAACCAAAGTAGTTATTCAATTGGTCCGCCATATCCTTGTTCCCCATGATCAATTCACCTGTTTCTGACTGCAAGGGACCTACATTTGTTTTAACTAATCTCTTTCTCTTCACATATCTATAAAAACTTTTGCAGTCAGTTTTTATGTTCCCTGCCAGTTTCCTTTCATAATCTATTTTCCCTTTCCTAATTAAGCCCTTTGTCCTCCTCTGCTGGTCTCTGAATTTTTCCCAGTTCTCTGGTATGCTGCTTTTTCTGGCTAATTTGTACGCATCATCTTTTGCTTTGATACTATCCCTGATTTCCCTTGTTATCCACGGATGCACTACCTTCCCTGATTTATTCTTTTGCCAAACTGGGATGAACAATTTTTGTAGTTCATCCATGCAGTCTTTAAATGCCTTCCATTGCATATCCACCGTCAACCCTTTTAGAACTAATTGCCAGTCAATCTTGGCCAATTCACGTCTCATACCCTCAAAGTTACCTTTCTTTAAGTTCAGAACCGTTGTTTCTGAATTAACAATGTCACTCTCCATCCTAATGCAGAACTCAACCATATTATGGTCACTCTTGCCCAAGGGGGCACGCAAAACAAGACTGCTAACTAACCCTTCCTCATTACTCAATACCCAGTCTAGAATAGCCTGCTCTCTCGTTGGTTCCTCTACATGTTGGTTTAGATAACTATCCCGCATACATTCCAAGAAATCCTCTTCCTCAGCACCCCTGCCAATTTGATTCACCCAATCTATATGTAGATTGAAGTCAACCATTATAACTGTTTTGCCTTTGTTGCACGCATTTCTAATTTCCTGTTTGATGCCATCCCCAACTTCACTACTACTGCTAGGTGGCCTGTACACAACACCCACCAGCGTTTTCTGCCCCTTAGTGTTTCGCAGCTCTACCCATACCGATTCCACATCCTCCAAGCTAATGTCCTTCCTTTCCACTGCGTTAATCTCCTCTCTAACCAGCAACGCTACCCCACCTCCTTTTCCTTTCTCTCTATCCCTCCTGAATATTGAATATCCCTGGATGTTCAGCTCCCAGCCTTGGTCACCCTGGAGCCATGTTTCCGTGATCCCAACTATATCATAATCATTAATTGCTATCTGCACGTTCAACTCATCCACCTTATTATGAATGCTCCTTGCATTGAGACACAAAGCCTTCAGGCTTGTTTTTACAATGCTCTTACCCCTTATACAATTATGTTGAAAAGTGGTCCTTTTTGATTTTTGCCCTGGATTTGTCTGCCTGCCACTTTTACTTTTCACCTTGCTACCTATTGCTTCCGCCCGCATTTTACACCCCTCTGTTTCTCTGCTCACCCATTTAAGAACCCCACCACCTCTTATTCTCTGTTTATTATTGTTTTCTTCTTTCCCCCCTACATGTTGTGTCTGAGTGCTTTCCTTCTCTGCGTCCTGCCTCACACACTGTCGAATAGCATTCTCTATTTGAGTCCCTCCCCCCAACCATTCTAGTTTAAAGTCTCCCCAGTAGCCTTTGCACCCATTGGACAGGGTGCAAAGACCATTCCCCAGGGATATTACCTGGATTGAAAGGTTCAGTTATGAGCAGAGACTGGAGAGACATGGGTCTGTTCTACCCTCTGGGTCTGCTCTAGTGGAGGCTGAGGGGGGAACCTGATGGAGGGATACAGAATTCCGAGGGGCATTGTCCGGGTAGATTGCACAACACTTTACTCCCTCCGAGAGGTATATAGAACTATAGGATATAGATTTAGGGTGAGGGGGAAGAGACTTAGCAGAGATCTGAGGGGGGAAAGTTCAAGGTTCACATTTATTTGTCACGTGCACCATTTAAGGTTCAGTGAAATGAATTACCATGCAGCCATATAATCAAAGAGAACACAATACACAATAGAATTTAACATAAACATCCACCACTGTGGAATCAACGCTCTTCACAGTGATGGAAGACAATCTTCCTCCTTTGTTCTTTTGTTCACCCATGTTCGGCGCCCACGAACCCTCCATAGTCACCGCTATGGACGGACCGATGTACAAGCCCACTCGTCGGGATGATCGAAACTCCGACGTCGGGATGCATCGGAACACACAATCTTTAGCTTGGAGTTCCCGAATCGGTTACATTCCTAGCAGAGACCGCGGCTTCACGATGTTATAGTCTGCAGGCCGGCGGTCGGATCACTTCTTCTGGCGATCCCCGCCAAGAGAATCATCCCACTCCGCGATGTTAAAGCCCGTGCCGTGCCTGCTGCTGAAGATCTGGGCCGGTCTCCAAGAAAGGCCGCACCAATCCAAGTAGGTAGGCCGCGAGGCGGGGCGAAGATGCGACAAGAGAAAGGTCGCATCTCCGTCGAGGTAAATGACTGAAAATGGTTCCCCCCTATCCCGCCACCACCCCCACAGTAAAACACACTAAAATATACATTAGACATACTAAAAAACAAAAAAAGTTGAAAGATGAACCGCTACTGGCGAGGTTGCCGACTCGCGGAGCCACCCAGTGTTTCCAGGTGGTGAGTACCTGGAACACACTGCCAGAGAGAGTGGCAGAACCAGAGTCACAGAGAGCTTTTAACAAGCGTCTGAACAAGCTCGAATCATCCAGGCAAACATTGGTCAAGCGCTGGACTTGGTGGGTTGAATATCCTACACTGTGTGACTATGTGATGAAAGATCAACAGTTCAGGTATTAAGTGAAGCTGGGAGAGGGAAGGGTGTAGAGAGACAGAGCTAAGTCTGACATCAGTCGGGGCCTCAAGTGCCAGGTGACATAAAAACATAGAGAATAGGTGCAGGCGTAGGCCATTTGGCCCTTTGAGCCAGCTTGTACATGGCTGATCATCCACAATCAGTACTCATTCCTGCTTCTTCCCCCATATCCTTTCATTCCATTAGCCTTAAGAGCTATATCTAACTCTCTCTGTTGTACCTGCATGCTAACTTTCAGTGACTGATGTACATGCACACCCAGGTCTCGTTGTACCTTCCCTTTTCCTAATCTGACACTATTCAGATAATAATCTGCCTTCCTTTCCTTGCCACCAAAGTGGCTTGCACATTTATCCACTTTTAAACTGCATCTGCCATTCACCCAAGTTCAAGTTCGGGTTTGCGTTTATTGTCACTTAACTAACTAAGGTACAGTGAAATTTGAGTTACAGCCATACTAAGTGAAAAGCAACAATGCACACAGCAACATCAAATAAAATTTAACATAAACATCCACCACAGTGGAATCCACATTCCTCGCTGTGATGGAAGGCGGTAAATTTCAGTCATCTTCCTCCTTTGTTCACCCGTGTTCAGGGCCTTTGAATCCTCCACAGTTCGCCGCTGCTGACGGTCCGATGTTAAGCCCTCTCGTTGGGATGATCGAAACTCCGGCTTCGGGATGGGTCAGAACAGTCCTCAGCATGGAGCTCCCAAGTCAGCTTCTTCTTACCGGAGACCGCGGCTTCACGGTATTAAAGTCCACAGGACTCGTGTTCAGAGCTTTGCTGGCGACCCTCGGCAAAGGATCGCAGCTCACGATTTTAAAGTCAGCACCGCACCCGCTGCTTGAAGCTCTGGGCCGGTCTCCAGGAATGGCCACACCACTCCGTGTTGTGGGCCGCAGGAGGGGACGGAGATGCGACACGGAGTAAAATCTCATCTCTGTCGAGGTAAGGAACCGAAAAAGATTTCCCACAATTCCCTTCCCCCCACCCCCCACATAAAACAAACCAAGAAACACTAAATCATACTTAAAATAATACTTAAAATAATAAAAACAGAGAGAGGCCTGACAGACTGTTGGCGAGGCAGCCACCGCGGTGGCGCCACCCGATGGACCGTTACCCTGCAGCCTCACAGCCTCTAAATCATTAATATATATATGAAATAACTGCGATCCCAGCACCGAGCCTTGCGGCACCCCACTAGTTACTGCCTGCCATTCTGAAAAGGATCCGTTAATTCCTATTCTTTGTTTCCTGTGTACCAACCAGTTCTCTATCCATGTCAATACCCTTCCTCCAATACCATGAGCACTAATTTTGCACAATAATCTCTTGAGTGGGACCTTGTCAAATGTCTTTTGAAAATCCAGATACACCACATCCACTGGCTCTCCCTCATCCATTCTATTTGTTATAACTTCAAAAAATTCCAGAAGATTAGTCAAGCAAGATTTCCCCCTTCATAAATCCATGCTGACTTTGACCGATCTTGTCACTGCTTTCCAAATGCACTGTTATAACATCTTTAACAATCGACTCAAGCATCTTCCCCACTACTGATGTAAGGCTAACTGGTCCTCAATTCCCCATTCTCTCTCTCCCTCCTTTTTTTTTAAAGTGGAGTTACATTGGCTACCATCCAGTCCACAGGAACTGATCCAGAGTTGAGAGAACATTGGAAAATGATCACCAATGCATCCACAATTGAGTTCTCTGGGATGCACACCATCAGGTCCTGGGGATTCAGTCCCAATAGTTCACCAATTTTCGGATGAAGTTGGATTCCCGTCAGTTCATCCCTCCCACTAGATCCTCGGTCCCCTGCTATTTCTGGGAGATTGTTTGTGTCTTCCTGAGTGAAGACAGAAACAAAGTACTTGTTTTTAACTATTCTGCCATTTCCTTGTTTCCCATTATAAATTCACTTGTCTCTGATTGGAAGGGACCTACATTTGTCTTCACCAATCTTTTCCTTTTTACATATCTGAAGAAGCTTTTAGTGTCAGTTTTTATAATCCCCGCCAGCTTTCTTTCATGCTCTTTTTAACCCCTCTTAATTAACCCTTTTGTCCTCCTCTGTTGAGTTCTAAATTTTTTCCCAGTCCTTCGGTTTGCTGCTTCATCTGGACAATCTATATGTCTCTTCCTTGTATTTAACACTATCCTTGATTTCCTTTGTTGGCCGTAGTTGAGCCGCCTTCCCCGTTTATTTTTTCACCAGACAGCGATGAACAATTTTTGGAATTCATCCATGCGGTCTTTAAATCTTTGCCATTGCATCTCCACCTTCAACCCTTTAAGCATAATTTGCCCGTCTATCCTCGCCAATTCCCGTCTCATATCTTCAATTCTTTAAGTTCAGGACCCTAGTCTCTGAATTAACCGTGTCACTCTCCATGCTAATGTAGAATTCCACCATATTATGGTAACTTTTGCCCAAGAGGCTCAGCACAACAAGATCGCTAACAAATCCTACCTCATTACACAATACCCGGTCTAGCATGGCCTACCCTCTTGTTGGTTCTTCTACATATGTACATTTCAGGAGATCCTCCTCCTCAGCGCTGCTACCAATTTGGTTGGCCCATTCTATATATAGTGGGGGAGGTAAGTTGGGGGACACTGAGGTCTCCACTGGTTTTATTTCAAAAGGAAGGTGAGTTATTCCAGGTGTCCTGGACCCCTCGTCAGACGCACTGAGTTCTGATCTGGAATGTGTTGTGTGCAAGAACAACAGGAGCAGATTGAACTAAGGTTCAATCCTGACCAAGGGTGCTGTCTGTACGGAGTTTGTATGTTCTCCCAGTGAGCTGCGTGGGTTTGCACTGGGTGCTCTGGTTTCTCTCACACTCCAAAGATGTGCATGTTTGTGGGTTAATTTGTTTCTGTTAATTGTAAATTGTCCCTAGTATGTAGGGTAATGCTAGATGTCGAGGGTGATAGCTGGTCGGTGCGGACTCGGTGGAGCAAAGAGCCTGTTTCCGTGCAGTATCACCAATTCCCTCCAAGTCCTTAGTGCAATCGAGGCAGTTTTTAGTTTGTAGTTTAGTTGAAGTTCAATGGTTATTGGGAAGAAGTTGCTTCTGTACCTGGCCGTTACTGTTTTCAGGCATCTATACCTCCTTCCCAATGGCAGGAGCGAAGTGAGAATTTGGCCAGGGTGGTGTGGGATCTCTGAAGATGCTGGCTGTCATTTTGTGGCAATTACTTCTGTAGATGCCTTTGATGGTGGGGAGGTCAGTACACATGATGGATTGGGCAGTGTCCACCACTCTCTGTTGATGCCTTTGATGGTGCGGAGGTCAGTGACAGTGATGTACTGGGCATTGTCCACTGCTCACTACACTCTTCTTGGCTCTTGGTCATTCGAGTTGTCAAACCAGGCCATGATGCAACCAGTCAACATGTTCTTGACTATACACATGTAGAGGTTCAAGTGAGTATTCAGCGCATCCTGAATCTCCTCAATTTTTGTCCATTATAATGATGGTTTGCTGCACAAGCAATGGAAACATCAATTTAATTCCACCTTACACAAGCGAGGGAGACAAAAGGAAGCGATTTGTGCTGTGATTCAGCTGGAGAGATCTTGTTACAGAGAGAATAAGTCCATGCCAATTGCTTACGGGAGAATGTTTGATGAACGAACTGTGGTTGTGCAGTTCAAAGCCAGTGTGTGGTTGGAGTAGCTGGTGATTTATTGTTATAGAATCACACACCGTGAAAACAGGCCCATCAGCCCAACTTGCCCACACCAGCCAACAAGTCCCAGCTACACTGCCTGTTTTTGCCCCATACCACTCTAAACCTCTCCTATACATGTCCCTGTCCAATTGTCTGTTAAATGTTGTTATAGTTCCTACCTCCTCTGGCAGCTCGTTCCATATAACGTTACTGCTCGAGTTCCTATCAAATCTTTCCTCTCTTATCATAAACCTCTGCCCTCTGGTTCTCGATTCCCCTATCCTAGCGTACAAGACTTCTGTGTATCATCCCATATGTTCCCCGCATGACTTTATGCAAGATACAAGATACATTTATTGTACATGTGCCAGTTGCACAGTGAAATGTGATCACCATACAGTAGGTATGTTACAAAACTTGCCTTCAGCGGCGCTGCAGTTCTGCCACTGGCTGTGTGCACGACTTTGGCGAGTTTGAGAGCGGGGCGGGTTGAAAAAGCCATTTTCTTCTGCCTGTTGAAGTCGATCTTTGTCAGGCTGTTTAGCTGCTGAAGAATAATCGATCTGACGCGTTTTATCAAGTTTTTTAAAAACATCGCTGGATAATTTAATAGCAGGAGTAAAATAAAAAGCGACTTCTAAAGCCGTCAACGCCGACAACGGGACGGATCTCACGTACGGGACAAAGCAAGGTAAGCCGTTTATTTTTACATATAAACGTGCTTCTTAGGATGCCTTTAATCAAAATTTCACATTGCGAAAAGGTGATTTAGGACCATACGAACAGGCAGTGTTTTTCCTGCCGATATGGGGTTTAAATTCACCGCAAATGCAACGTTCCAATCGAACGCATTACACAAAATCCCACTCGCAAGATGATTTAAATGCCCATTAATTTACGGGAATTAAACACTAAATTCCTTCCATTTGGCCTATAAATTCATGACAATGAGATTTAAAAATCATGTTATATTGTGAATTATTGTGTGAATGTTATTTGGACAGGCTATTTTAAAATGTTAACCTTTTCTTAAGAAATGGATAGATGTTTAGATCTAGTAATTGAATTTTGTAATTAGCTACAATTAGGTAACTAACTAATTATATGCTTTAATTTCAGGTCATCCAAGTATTTTTCTTTCAGTTCTATTAATTTTTAAGAAAGTTATGGGCTTTTGACTGTCCTCGATCACAGCTTTTGTGTTTAGTCAATGGAAAAGCAATAGGGAACAAGATGCTAATTTCCGAGTATGAAAATGGCCATAACTTTTTTAATACTGTAGATATGAAAGTGAATTAGGTGTCAAATTAAACTCCTTTTTATGATTTATCTGATGGGATAAATTACAGACTTGATTTTTAAAATCTCAAAATTTTGTAACATTGCGACATACAGCCAGCCATACAATAAATTAAAGAACACAACACACGATAGAGTTCAACATAACATCCCCACACAGCAGAATCAAAAGTTTCCCACTGTGAGGGAAGGCACCAAAGTCAATCATCTTCCTCTGATGTTCACCCATGGTCTGGGCCTCTGGAGCCCTCCGCAGTCGCCGCTACGGGCAGCCCGCTGATCCGGCCCGCTCGCCGGGATGTTGGCACTGCTACGTCGGAACGGGAGGCCAACCTCAGTGGCTTGGACCTCCAAAACGGCCGCTTCCCACCGGAGTCCGCAGCTCCCGACGTTCCCAGGCCGCGCCGGATGGAAATTCAAGCTCGCAGCCCTCGGCAAAGGGCCGCAGGACTCCGCGATGTTGGTCAGCGCCGCCCGCACTGGGAGCTCCGCGAACCACAGCCCTGCGGTGTTGGAGCAGCGGGCCCAACGCTCCGAGGCAGCAAACGGCGATCCAGGTAGGTATCGCTCGCTCCACGGTGAATCCAGCGCCGCGCCGCCGCTGCCGAAGCTCTGGTCCATGCCCGGTCTCCGGTAGGAAAGGCCGCTCGGATCCAGTGGTAGGCTGCGAGGTGGGGACGCGACTTGGAGAAATAGTCACATCTTCGCCAGGAAGCGACTGGGAAGCGGGTTCCCCCTTACCCCTCCCACATAGAAAAACTAAAGAATCCCTAAAACAAAACTGTTAGACAAACTAAAATAAAAAAATAGGAAAAATGGACAGGCTCTAGGCAGAGGCACCTTCAATGCAGCGCCCCTAGTGGACTATACATCTCTATAAGACCCCCCTCATCCTACTGCACTCCAAGGGCTACAGTCCAAGCCTATCCAACCTCTCCTTGCAGATCAGGCCCTCGAGACCTGGCAACATTCCTGTAAATCACCTCAGCAGTTTCTCCAGCTTAGTGGCATGCTTGCTATAGATGGGTCACCAAAAGCCTTCATGACCACCCTTCTACTTGCAGCAGCACTTTCAGGGAACTATGTGACTGCACTCCTTGATCTCCCTGCTCTACAACACTCCCCAGGGCCCTAACATTCACTGTTAATGACCTGCCCTGGTTTGACTTCCCAAAATGCAACATCTCACACTTGCCCGCGTTAAACTCCATTCACCATTCCTCAGCCCACTTGCCCAGCTGATCAAGGTCCTGCTGTAATTTTTGATAACATTCTTCACTGTCTACTACGCCATTTGCAAACGTACCAATTATGTGTTGTACAGTCGCATCCAAATCATTGATACAAACTACTAAATTTCTTCACTAACTGCCTTTGTCCCAGACTATTGGGTGTGCGTTATTCCCAAACCAAGATCAATCTCCAACACCTCTCTTTTTCCAACCGTTGATGGAGTTCCTGTTTCTCCATAATTTGTTCCAGCTATATTATTCTCAGCCTATCTCAGACTCTTTATAGAGAGAAACATGGAGGATTTGCGATTTTTATTTTTATTTCCAATTTTCAACATCTGCACATTTGGCTTGTTTTGACTATTTTGCCACTTATGACCTCGAACCGAAACCAACCAAAACTGAACACAATACTCCAAATGCATCCTCACTAATGACTTGTACAATGACCAGTAACACGTGCTGTCTCCCAAGTGTGTTCTGATCAGGGCTGCTGACAAGGTTAACATTACTCCTGCACTTTCCACTCTGTTCCACTGGACAGGAGCCCAGGGTTGCGTTTACCTCAGTGTGACCTTATTAATGTCCATGGGTGCCAGTATGATTGAGCACAGGGGATGTGGTGGGTCATTTTCGTGACCTGGTGTCCGCCACTATATTAAGCTTACCTGGAAGGTAGGTAGCTGAAATCCAAATGTTTCTTTCAATGCACCAGTTCCAAATCAGGTTAGCCAAATTATCACAGGATACTGACTCAATTCCACCCTTGTGATTAATATATGCCACCGCAGTGGTGTTGTCAACCTGAAGTTGAACATGCAGTTGATGCATATTTGTACAGTAAGCCCTCAGCCCATAGAATGCACCCAACATTTCTAAATAATTAATACCATGTGACTACAGCAATGAAGATTCATGGACATCCCATCTACCACCGCAACTAGAGATGGTATTAGTAGCACCCCAACCTTGAGCGCTAGCATCAGTTTGTAAAATAACTGAAGGATTGCTGACTACAATGGTATTGGAACAATGCCGAATGTTGAGTATCCACCATTCAGAAATAGCATTGGCTGGTAACCGCATAGGTCTGTCAAAATGACCTGCATGATTTTTGAGTGCTTGCACCTTTGCACGCTGTAAATTTTGATAATGCAAAGGTCCAAACTGTGAGGCTGGAAAGGCAGCTACTAACTTGCCAATTACCCTGGCTACTTGTCGAATAGATGGTTGCTCAACATCAACAAGGTTGTTACAGGCCTCTATTAATTCTAATCTCTTGCCCCAGGGTAGAGTCACAGACATGTGAACAGAATTAATGGTAAACCTAAATAATCAATAACCGTGGATGGTATCAACTTAGATTTAGTGAATGATTGAGAAACCCCAATCTCTCAAACAAGAGTTTGGTGGTTGAAAAAAATAATTTAGCTAATTCCAGAGTTTTCCCAATGATTAGGATATCATCCAAGTATGCCATGACAATATATTTTTGAGCTCTGAGAAGCGCAAGTGCCGGTTTTAATATTTTGGTAAATAATCTGGGGGCTGATGTTAGCCCATTAGGCAACACCTTAAACTGCCACTGTTGCCCCATCCAGTTAAACTTCAAATACCTCCGGTGATCCCTATGAATGGGTACCGAATAGTATGCATCTTTGAGATCGATGCATGCCATAAAGCATCCTTTGGAAATCAAATGTTTGGCAGTGACAAAGGTTTCCAATTTTAAATGTTTATACTGCACAAATGCGTTAAGCTGAGTCAAATCAAGGATGATGCGGCATTCACCATCTTTCTTTCCCCTTGTAAAGATATTAGAAACAAATTCGTGAGGGTCATGCCTCGACCTATCAATTACCCCTTTTGAATGCAAGTTCAATATTTCTGCATGCACATCCAAACCTTCCTGCTGTGAAAGTACAAACGTCCGGTTTGGTGTATGCTGTGTGGGTGGTAACGAATTGTGAAGGAACTCAATTTTGTACCCCTGTATACTGTACAGTATAAATGGGTCTGCTGTTATCGAACTCCATGCATTCCAAAACAAGTGTAATCTCCCACCAACTTGTAAATAATCTACACACCCCATGTTCCGGAAGGAACCAGACCCACCTACCTCCATGGTTACTAGTGGGTTTGTGGTTATTTCTTCCGTCTCCGAGTCTTGGGGGGTAGGGGTGCTGGAATGTGGGAATGGCGCATCTTCCAAGAAGGCCGGTCGGGCCCTTGGCCTAAAAAATACCTTTGCCCAGGATATATGGCCTTCGAGCTTTCACCAGCCTCAGGATACCATTTTCTGCTGGTGGATGCATAGGGGTGCTGCCGCCGGAATTGAGAGGTCTTGCTGGTTGACGGCACCTTCATCAGCAAAACAGCCTTTGCCTCTTCATCAAGGTCCTTGACCTGTTTCGGTAGGTTTTCCCCGAAGAGGAAATTTGGCGGCTGGATGTTGCTGGCTTTACACAACCCCGCAAATTTGGGGTTTAGGGCAGGTCGTATGGCACTTTTCCTGAAACAATTAATCTCAAAATGTGCATTGCACATGAGTGCCAGAGCATCCTGCTGCTCATCCGATAATGGTCCTCTGTCCACGGACCTGGCAAACGCCGTTATGCCCGAAGCCAGTAATTTGAGGATTTTTTGGATTTTAATTTCTTGGGCCCTGAAGCCCCCTCCGATGTATCCCCAAATTGAATTATTAACAGCTGGAACATTCAACGAAGCACAGTTTGCAGGTGCCTTGTATTTGTCAGCTGTTTCAGTCATCACCTGCTCCTGCAGCTGGTGGGAGGTAAGGTAGTTAATACTCGCAGCCAGCTGTTCCTGTTACGGCTCCCCTGTTTGCGAAGATATTGCGAATTTGGAAACCATGGCAGGTAGATCCAGAGCTTCATGCACCCCAAGCACACTTGAAGTTTCTTCAGCCATTCCCCCGAATTCGGAGTCAGCCCAGTACTGACTCCGTATGCTCCCCTCCACGGAGAGGGAGACATTGTGCAGCCCTGCACCAGGCGCTGCCGTGGGCATCCGAGGAGACCCACGCTGACATAACTCCGACTGCTGGAGCCTGTCATGCTGGCTCCATTAAATGCTCCATTCGAGATAAACATCCTAGGACGATATCTGCCATAGGAGGTGAGTCTTCCCGGCCTGACTCCACAGCCCTATCCGACTTACTTTCTGGGGAACCACCGCGGATTCTAAAGGCACTAAGTCGGAGGTCGCTGACCGCACTGTCAGCGACTCAGGTGGTGAAATCGACCGCCGCCGGCTGCCTGCACTCCCGTGGTCCTCCGCAGCCTGTTTCGGCCCCTTTGGACTTAGCCCTTGATTTTTCCATTGAGACTGGAAATACACCGTTCTGTAAACGAAATTGCAGAACAAAACGACCTCAGAATAAGTGAAACTTACCTGCAGGGCCTTTTTAAACTTACCGCTGGAGGAGCAGCGCACCTGCCAGCCAGTCGCTGCGCCATGCGTTAGATGATATGATGTGCATGCGGGCTGGCGGGCTCTTCACGTAGTCACTCACGTGACTCCGAAGTAAAATTGACCACCATTGTCAAACATGAGGTTTTGAGGTACCCCATGGACCGAAAAATGCCTCGCAAATTTCTTGACGACGGCCACAGCAGAAGCTGTGTGGAGCAGATCGATCTCAAACCACCCAGAGTAAGAGTCAACGTAAGTATTGGTTGCCACGCCACTCAAAGATGTCAGTAGCCACACTAGACCACGGCAAGATAGGAACTGGGTTTGCAAAAGGGGCTCTTTCTGTTGATGTGGAGCCATGCTGTTGCACACAGCGCAGGACTGCACCCTCTGGTGTATATAATCTAACATGGCAGCCAGAAAAACATGCTCTTTGCTCGTTGCACCATAGATTCAGAACTAGGATGACCTCCGTGTACGGCATCAAATTACTTCTGTTGGAGTCAAGTCAGGATCACTGCCTTATGGGCCTTTTTGATAACCCCACCTTCGATGGTCAGCCAGTTCATCTCGGATAGAAAAATAAGGCCGAAAAGCATGCAGAAGCGAATGCTGATTGCCAGGCCATCCGTGATTGATGACCGAGGCGAGCCTCTGCAGGGTGGTATCTTCTGTCGTGCGAACCACCAAAGGATCCAGATGTGAAGGATGAGTGAAATCAATTGCCATGATGTGATACGTGTCTATTTCTGGTGAGTGCTGGGCGCTCGACATCCTGGGAGCACGGGATAAGGTGTCAGCCAGATACATGTGCTTACCTTGCTTGTAAGTGAGAAAGATATCATACTTCTGGAGCTGCAGCATCATTCTCTGCAGCCGCGCGGGAGCAGCATGTATAGGCTTGATTAAAATGGTAACCAAAGGTTGCTCAGTGTCTACGGTAACAGCCTTGCCAAAAATGTAATCGTTGAAATTGACACATGCAAAGACCACTGCCAGTAATTCCTTCTCAATCTGAGCATACCTCGTCTCCGAGTCTGTCATCATCCTGGAGGCATAATCAACAGGCTGCTCATCCTGTAGACATGCTGCACCGAGGCCATACTAAGATGCATCACAGGTCAAAGTAACAGGTTTATTGACCATAGTAAGCCAGGGTAGGTGGGCATGACATATGACATAAATCATGTTGCTGCTGTTCGTGCCATGTCCAGGCAGTGTCCTTGTGAGTAAGCTGCCGCAAGGGAGCCGAGATCTCACTGAAGTTAGGAACAAATTTTCCGAGGTAATTAACCATTCACAGAAATCTCTGCAGGTCTGCAACATCAGTGGGTGTGGACATTTTGCTTATAGCCACTGTCTTAGAAGGATCCGCCTTGAGGCCATCAGCTGTGAAAATATGCTCCACGTCGCTCACCTGGTTAACACAGAATCAATACTTTACTTCGGAGTCACGTGAGTGATTCCGTGAAGAAGACCCGCCAGAGCGCATGCGCGTCATTATGTCAGTCGCTTTGGCGCAGACCGGCTGGGAGGAACAGAGCTCCTCCAGCAGTAAGTTTGAAAAATCCTGCAGGTAAGTTTAAACTTACTTTTCAGGTTGTCCGTTGCAGGAATCTCTTCTCGCAGGTTCCTGCTGGATATCGAATTGAGCATAACCCGGTGGACCGCGGGGAAATTGTTGACCGCGGGGATGCCGGCTTCGGACCGCGGGAGTGCGGTAGCAGGCGGCCGGTGGGTTTTGCTGGTTGAGTCGCGGACAGAAAAGTCCGCGACTCCCGAGGTTTAATTCGGGCCGCGGGGCTTTGTCGACCGCGGGTTATGCAAGCTACGGTCACGATAGACTGCGGGTGGCTGTTGGGCTTGTTGTTTCGAGTTGCTGACAGGGAGGACAGCGACTCCCGAGATGTGTTTTAAATATGGGCCACGGGGTTCTCTAGCGGGATACCGGCTACGGTCCGCGGTAAAGTGAGGAGCCGGTGGCCGTCGGACTTCTTGTTAGAGTCGCTGACAGTAAGGTCAGCGACTCCCGAGGATGTTTGGGGTGCAGACTGAGCGTGGTCATCGGGTTACTACCCGACTCATTAAGGCAGGGACCCCGACTTCGGCAGCCCATATGAGGGAAACCACGTGGAGCCTGGCCAGGAGGGTCCCCTCTGTCATATATGTATGTCCTCACATGTGCATTATCCTGATATGGTGAGCCATATCAGGGCAGGTCATCAGGGAATTGCAGCAGCACCTGAGTTTTCAGGGCTGCTTACCAATTCCCTCAGTGGAGAGGAGTACAAGGGGTCAGTGTGTGGCTGACCCCAACCCCAACCGAAACCCAGGAAGTGAGACTAGTGATTTATCACCCTTATGTGTCTATGGCAGTAGCATTTTCAGCTAATTCTGTGGAGGTTTCAGGTCTCGGTCCAAGCTGGCCTTCAAGGAGAATTTACAATTCACGCATCCCGGCAGTGCTGCCCTCCAAATTAAGGACAAACGCAAATTTGGGAAGCGTTCAAAAGGGTAGACATTATAGTTGCACACTAGGCCATGTTGTGACTATCATACCGAGACAGATGATTATCATTTACTCATATTTAGGAAATGGGAAGCCTTGTTGAGCTGTATTATCAGTCACCTGTTGGAGTTACACCAGGTGGTGTCATAGTAATTCTGCTCATTAAAGGGACTGTGCACGTTTTTTTCCCCAAGACGCTGGATTATTCATATTAAAAGTAAATAAATCCAAGATTTAACTGGGATGGGCGTCTTCATTCACATAAATGTCTTTGCCTATGACAAATAAATGTTAAGTTTTGTTCCAGCATTTCCCACTATGTCTAATGTACGGGGGCCAGAAGTGCTCCAATTCTTCCCTATAGACGGCGTTGGCATCGGGAAAGAGCACGACTTGGAGACGCTAGCACATGCAGCCTGTTTGGGAGGAGGATACCAACAGAGCATCGATTTGCACGGCTAGTCCTGGCGGCTGCTGTAGGCAGCGACCTGACAACCCCAACTCAGAGTGAGTGCCAAGCCTGGGGTATCAATGTCAGACAAGATTGCGTCTTGTCGCAATCCAACAACGCTCCATCTTAAAGCGTCAGGCAGCAACACCTAGTAAAGGGTTGCAAAATTCCTCCCACTCAAGGGTCGGAGTGGTCGAGAGAGTGCTACAGGAGGATGCACATGTGCCTGAAGCAACACCTGTTTGCAGGGTTGCCATTCCTCCCACTTGGTGCACCACAGTGGTTGAGATTAGTGCTAAAATACATGCACACATGCTTGAGGCGACACCTAGTAAAGGGTTGCCCAAAATTTCTCCCACTCAAGTGGTGGAGTGGTCGAGAGAGTGCTACAGGAGTATGCACATGGGCCTGAAGCAACACCTGTTTGCAGGGTTGCCATTCCTCCCATTCGGTTCTCCGTAGTGGTCGAGATGGTGCTAAAATACATGCACACAGGCCTGGGGCAGCTCCTGTTGCTGGTTGCATAAGTCTTCCCACGTGGATGTATAGCGGATGAAGATGGAGCCACACACATATATGATACGATTGTGGGGAATGTTGTCAAACAACATGCTTGGTAAAGAGGCATGTACAAGCAAATGGAGGAGATGGATGTGATACCTGCTTCAGCTGCGATTACTCCCACTCTAAAAGAGTGTCTAAGGTTAGTATGGATTAACTCCAAACAGGAATCCGAACATGGCTATGTGCCGGGATCCCATGCTGAATGCATAAGGCACGACGATCGCATGAGGGAAAGCAGTGGGCGTTGCCTCTAAAATTGCTGCTCAGTCGAAGATTGACTAGCCACTACAAGAGAAGTTCGCCAGCAGCATCAGCGATCTAATGAAAAAGAAAACATGGTAGTGACTCTGCC
>JAXLNO010005471.1:0-274173 GCA_038087875.1 Malacoraja senta | reverse complement strand
CAGACTATCTCAAGGTGGTTAAAGCAAGTGTTGATTCAGGCAGGTATTAACACTGACGTGTTTACATCTCATTCCACTAGGGCAGCAGCAACGTCGGCGGCCAGGGCGATGGACTTTCCCATCGACCATATTCTCGCAGGTGGTCAAATTAATTGTTTTTTCAACATTTTTACCATCGGCCGATTGCCGATCGGGGGCTGTTTGCTAATTCAGTATTAAGTTCTGTTTAAGTTTTCCCCCTGGGATAGAGGGGTTACTGTTTGTTTTGATTATTCAAACAAATTGTTACTGCATGATATTCAATTTCATGTTTAACGCATTATTGATTATTTCTCATCCGGAATCAATCAATGCAGTGAGAAGCCGGGATTTGAATCTGTGGCAAAAAATCACATAGCTTTGAACTCTTCACGGAATCACTCACGTGACTCCGAAGTAAAATAGTAAGATTAAACGAGAACTTACCAGTTTGAAGTTTGATCTTTATTTTATGAGGAGTTACTTTGGTGATTACGCGCCCACCACGCCCAACCCACTCTCTCATATAGGTCATATGGTAGTTCTCATGTTGCTGATCTTACTATGTTACTTCAAATATTCTGTTATCTGTGATTTCATACCACTGCTTTGAAGATTGACGCGCATGCGCTCTGGCGGGACTTCTTCACGTAATCACCAACATAACTCATAAAATAAAGATCAAACTTCAAACTGGTAAGTTCTCATTTAATCTTACTATTTTTCTGGATTCCCTTTTAAGTTCACTTCCCTGGCACGCTCGAATACCTTCTTCAAGTGGGCATCATGTTGTTCTATGTCTTTGCCACTAACAATGATATTGTCCATGATGATAGCACAAGGGTATCCGTCAAACAATTGCTCGATGGAGCACTAAAACACCTCACTGGCTGAACTGATGCCAAATGGCATGTGCAAAAATCTGTAGCGGCTGAAAGCAGTGCTGAAAGTGGTATGCACAGAGGATGCATGATCCAGGAGAATCTGCCAGAAGAAGCTCTTGGCATTTAATATACAAATGCCGTTGGCTTACCCATGTGGGCAGCTACCTCCTCCACGGTACGTATGGGGTGATGGGGACTTTTGAGTGCGGTGTTCAGGTCTCTTGGATTAATACATATACAAATCTCCTGTTTATTCTGCTTTGTAGCAGCCACCATCGACGTCACCCAGTCCGTGGGTTCTGACACAGGCTTGATAACCTCCAATGCCACCATCCTGTCCAGTTCAGCTTTGACCCGGTCTCTCATGGCAATAGGTACACGGTGAGCTGGATAAACCACAGGTTGCACCTCTGGGTCTAAAGACATAGAGTAAGTTATTGGTAGCTTGCCAAGTACTTTAGTGAAAAGATCGTGGTAATCCATGAGAATACTCCGTGTCGAATCCGGAACTGGAGTTAGTTGATGCACAGCCTGGCTGCAGGTAACCAGTCCCATATCTTTGCAGGCATCACAGCCTAAAAGTGGAATAACATTGCGGTCGATAACATAGAATCGCAACCTGTATGGTTGATCCCCTAAGTGGCACAGCAGCTTCACAATACTGACCGTATTAACCTCACTTCCCCCATATGCGAGAAGTGTAACATTGGTGGGTTTTAATTGCTCTGCGTTCCTCAGATGATTGAACTGTTGCTGAGACAGAACATTGCATTTCGCTCCAGTGTTGATCTTCAACTTGATTATTTTATTGTTTACTGTTACGGTGGCCATTGGCTCATTGTTCTGCACATTTTGTGTGAAAATAGAATGTGCCTGCAGAATGATTCCATTGACCTTTGGCCTCTTGTCCATGCTGTTATCGGAAAAATCTGACAGTGGCTCAGCCTGCAGCAAATTTATTGGTTGCTTTGTCTGCTCTCTGTTCGGTCGGGATCTGCAACATCTCCAGAAATTATTTTGCCATTTACACCCATGGCAAACTTGACCAAAGGTGGGGCACTTCTCTCCCTTAGCTAAGTTGTTACATTCTTGAACAAAATGAGCTGCAGGATAATTAAGCTGTCTCTGCCTTCCCAACCTGTCCTTGGATTGCCATCTGCTGCTGCCTTCATTGCCTTGTAAACAGAGCTAGAACGCTATCAACTCCTACACTGGAATGTATACAATCAACTCCCGCATTTGAATATTGTGCCCGAGTGAGCAATTGGGCATTACAAATCGACAGCTCATAAGTCTCACAGACAGCGATAGCTCTATCCAGAGTTATTGCAGGATCGCGGACAAGCTTCCTTCTCAGCTTGTCATTAAAAAGACCATATACCAACTGGTCTCTAATAAATTTGTTTTTGAGATCGCCAAATCTGCAAGTTGCTACAGCCTTCTTCATAGCACAAACAAAATATTCAATAGTTTCTCCCTCATTCTGATATCTTGAGAAAAATTTCACACGTTCGATGAGTGGATATGCTTGAGGGTCACACAACTGTCGAAACTTTGTCTTGAGACACTCCACGTCGTCCGGTGACTCTGCCAAGGTCATGATCGGCACTCCACTATCGGCAGGTTGATGAGTTATTTCCCTAGCATACACAAACTCTTGTGCTCATTCGTAAGCTTCATCGCCTGCGAGCAGAAGGAGCATGCTTGCACAGACCACTGCAGGCTTGTCATGAGAAGTTGCAGCAATGAACAAATCATACTGTCGCTCAAAGGGACGCCACCGCTGTCCAATTATGCTATCAAAAACGAGTGGGTCAGGTTTTCTCAAACCTTCAGTAGGTATGTTACAAAACTTACCTTCAGCGGCGCTGCAGTTCTGTCACTGCCTGTATTCACGATTTTGGCGACTTTGAGAGGGGGGCGGGTTTAAAATGCCGTTTTCTCCAGCCTATTCAAATCGATGTTTGTCAGGCTGTTTAGTTGCTGAAGAAAAATCGCTCCGACATTCGTTCTCTGAAGTTTTTTTTAAACTGCGCTGGATAACTTAATTGCTAGAGTAAATAAAAAATGATCTTCTAAAGCCGTGAACGCCGACAACGGGACGGATCACACGTATGGGACAAAGCAAGGTACGCTGTTTATTTTTACATTAAAAAGTGCTTCTTAAGATGCTTTAATCAAAATTTCACGTTGCGAGAAGGTGACTTGGGCCCCATCCGAACCGGCAGTATTTTTCCTGTCGCCATGGGGTTTAAATTCACCGCAAATGCAACGTTCCAAATGATCGCGTTCCACAAAATCCCACTCGCAAGATGATTTAAATGGCCATTAATTTACGGGAATTAAACACTAAATTCCTTCCATTTGGCCTATAAATTCATGACAATGAGATTTAAAAATCACGTTAGATTGTGAATTCTTGTGTGAATGTTATTTGGACACTTAGGCTATTTAAAAATGTTAATCTTTTCTTAAGAAATCGATAGATGTTTAGATCTAGTAATTGAATTTAGATGAAACTAATGATTTTCTTGTTGAGTATTTACTATTTGTTTTAGTGTTTAACTTTATCATTTCTACCTTTTTTTGTAAAACTGCAAATAATAACTTGTTTCTGTTAATGCTGTTCAGTGTTTTTTTAAATTTACATTGTAAACAGATGTCCCCAAAGAAGAAATGCAAAATTGTCAATCCAAAAGCCCAGACAGGCATAGCTAGAGTTCAACTTGAAGTGAAGTTCTCCTCCGGGTCTAAGAGGGATCTTAAAAATGGACACATCTTGTACGTATACCTCATTTGGAAATAGTCTGTCTGAAACAGAGAAATCGCTGAGTTCACATTTCTCTTTGTCAGATGCAGAAGGCTATTCATTTGGTACTGTTAAGTTAAGAGTGAAGGCTCTCGTTAACCGGACTTTGCTTAAGTTTAAAAAACTCACCAATCCCAAGGAACTTGGAGCATTTATGGAAATTTGTGATGAAACTTTTAAACTTGGTCTTGAAGGCAGTCAACACATTTCTTTAGATGACATTCCACTGCCTGGTGCTCAAGATCCTGAATCCTTGACATTTGCCGTAAGCCAAGTGCCCATATTTCAAGACACCGAGGACATGGGCGATGACAGTCATAGTCTGCATCCTCCACCGAATCTAGCAACGCCAACGACAGTTGCTGCCTCACCTGAACCAATGCCATCGACATCTAATGTTTCAACAAGATGTAGCATAGAATTTCTAAGTCTTTCACCAGGGAAACAGAAATTGAAGAAAAGTCTAAAGTTTCTGTCCTGCTCTTTCAACAAAGTATCACACAAAGATCAGTTGAAAACTCCCAAACGTATAGTTAATCAAGCCTTAAAGAGCAAGCAAAACCTAATAGATTTAAAGGACAGAAAGATTCAGGAACTCAAAACCAAATTACATGGGAATACTTTGGCACAAGAGCTTGCTAACACCAAGGCAGAGCTTTTGAGACTTAAAAAAGCACACAGACAAATGCTGATGTTTCGTGGCAGTACGAAACAGAGGAAAACTGTTTCAATTCACCAGCACAGAAAAGTTCATGAAAACTTAAAGGACAGGGAAGAGTATGTGAGACGCCTCGAATTTGACAATCTTGTCCTCAAAGAAACAATCGAAAGTCTGCAGGCTGCCAGTATTAAGGGGTTTGACAGGCTAGATGCAGGAAGATTGTTCCAGATGTTGGGGAAGTCCAGGACAAGGGGTCACAGTTTAAGGGTAAAGGGGAAATCTTTTAGGACCGAGATGAGAAAAACATTTTTCACACAGAGAGTGGTGAATCTCTGGAATTCTCTGCCACAGAAGGTAGTTGAGGCCAGTTCATTGGCTATATTTAAGAGGGAGTTAGGTGTGGCCCTTGTGGCTAAAGGGATCAGTGGGTATGGAGAGATGGCAGGTACAGGATACTGAGTTGGATGATCAGCCATGATCATATTGAATGGCGGTGCAGGCTCGAAGGGCCGAATGGCCTACTCCTGCACCTATTTTCTATGTTTCTATGTTTCTATTGTCAAGGCAAAGATGGGCCAGAAAACTTACTCCTCAATAATAAGGATGCATGTGTTTGACTGTATTGTAAACAAAATTCCCACAGCAAACATTCTAATCCTGATAAGCCAGTTCTACAAGCGGAGTGGACTTCATCTGGATTATGTTCCTCGACGCAGTGCAGTTGAAGTTATGGCCCGAGAATTGGGAGCTATTGCTGAGTTGCACCCTAGGAACAAAGGTTTGACTGTGGGTGTTGATGCAACCACCCAGGAAGAGACCCACATTGACAATTTGTGTAAAACTTACACTTATTTCAATGAGCAAGCAAATTTTTCAAGATACCAGACAAAAGATAATCGACAACCATTTCAAACACAATGAGTGAAAGGGTGTGCAGCTAATCATGCTGCTATTAAGATTGTGAGTAGTGAGTGGGGTAAATCTTTGAACGAGCTCTACTGCCACTTGCATCCGCTTGACTCCATTGCAACATCAGTTCGCTCAGCCCTAAAATGCAGAAACAATCCAGAGGACAATTCTTGTTTGGGAAAGACTGTCTAGCATTAAATGCCATTCTGCAGATGAGCAAACTTCGTACAAAAACGGAAAATGGGACCCAAAAGGATTTGTCGCATTTTTAGAGGACAGCAACATCCCCCGAGGTGTCCTCCCCACGGTACCGTGGCAACAGATTGCACATACTGTTTCATATCAGTGGCAAGCTCATAGAACATTATGATGACTTTGTTGCACTGCTGAATAGCGGAGCATCCTGTGGGGGGTTGAATAGCGGCATCCTCCATAACCATATAACCATATAACCATTACAGCACGGAAACAGGCCATCTCAGCCCTTCAAGTCGGTGCCGAACACTTTTTTTCCTCCTTTTTTTACCCCTTCTTTCTTCTTACTTCCCCCTAGTCCCATCTACCTGCACTCAGACCATATCCCTCCATTCCTTTCCGTCCATATACCCATCCAATCTATTTTTAAAGGATAAAATCGAACCTGCCTCCACCACTTCCACTGGAAGCTCATTCCACACAGCTACCACTCTCTGAGTAAAGATGTTCCCCCTAATGTTACCCCTAAACTTCTGTCCCTTAATTCTCAAGTCAGGCTTAATCTGGTAGGCGGCGCGATCCACGTCGCAGCAGCCTCTGCAGTCCGTCAGTCTTTTAAAAAAAAATTGTCTCGTTTGAGTGTAGTGTGTAGTGTATAGTGTTTTTTTTTACTGGGTATGTGTGGGGGTGGGTGGGGAAACTTTTAAAATCTTTACCCTGTATGGAGGACCCGACCTTTCTCTGTCGGGTCTCCGTTGTCAGTGGGGCGTAGCACCGTGGGAGAGGCCTTCAACCGGAACGACCTGGGGCTCCAGTCGCGGAGCCTGCGGACTACTCACCATCGTGGAGCTGGCCGAGTTCGGAGCGTGGAGAGCTGTGGTGGCGCGCGGCTGCGACCCGACCCCGGAGATTCGGAGGCTCCAGCCGCAGGTCTGGTGGACGGTAACATCGGGAGCTCGCGGGTCCCTGGTGGGAGACTGCTTTTCGAAGCTCCCGCAACGGCAGCTACTCCCGCCCGAGTTGCGGGGTTGAAGATGACCTGGAGCGGGGTCTTACATCGCCCGGCGCGGCTTTATGGCCGCGGGACTTGCTAGCGCCCGCCGGGGGCTCCAACATCAAGACCCGGAGCGTGGCCTGCATCGCCCAGCGAGCCCTGAATGGCCACGGGACTTACTTACCATCGCCCGCTGGGGGCTTTGACTTTGACATCGTGAGGAGAATGGGGAGTGCAGGGAGAGACAAGACTTTGCCTTCCATCACAGTGAGGAGCAGATTCACTGTGATGGATGTTTGTGTAAATTGTGTTGTGTCTTGGTTCTTTTCTTGTTGTATGACTGCAGAAACCACATTTCGTTTGAACTTCATTTGGGTCCAAATGATAATAAACGGTATTGTATTGTATTGTATTGTCATGTTCCCTTGTTTGAATCTTCCCTGCTCTCAATGGGAAAAGCTTATCCACGCCAACTCTGTCTAACCCGCTCATCATTTTAAAGACTTCTATCAAGTCCCCCCTTAACCTTCTGCGCTCCAAAGAATAAAGACCTAACTTGTTCAACCTTTCTCTGTAACTTAGTTGCTGAAACCCAGGCAACATTCTAGTAAATCTCGTCTGTACTCTCTCTATTTTGTTGACATTCCTTCTATATTAGGCGACCAAAATTGCACTCCATACTCCAGAAATGGCCTCACCAATGCCTTGTACAATTTTAACATTACATCCCAACTTCTATATTCAATGCTCTGATTTATAAAGGCCAGCACACCAAAAGCTTTCTTTACCACCCTATCTACATGAGATTCCCACCTTGAGGGAACTATGCACAGTTATTGCTAGATCCCTCTGTTCAACTGCATTCCTCAATTCGCTACCATTTACCATGTACGTCCTATTTTCATTTGTCCTGCCGAGATGTAGCACCTCACATTTATCGGCATTAAACTCCATCTGCCATCTTTCAGCCCACTCTTCCAAATGGCCTAAATCTCTCTGTAGACTTTGAAAATCTACTTCATTATCCACAACACCACCAATCTTAGTATCATCCAGCAACATCAACCGACTCCAACTGGTCCAGAATGCAGCCGCCCGACTCATCACCCACACCAAATCCTGGCACCACATCACCCCAGTTCTCAAAGAACTTCACTGGCTTCCCATCTCCCACCGGATCATCTACAAAATCCTGGTCCTCACCTACAAAGCCCTCAACCACTTGGGCCCCCCCTTATCTCACTGACCTCCTCTCCCCCTACCAACCCTCACGGTCCCTCAGATCCACATCAGCCGGTCTCCTCTCATTCCGAAATCCACCTCTGCACGTTTGGAAACAGAGCCTTCTCCAGGGCAGCTCCCAGGCTCTGGAACTCCCTCCCACAACTGATCCGAAATTCTGAGTCCCTCACCATCCTCCAGTCCCGCCTCAAGACCCATCTCTTCACCTCTGCATACCCTTAGTCCCATGTCCCCCTCCCCTTTGCATCTCTGTCTTACTGTTCTATTTTGTTTTGTTTTTGACTCTCAATGTAAAGCAAACTTTGAGTCCTTGAAAAGCGCTATATAAATAAAATGTATTTTTAATATTATTATTATTATCTGCATACTTACTAATCCAATTTTCCACACCATCATCCAGATCATTGATGTACATGACAACAACAGTGGACCCAGCACAGACACCTGAGGCACCCCACTAGTCACCGGCCTCCAACCTGACAAACAGCCATCCACCATTACTCTCTGGCATCTCGCATTCAGCCACTGTTGAATCCATCTTGCTACTCCACCATTAATACCCAACAATTGAATCTTCTTAACCAACCTTCCACGAGGAACCTTGTCAAAGGCTTACTGAAGTCCATATAGACAACATCCACTGCTTTACCCTCATCAATTTCCCTAGTAACCTCTTCGAAAAATTCAAGAAGATTAGTCAAACATGACCTTCCAGGCACAAATCCATGTTGACTGTTCCTAATCAGACCCTGCTTATCCAGATGCTTATATATCTCTAAGGATCCTTTCCATTAATTGCCCACCACTGACGTCAAACTAACAGGTCTATAATTGCTAGGTTTACTCTTAGAACCCTTTTTAAACAACGGAACAACATGCGCAGTATGCCAATCCTCCGGCACTATTCCCGTTTCTAATGACATTTGAAATATTTCTGTCATAGCCCCTGCTATTTTGTACACTAACTTCCCTCAATGTCCTAGGGAATACCCTGTCAGGACCTGGAGACTTATCCATTTTCATATTTTTCAAAAGTGCCCGCACCTCCTCTTCTTTGAATCTCATAGTTTCCATTGCTACTCTGCTTGTTTCCCTTACCTCACATAATTCCATATCCTTCTCCTTGGTGAATACCAAAGAAAATAAATTGTTCAATATCTTCCCCATCTCTTTTGGCTCTGCAGATAGCTGTCCACTCTGACTCTCTAATGGACCAATTTTATTCCTTGTTATCCTTTTGCTATTAATACAGCTGTAGAAACCCTTTGGATTTACTTTCACCTTACTTGCCAAAGCAACCTCATATCATCTTTTAGCTTTTCTAATTTCTTTCTTAATATTCTTTTTACATTCTTTATACTCCTCAAGCACCTCATTTACTCCATGCTGCCTATAATTATTGTAGATCTCTCTCTTTTTCCGAACCGTGTCCAATTTCCCTTGAAAACCATGGCTCTTTCCAATTTTAACTATTTCCTTTCAACCGAACAGGGACATAAAGATTTTGTACTCTTAAAATTTCACCTTTAAATGTCCTCCATTTCTCTTCTACATCCTTCCCATAAAACAACATGTCCCAATTCACTCCTTTTAAATCCTTTCGCATCTCCTCAAAGTTAGCCTTTCTCCTATCAAAAATCTCAACCCTAGGTCCAGTTCTGACCCTCTCCATAATTATATTGAAACTAATGGTATTGTGATCACTGGACCTGAAGTGCTCCCCAACGCATACCTCAGCCACCTGGCCTGTCTCATTTCCTAACAGGAGGTCCAGCACTGCCCCTTCTCTAGTAGGTACCTCTATGTATTGCTGCAAAAAACTATCCTGCACACATTTTGCAAACTCAACCATCCAGCCCTTTTACAGAATGTGTTTCCCAGTCTATGTGTGGAAAATTGAAATCTCCCACAATCACTAACTTGTGCTTACTACTAATATCTGCTATCTCCTTACATATTTGCTCTTCCAATTCTCGCTCCCCATTTGGCGGTCTATAATACACCCCTATAAGTGTTGCTACACCTTTCCCATTTCTCAGTTCCACCCAAATAGCCTCCCATGACTTCACCCAGGCTGAAGCAAAAGTAACTTCAGATATTAGGCTTACTTGACAAATATCTGACTGGGCCTTGGATGAAGCACTTCTACACTTCTTTTTTTATTTTATTTTTAATTTTTATTTTTATTAGAAGTATTGTACAGTGCAGTGATCTCAAGCAAACATAAAATTATACATTTCTTCTACCACTTCTTATTTTAAACTTTAATAAGAAAAAGGATAGAAAGCGTTAGCAGAGATAGTAAGTGAGTGAGTGAAAGAGTGGTCCAGGAAAACCCATAGGGACCTAAACCACAAGAAAGAGTTAAACAAAAAGAAAAAACCAAAAGAAGGAAAAAGAAAAGAAAAAAGTAAGATAAAATAAGTCAAGATAAAATGGATGTATCTACTTCATATCTTTACTCACCCATCACCCCTCACCAGGTCCTGAAACCATTTATACACTAAATGAAACCATTTAGCACTTCTACACTTCAAGCCAGAATCAGATAAACCATGTTGATGGCATCAAAGTGGTTAAAGGGGTGATTGCTGCTCTCAAGGAAGCCACAGAAAACCCAGAGAACTTGATATTGGCAAGGGAAGATTTATTCGGTGAGGAGGTACATCTTGACGCCACATTGAAAAAACTTCGGGAGCTACCAGAACATCCACAGTTCAGTTCAAAGATGAGGAGCTGTCTTCAAGCTGTCATCACTGTGTTGGAGAGGCCGTATAGTAATTACTTTGAACTTGATGTAACTGAGAAACTGAAGGAGGAGACTGCATCAGCAAGATCACACAACATTGATGCAGTGGAGATAATGGGGATGTTTAGCTCATCGAAACAGAAATCTCCCAATGCCACCATGTGTTATTTGTCATGTAGGATGCGGGCCTGCAAGAATAGAACAGTCAATTACCTTGATAATATCGAGGAGCATCGTAGGGAGGAGGTGCTCTGTGAGGCAGTGACATGGGAAAGAGTGCAGAGGAACAGACGGAAGAAAAAACAGAAGGAATTGAGAGCGGAAATCATCAAGCGACAGAAAGGCAAGGAGCATGCTCGGGACACGAAAGAGAGGAAAAAACTAGGAAAAAAATTGAAAGAGACTGATTTAAACAGCATTCGCAGAGATTATCCATATTTGGACTACTCCAAATGTGATGATCTACAGGACATTCTCAATGGGAAAATAGTGGGCAGAAAGGCATGTCATGCATGGTTTGAAGAGCAAAAACCTGTAGTTTACAATGTCAAAATTGAAAAGTTGAGGAAAAACAATGTGTACAGAGTTGCTTATTGGTTGCAATCTGAGGAGTATGATGATGCTACTGATTTTGATATGCCAATGTACCAGCTAGCAGCTTAATTTCTCCATAAAGACTTGGTCTTTTGCTAGAAATTGTAAATTATTTACCTCTCTATAACGGACTTACAACACATAATACAATAATATTAAAGTTCTGATCTTGCGAATATCACATTTATCAATTTTCGAAGCAGTCTGGTTGTTTATTACTATTTCCATCACAACGGTCAATTTTGTAATTAGCTACAATTAAGTAGCTATATGCTTTAAGAAATTATATGCTTTAATTTCAGGTCATCCAAGTAAGATTGTTTTATATTTGTTTCAGAATGCTTCAATCTATGATAACTGAAAATTTCATTCAGTTCTCTTAATTTTTAAGAAAGTTATGGGCTTTTGACTGTCCTCGATCACAGCTTTTGTGTTAAGTCAATGGAAAAGCAATAGGGAACAAGATGCTAATTTCCGAGTATGAAAATGGCCATAACCTTTTTAATACTGAAGATATGAAAGTGAATTAGGTGTCAAATTAAACTTCTTTTAATGCTTTATCTGATGGGATAATTTGCAGGCTTGATTTTTAAAATCTCAAAATTTTGTAACATTGCTACCTTCAGCCATGTTTGAAACTATGAAGAGCATTGTAAATAACAGCCAACATCAAACCGAAATCCCATCTCCAACACCATGTGCAAAGTGCATCATACAGAGTCATTATATATCATAACATACTTTAATTTGTTTACATACAGAGACCATCGAGATGAGTATTGTAGGCTCTGAATTGTAAGTTCAAACCAAAAAACAACATGGCTGCCCACATACCACGAGGTGGTGGTGGTGTGGAAAACCTGACGTAGAATATGTATGAAGTCAGCAGCAGCAAAACCAGACACGGATCAAATCAGCAATACTGTTTGATCTACACCTTCTACATACAGAATGTGGGGAGGCTGGGATGAAAGCTGGAGGAGAGGAGAGTTAGGACAAAGCATGGCAGGTAATAGGTGAATAAAGGTGCAGGGGTGGGGGGGGGGGGGTTATTTAGGACGATGGTTGGACATGCATAAAAGTTACGTTTATAAAGAAAACAGGCCATTGTAAGCTGTTTGTTCGGTCAGAACGAGCTATGTTCATACCCTTGGGTTGCAAGCTGTCCAAGTGGAATACAAGATGCTGTTCCTTCAGTTTGCGTGTGACATCACACTAGCAATGGTGGAGGCCCCGTACAGAAAGGTCAGTGTGTGAATGGCAGGGGAGTTAAAATGATTAGTAACCGGGTGATCCCGCAGAAAAAGACAGGTGATGTTTTGGGTAGGAACTTCTTCATTCTTCAGACTGAAATACAGTCGGACTTGGTGTACTAAGCACAAATGTTCAGTGTGATTGTCGACTGAGTCTATGCTTATTTGCTGGTATGTTGCGTGATGTACGGTGTTACATGTTCAGTGTTAAACCATTCCCCCGTGGGACAGAGAGACCACGGACAGAGCAATTCACTGCCTGATGATCTGTGAATAAGCACCACCATTTGCTGGGGGCTGCCCTCATCACAGCTCAAGAACGTACTTGCCTTTCTCTGTGGATTTAGTTCAGACCAGGCAGATTGATGATTAGGTGTGGTCCCAGCACCAAGTCCACCCCCTTGCTGCAACAATCAACAATATCGTGGCAGATCTTCAACCACAAACACCACTTCTGTTCTATCCCCACACCAACTGATCAAAAACAGGTCATGTTGGAGTTGTTCAGCTTGTCAGCCTTCCTCTAGGGCGGCACGATGGCGCAGCGGTAGAGTTGCTGCCTTACAGAATGCAGCGCCAGAGACTACAGGTGCCGTCTGTCTGGAGTTTGCACATTCTCCCCATGACCTGCGTGGGTTTTCTCCGAGATCTACGGTTTCCTTCCACACTTCAAAGACGTACAGGTATGTTGGTTAATTGGCTTGGTAAATGTAAAAATTCTACCGAGTAGGAAAAGATGGCGCCTGCCTGCAGCGCCTTTTGCGGAGCACCAGAACATAAAAGGCTTAAATACAACTTCCAACAAATCACCTGGATCAGGAAAACGGCAGAAATCGGTGCCGTTTCGGACAAGCTGCTTGGGCACCTGAAGGCTCTTGCAATTTCGTGATCTCCCGCAGCTGCGGGAGCCCCGGACTTTAAACTTTCCCACGCTGGCTGGTAATCACCCGACCCGACAGAAGAACGCAGGTACTGTAGATGGTTTATGCATGCAACCAATAATATAGCTACCTCAGTACCACTAACCACGCCTTAGTTATCAAGTATACGAACTCTATCTCCCGTGTGCTCCTCCCTTGGTTCCAGCATGATGATAGACTGGGTGCAGTCAGTGCTGGAAAGTGTTTAACCTGTCTTATTATTAAACGTTAAGTAAAGCTACAAGTGAGTCAGACTCAGCTTCTTTACAGGTACTGTACCTGGAAACCCCGGGATGACCTCCAGACCTCCAGGAACAACGGAGCTGGAGCTGCCGACTTTGAGGGAACCCCCGTTCGTTACGGAGCTGGAGCTGCCGTCTGTGAAGGAATCCCCGTTCCAGCGCAGGGTCGCAGAAACAGCAAGTACAGTGAACACAATACCTGGAAACAAAGAGGAAGCCTCCATTGTGTCCGGAAACATGACCGACGGGCAGGACTTCAGGTGAGACTGAAGCGCAGGGGACTTCGGCCTCCTCTCCCTACTATCCTACTGGCCAATGTACAGTCCCTTGAAAACAAAGTGGAGGACTTAAGGGCAAGACTGCTTTATCAAAGGGAGCTGAGGGAATGCTCTATGTTCTGTTTCACAGAGTCATGGCACACCACCAGCTCTCCAGACTCAGCGGTCTAGCCTGAAGGGATCTCTATCCACCGTATGGACCGTACACTGGCATCTGGGAAAGGGAGAGGAGGGGGCGTCTGCCTCATGGTCAACTCTGCGTGGTGCTCAGACATGGCAGTCCTGTCCAACTCCTGCTCTCCACACCTTGAACATCTGATGGTGAAGTGCCGTCCGTTCTACCTTCCGAGGGAATTCACCTCCATCATCCTGACCGCGGTCAACAACCCACCCCAGCCAGACGTCCGTCTGGCACTGGAGGAGCTGCACGCCATGGTCAACAGACACCAGACGTCTTACCCCGAGGCATTTACCACCATTGCTGGGGACTTCAATAAGGCAAACCTCAAGAAATCACTCCCTAACTTCCACCAACATGTCTCCTGCTGCACCAGTGGACCAAACACCCTCGACCACTGCTACACCACCATCAAGGATGCCTATCGCTCTATCCCTCACCCTCACTTCGGTAAATCCGACCATACTGTGGTGCTGCTTTTTCCTGCCTACAGGCAGCAATTGAAGAGCGCACCCCCAGAGGTGAGGACAGTACAGAGCTGGTCGGGAGGGGGGGGGGGCAGAGGAACAACTACAGGGCTGTTTGGAGTCTGTAGACTGGGCAATGTTCAGGGACTCGGCAACGGACTTGAACGAATACGCCACAGTCGTTACAGACTTCATTAAGAAATGTGTGGAGGACTGCATCCCCACAAAAACCTTCCGACTGTTTCCCAATCAGAAACCTTGGATGAACTTTGAGAGCCACACTCTTCTGAAGACCAGACAGCGGGCATTCATGTCTGATGATACAGTGGTCTACAAGACGTCCAGATACGACCTTGGTAAGGCCATCAAAAAGGCCAAAAGGGACTTCTGCTCCAAACTGGAGGATGAGACATATGTTCGGCAGCTGTGGCGGGGCCCGAATTCAATCACCTCCGTCAAGGCGAAATCAGGAGGCAGCTCGAATGTTGGCGAAACATCACTCCCTGGTGAGCTCAATGCATTTTACGCACGCTTTGATAGGGAGAACACCGATGTGCCTTCCCGAGCCCCCCATTCGCTGTGATGGTATTTCAGTCTCAGTCACAGAGGCCGACATCAGGAAATCCTTCAGAGGGGTGAACCCTCGAAAAGTGCCTGGACCTGATGGTATACCTGGTCGTGTTCTAAAAACCTGTGCGGACCAACTGGCTGGAGTTTTGTCTGACATTTTCAACCTCTCACTTCTGAGGTCTGAGGTTCCCACCTGCTTCAAAAGGGCATCAATTATACCAGTGCCCAAGAAGAGTACGGTGATGTGCCTCAATGACTATCGACCAGTGGCACTAACGCCTGTGGTGATGAAGTGCTTTGAGAGGTTGATCATGGCGCAAATCAACTCCTACCACGACAAAAACCTGGACCTACTGCAGTTCGCTTACCGGCACAACAGATTAACGGTGGATGCGATCTCGCTGGCTCTCCACTCTGCTCTGGACCACTTGGACAACAACAACTCATATGTCAGGCTGTTATTCATTGATTACAGCTCGGCATTTAATACAATCATCCCCTCCAAGCTGGTTACCAAACTCGCAGAACTGGGTCTCTGCACATCCCTCTGCAATTGGATTCTCGACTTCCTCATTCACAGACCACAGTCTGTTCGTATTGGTGGAAATTTGTCAGACTCAAGTTTGCTGTTGACTTCACTGTTGTGGGACGATTCACTGATGGGGATGAGTCAGAGTATAGAAGAGAGATCGAGCGGCTGTCCATATGGTGCCAGCACAACAACGTAGCCCTCAACACCAGCAAAACCAAGGAACTGATTGTGGACTTTGGAAGGAGTAGGATGGGGACCCACAGTCCCGTTTATATCAACGGGTCGATGGTTGAAAGGGTCAAGAGCTTCAAATTCCTGGGCGTGCACATCTCTGAAGGATCTTTCCTGGTCCGAGAACACTGATGCAATTAAGAAAGCACATCAGCGCATCTACTTCCTGGGAAGATTACGGAGAGTTGGATTGTCAAGGAGGACTCTCTCTAACTTCTACAGGTGCACAGTAGAGAGCATGGTTTGTGGCTTGGTTCGGCAACTTGAGTGCCCTGGAGAGGAAAAGACTACAAAGAGAAGTAAACACTGCCCAGTCTATCATCAGCTCTGACCTCCCTTCCATCGAGGGGATCTATCGCAGTCGCTGCCTCAAAAAGGCTGGCAGTATCATCAAGGACCCACACCCTCCTGGCCACACACTCATCTCTCTGCTACCTGAAGGTACAGGACCTGAAGACTGCAACGACCAGGTTCAGGAATAGCTACTTCCCCACAGCCATCAGGCTATTAAATCTGGCTCGGACAAAACTCTGAACATTAATAGCCCATTATCTGTTATTTTCACTTGATCAGTTTATTTATTCATGTGTGTATATATTTATATACTGGTATATGGACACACTAATCTGTTTTTTAGTCAATGCCTATTCCTACTATGTTTAGGTATGTTACAATACTTACCTTCACCGGCGCTGTAATTCTGCCACTGGCCGTGTGCGCGATTTTGGCGCCTTTAAGGGGGGGGGGGGCGGGCTTAAACGCGGGTTTCTCCTAACTTGTCCTGAATTATATTTCGTTGGAGTACAAGCGTTTGCTGAAAAATCGTTCCTAGGGCGTTTTGTGAATTTTTTATTTTTATTAAATTGACAATGTCAGCGCTGGAGTCACTTTAAAATCAGCTCCTGAAGCCGTCAACGCCAATAACGGGGACGGATTTCACATAAATTTTGAGATTTTAAAAATCAAGTCTGCAATTTATCCCATCAGATAACGCATAAAAAAAAGTTTAATTTGACACCTAATTCACTTTCATATCTTCAGTATTAAAAAGGTTATGGCCATTTTCATACTCGGAAATTAGCATCTGTTCCCTATTGCTTTTCCATTGACTTAACACAAAAGCTGTGATCAAGGACAGTCAAAAGCCCATAATTTCTTAAAAATTAAGAGAACTGAAAGAAATTTTCAGTTATTATAGATTAGAGATTTTTTAGAGATTAGAGATTCCTTTATTTGTCATTCAGACCTTTCGGTCTGAACGAAATTTCGTGCCTGCAGTCATACATATAATATATATCATAAAACACACAATAACCACAATTAACATCCACCACAGTGAGTTCACCAGGTACCTCCTCACTGTGATGGAGGCAAAAGTCTTAAAGTCTCTGTCTCTTCCGCTTTCTTCTCCTTTCGCGCTGAGGCGATCCAGGCTTCTGATGCTGTGGCCCCGCCGGGGCACGGTAAGCCAGTCCAGCGGCCGAATCCGTGCTCCGCGGACGGGCCGGCTCAAACTCCGCGGCCCGGGGTGGTCGTAGCTGCCGAAGCTGCCGCCCTCCAGTCCAGTGGACGCAGCTGTAGTTGCGGGAGCCCCAGAAAAAACAGGTCACCAACCTGTGACCTGCGCGCTCCCGACGATGTCGTCCACCGGGCCCGCGGCCGAGCCTCCGGATTCAGGTCGCCACCAGGGTGCTCGGTCGCCACCGCTGGAACGCCACCGCAGCTCCGAAGCCGGCCAGCCTCGTGCTCCTGAAGATGTCGTCCACTGGGCCAGGCTGCATTCTGAAACAAATATTAAACAATCTTACTTGGATGACCTGAAATTAAAGCATATAATTAGTTAGTTACCCAATTGTAACTAATTACAAAATTCAATTACTAAATCTAAACATCTATCCATTTCTTAAGAAAAGATTAACATTTTTAAATAGCCTAGCTGTCAAGTCAAGTGAGTTTATTGTCATGTGTCCCTGGTAGGACAATGAAATTCTTGCTTTGCTTGAGCACAACAGAACATAGTAGGCATTTACTACAAGGCATTCTATAAATATATACACAATGGTCAATATACTGATAAAGTGCAAATAACAGTTTTGGCTAGTAAAGTTCAGTGTTATGTCCGAGCCAGGTTTAATAGCCTGATGGCTGTGGGAAGTAGTTGTTCCTGAACCTGGTCGTTGCAGTCTTCAGGCTCCTGTACCTTCTACCTGAAGGTAGTAGGGAGATGAGTGTGTGGCCAGGATGGTGTGGGTCCTTGACGATGCTGCCAGCCTTTTTGAGGCAGCGACTGTGGTAGATCCCCTCGATGGAAAGGAGGTCAGAGCCGATGATGGACTGGGCAGTGTTTACTACTTTTTGTAGTCTTTTCCTCTCCAGGGCACTCAAGTTGCCGAACCAAGCCACGATGCAACCAGTCAGCATGCTCTCTACTGTGCACCTGTAGAAGTTAGAGATAGTCCTCCTTGACAAACCGACTCTCCGTAATCTTCTCAGGAAGTAGAGGCGCTGATGTGCTTTCTTAATAATGGCATCATTGTTCTCGGACCAGGAAAGATCTTCAGAGATGTGCACGCCCAGGAATTTGAAGCTCTTGACCCTTTCAACCATCGACCCGTTGATATAAACGGACTGTGGGTCCCCATCCTACTCTGTCCAAATAACATTCACATAAGAATTCACAATTTAACATGATTTTTAAATCTCATTGTCATGGATTTATAGGCCAAATGGAAGGAATTTAATATTTAATCCTTGTAAATTAATGGCCATTTTAATCATCTTGCGAGTGGGTTTTTGAGGAAACGCGCTGGTTTGGGTCGTTGCGATTGTGGTGAATTTAACCCTCATATCGGCAGGAAAAATACTGCCGGTTTGTATGGGTCCTAATCCCCGTTTTGCAACGTAAAATGTGGATTAAAGGCGTTTTAAGAAGCACTTTTATAATAAAATAAACGGCTTTCCTTTACCTGTCCCGTACGTGAAATCCATCCCCGTTCGTCGACGTTGACGGCTTTAGAAACTGATTTTTAAATTACTCCAGCGCTGAACTTGTCGGGCGATTTAAAAAAAAATTCACAGAACAGCCGTCGGAACAATTTTTCTGCAAAAGCTTGCACTCCGAGAAAATATATCCAGGACCAGGTAGGAAAAAAAATGCATTTTAACCCCGCCCCCCCACCCCCCCCTCAAGGCGTCAATGTCACGCACAAGGCCAGCAGTACTGCAGCGCTGCTGAAGGTAAGTTTTGTAACATACCTACCTTTGGCAGAGTAGGAAGACACAGAGTGCAGATTATAATCTCAGCTTTGTAGTACAATGTGAACCACAAACTATTTCACAGATTAGAACATAATACAGCAAAATAACTGCTCCTTGGGTCCACAATATCTGTGCCGAACATGATGCCAAAAGTAACTCTTAATTTGAGTTTGTCTGTTTTTGTCCGATTAAATGTTGATACAAAGGAGATGCTGGTTTACACCAAAGATAGTTACAGAGTGCTGGAGTGACTCGACGGGTCAGGCAGCATCTCTGTAGAAATTGGATGGGCGACGTTCCAGATCAAGATACTTGACTGAAGGGTTCCGAACCAAAACACCACCCATCCTTTTTCTTCAGAGATGCTGCCTGACCCATCGAGGTCCGCACAGGTTCGAAAGAGATTACAAAAAGTGGTGTATTGACACAAAGTGCTGGAGTGCCTAGGCCTTGCCTATTCACGCGCCTGGCTCAATGCCATGATTTGGTAATGAATCCACCACCCTCTCTAGCTGCACATTCACTACTCACTGTGTGGAAGAACTTGGATCACTAAGCATTACAATTATGCTCTCTAACCAGTAGAAGGTCACCCAAATAATCACACAAACGATTCCTCCATTTTGCTTTCAATGCCCCACATCTATATAACTAAACGTCTCATCTTGCCCAATTCCTGTCTGCTCTTTATATTGATTTTAGAAATAACGATACCCTATGTTGCTATGATTTTAGGCCATCTTACTCACAGTCCTCCTCCGCTGAGGCAGCGTTGAGGATTTTTACGATCAATGAAAAATAAAAATGTTATGAGTATTTAAAAATCTTGAGATCAGCTGATTGGTCCTCTCGCCTGTCAATCATTCTGGGGGAGGGGGCAGGACTATAAAACCCCGGATGCCTGGACATACGTCACTCACTCTGGAAGATCGCGAGTGAAAGCCACAACTGTGATTCTAAGCTGTGAATCAACTGAAATGTGAGTTTGCAATGTATTTGCAATAAATGATTTGTTCGCCCTTAACGAAAATGCAATGAATTATTTGGCCTGCCCTGTGCTTAAAACTGCAATGGAAATGGAAATGAAATGAAAATGCAATGAGCTGTTTGGCCTGCCCTGTGCTTGAAACTGCAATGGAAATGGAAATGACATGAAAATGCAATGAGCTGTTTGGCCTGCCGTGTGCTTGAAACTGCAATGGAAATGGAAAGTAACTGAAAATGCAATGAGATGTTTGGCCTGCCCTGTGCTTGAAACTGTATGGAAATGGAAATGGAATGAAAATGCAATGAGATGTTTGGCCTGCCCTGTGCTTGAAACGGCAATGGACATGGAAATGGAAATACAAATGAAATTAGTTGTTTGGCCAGCCCTGTGCTTGAAATTGAAATGGAAATGAAATGAGTTGTTTGACCTGCCTGAAACCTCTAATTTCGGCCCACAAGGCCCATATTTGCCGAGAAACCAGTCCCTTTTGTCCAAAATGCCTGTAGTTGCCTAGGATGAGCATTTTGGCTGAAAAGGGCCGTGCCAGACCAGGAAAAGTCCAGAAAATGTTCCTTTCACTGAGATTTCACCGATTTTTTTTAAAAGAGCCCCTTGAGCCCATCAGGCGTACACTAGTCCAGGAGGATTCCCTTTGGCCCATCAGTAAGTATTCCCCCTGAAAGTATTAAGCCTCACCCCAGTATTTTTCTCTCTCCCTTCATTGGCTCCCTGTGAGATCCAGGCCCAGGATAGACTTTCCTCCTTCATTGTTGTGATCTGCAGAAAAATATGAAAATGTCTTAAATTGATTCTCCACCCTCTCCCCCTTCTTTCTCACAGTCTATCACCTGTTTTGCGCTGAATTTCTGGCAGTTTCTGAGCTGCCCGCCCACCAGGCCTGAGTGTTTGAGCTGCCAGCCCACCAGGCCTGAGTGACTGAGCTGCCAGTCCACCAGGCCTGAGTGACTGAGCTCCCGGCCAACCAGGCCTGAGTGACTGAGCTGCCTGTCCACCAGGCCTAAGTAACAGAGCTGCCAGTCCACCATGCCTGAGTGACTGAGCTGCCGGTCCACCAGGCCTGAGTGACTGAGCTGCCAGCCCACCAGGCCTGAGTGACTGAGCTGCCAGCCCACCAGGTCTGAGTGACTGAGCTGCCAGCCCAAGATTCTATTCGGCCCACATTGTCCATACTAGCTCTCTGAAATCCCAACAGGTCCCACTTAGTCTTTTTATACTTATAAGGGAACTGGGGGAGCCTGGAGCATGATAGTTTCTGGTGCAGAAACCCCATCAGTCCCAATCCTCTCTCATTAGTTCCCTTCAGCCTATACCTTGCTCACTTTCGACACAGGATGTTCAAATCTTTTTTGGTGCCATTTGCCCTACAATTAGGGGCAACTTACAGTGGCTGTGGTAATTCGCCTATCACTGTACCATAATTGGTACATGACAACAAAAGTCCTTTGAAACCTTTGAACCTGACAAATCTTTGAGATGTGGGAGGAAAGAGGAGAAGCGATAGATGGCAAATTTACCATGGAAGGAAGCAGAGGTTGATGGTAGAAGGCTGTTTTTCAGACTGGAGGCCTGTGACTAGTGGTGTACCACAGGGTTCGTTGCTGGGCCCATTGCTGTCTGTCATCCATATCAATGATTTGGATGAGAACGTGCATGGCAGGATTAGCACATGTACAGATGATACAAAAGTGAGCGGTATTGCAGATAGTGAAGATTAATGTTAACATTTGAAGCAGGATCGTGGTGGGTTGAGGAATGGTTGATGCAATGTAATCCAGAAAAAAGTGAGGTGTTGCATTTTGAAAAGACTAACATGGACAGGACCTACATAGTGAATGGTAGGGCTCTGGGGAGTATTGTAGAGCAGAGGGATCTAGACGTACAGATAGTTTGTTGAAGGTGGTGTCACAGATAGTTAGGGTGGTCAAAAATACCATTGGCACATTGGCTTTCATCAGTCATAGTATTGAGTATAGAAGTTGGAAGGTTATGTTGCAGTTATATAAGACATTGGTGAGGCCACATTTAGAGTTTTCAGTTCTGGGCAACATAACAGGAAAGATGCTGTCAAGTTGGAAAGGTACAGAGAAGATTTACAACGATGTTGCCAGGATTGAGGGTCTGAGCTATGGGTTGAGGTTGAGCAGGCTAAGACTCTATTTCGTTGAACCATGGAAGATGAGGGGTGATCTTATAGAGGTGTATTAAATCATGAATTGGAATAGATTGGGTAGACGCACAGAGTCTCTTGCTCAGAGTAGGAGAATCGAGAACCAGAGGACATAAGTTTAAGGTGAAGGGGGAGAGATTTAATAGGAATAGCTGTTTCCATGCTGTATGACTCTATAACTCTATGGTTTAAGTTATCAGTGGGGTCTCTATATCTCAGGCAAACATGAATGCTACTCTCTCCTGAGAAGTTTAATTTTCCACTTCACTCCACTGTGGGTCACTGTAGATTTGTAGACACAGAACAACGCTACACCCAAATTGAAAAGGAGCTGCTAGCAGTCATTTTCGCATGCAAGAAATTTAATGACTTTATCTTTGGACATACGGTCACAATTGAAATTGACCACCAACCCCTGAGCAGCATCTTGAACAAACCGATACATGCCTCTCCAGGACGCCTTCAACAGATGTTACTACAGCTTCAAAAGTATGACATTGTTTTGACCTACAAACGTGAGAAGGACATGCACCTATCTGACACCCTCTCGCGGGCTCCCCGGAAGACCTGCGAGGGTCCGCCGTCACCAGATGACGCTTTTGTAGTAATGACAGTGTCCTTTATTCCCTCGTCCTGAATGGAGGATCTGGTAACCCACAATGCTGCTGACGATACCTTACGTTCCCTCGCCTCCGTCATTAAGCGCGGCTGGCCTGACAAGCAATACAATCTACCACTACCAGTTCGGCCCTACTTTCCCGTCCACGATGAGCTAGTACTACAAGATGGCATTACTGTAAAAGACCACAAGACTGTAGTCCCTGCTTCTCTACACAACAAGTATTTCGACGCTGTCCATGCGGGACACCCAGGCGCCGAAGCAACTGCCCTACAAGCAAAAAAACATGTTTTACTGGCTTGGTATGACTGACTACATTCACGAGAATGTGTTGGCACCTCATCAACAAAAGCAACCACTTTTCTCACATCCGGTTCCTGCCCTCCCGTGGTCTGCAGTGGCAACTGACATATTTGAGTGGTTCTTGTCGACTCGTATTCCGGTTGGTTTGACATCGATCTCCTTAGTAGCCCCACTTCTCACGGGATAGTTCTAAAACTTGCTTGCCACTTCTCAGACCACGGAGCTCCTTGTCAACTGCTATCTGCAATGGCAATTTACCAACCAGCACTTCAAAGAATTTGCTACCCACTGGGGTTTTCGCCACATCACCAGCAGCCCTGAATATCCTCACTCGAACGGGCTGTCAGGAGTGCCAAACAATTAATGGAATGATCCCACAGAGCTAAATCCGATGTGTACCTGAACCTGCTCAACCTGCACAACATCTCCCGCGATCCTATCTTGGGCTCACCTGCTCAGCGTTTGTTGTCAAGACAGACCCGAGCCACATTGCCCGTGGCGGACCAGGCACTAGTCCCGCAGGTGGTCCCACCATCAGTCCAGGCTAGAACAAAAGCATGACATTCAAAAAGGGTGGTATGACAAAACGAGCAGACCGCTTCCACCACTAACCGAGGGGCAGGTGGTTCGTTTGCTAACCAACTAATGTCATGACCGCATCAGCGTAATTTCTGGGACTGCCTCTGAACCACGTTCATACTTGGTCAATGCCGATGGCGGCACCTACAGACGTAATAGGCAACATATCCTGCCTGTGAATGAGCCAGCACCAAGTCCGTATTATCCTGACTGTACAAGTGTACTTCCATCCACATCCAGCGGCATCGGCCCGCCTGCACCAGCACGACAAGCTGTTTCTGAAATGGTTACTTTGCCGATGGCTACACCACCTCTGCCTGTACCAAAGTCTCCTGTTTCATCACCGGGAAAGCCGCTTCAATCTCCGACACCAATTATACCACCGATTGTGTTCCTGGTAGTGAATGGAAATGGTCTATATCGTACACGTGCTGGTTGTGTTTGTAAGCCCACCATAAAGTATCCGGGCTAAGTTTGACCTTCCTCCAGTTTATTGCCATTGACTATGTTTGCTTTATATCATCAATAGTTTTGTATTTGCATTTAATTCTTTAAGAGGGAGGATGTAGATTAGTGTCAATCATACCGTGGCTCCGCCCACAGGTTTATAAGAGAGTTCTCTCGCTCTTAGACTAGTTGTGCATGCTGAGAGCAGAGCTGCCAACTTTCACACATTGAGCGTGAGACTCATGCATTTCACCCAATTCTCATGCTCTCACGCTGATCACAGAAATTCTATGCTCTGTCGTGAGAAATTCTGTGATCAACGAGAATTTCAAAACTAATATCAACTGCATGGGCCGCGGATGTTGGAGAGCCGGGGCGGAGGGAGGGATCGAAGCAGAAGCAGCGGTGGGGGCACATGCGGACGGTGAGCCTTGCTGGCGAGTGTTTGCCTGTCGTTCGCTGCATCTCCAGCCATGGAGCAGCCTCAGTGCAAGAGTACCGGGCTGTCAGATGCGTTGGAAGCGTTGCGCCGCTGCCGTGAGAATCTCTGCGCTGAATTCACTCTGGTGACTGGCATGGACCAGGCTGTGGCTCGGTGCATCCTGGAGGACAACCAGTGGCTGCTAGAAGTAGGTACCAAGCACTGGGTAGAAGCGTGGAAGATAGTGGCCGTCAAATGGGGGTAGTTGGAGAAAGCATCTTGCTTGCCTGCTAGATTTTCACTTACTGTAACTGCAGGAAAAATGTTCCCGATATTGGGGGAGTTTAGAACCAGGGGTCACAGTTTAAGAATAAGAGGTTGGCCATTTAGGACTGAGATGAGGACACAATTTCTTCACCCAGAGAGTTGTGAATCTGTGGAATTCTCTGCCACAGAAGGCAGTGGAGGACAATTCACTGGATGTTTTCAAGAGAGAGTTACATTTAGCCAATGTGGCTAGTGAAATCAAGGGATATGGGGAAAAAGCAGGAAAGAGGTATTGATTTTAGATGAACACCCATGATCATATTGAATGGCAGTGCTGGCTTGAAGGGCCAAATGGAATGGCCTATTCCTGCACCTATTTACTATGTTTCTATGCTTGAGTATATGGCAATAAAACTCAACCACTTGATTTTGAAGCATTTTTTTATTCTTTGGCTTTCGACACTGGCTGAGGCATTGCCCCTGCTTTTAGTGCTTTTAATGTCTTTTAATTTTTAGTGTGTTTTTTATAGTCCTTCGTTTTACGGTTTTTAATGGTTTTTAATTGTTTGTAATAGCTTTTTGTTCATGATTTCTCATGTACAGCACTTTGTGGCAACTGTGGTTGTTTAAAGTGCTTTATAAATAAAGTTATTATTATTATTATTATTATTATTCATGCATGGTGGAGGTATAGAGTGTATCATAGAGTGATACAGTGTGAAAATAGGCCCTTGGGCCAAACTTGCCCACACCTGCCATCATGTCCCAGTTATGCTACCTGCTTTTGATCCATTTCCCTACAAACCTTTCCTATCCATGTATCAGTATAACTGTTTCTTAAATGTTGGGATAGTCCCTGCCTCAACTACCTCCTCTGGCAGCTTGTTTCACCCACCATTTGTGTGGAAAAAGTTAGCCCTTAGAAATACTTCAAACAAAAAACATTGAAATTATACTTCTACAATGCACTAAAACATGATTTTAGTACACCAAATTTCAAAAGGTCCCTACCCCCCCCCCCCGCCCACCCCCCACGCTCCACCCCCGCCACCCCCCCCCCCCACACCCTGCTCCCACTCGGTCACTCCACTCGCTCGACAGGTACCCCCACGGCCAGTGATCAGTGATTGCTTAGCCCCCCCACTTTCAAAAATGCTCCGTGGCTCCTGGATCAGATGGGGAGCACTGCCAGATGTGAGCGGGGAACTGAGGCCAGTTGTCCGTGATGTCCGGATCCCAATTCTCAGCGCTTCGTGTTTCGGAGTTGGCTAATGTTATTGATTTGTAATTAGCCTGATTTCTAATTAGTTGACAAAACCATAATTTACTAATCCGGAATATCCAGGGGGATGGGATAAGTGTAATATTAAAATGACATGCAAGGTGTCACAACATAACGCCCCAATAACCCATTATTTCCTTCAGTTAAACATTGGGAAAGAAGCACTATTTTCATTTGCCACTCAACTATTATGTTTGTTTACCTCACTGACTATGTCTACCCCCCCCCCCAAATTCCTTTGACAGGTTGAATAGAAATGTCCCCAATCTCATTGTTTTATTAATTGAACACGTAGATGAACATCCTCAAGGAGTGTATTCAGATGGAAACGGATTCAGATGCGATGATTAAGAGCTTGTTCAAAGAAGGGGCATATTTTAAAGGAATGACAGAGATACTTGCAGGGGAATGTGTGAGGAGGTTATTATTTATCTTTAGTTTTAGCTTGAATCAGGACATCTGAAGATTCAAAGTTTAATATAGTAATTGTGCTGATACTGACTCCAACCAACTACGTAATGAATATCATCCATTCCGGAGGTTTTATTTTTCTGATGCCATTTAAACTTCACTTGGATTTCATTCTCTTCAATGTAAAAGTGATTGGGAATGAGGAGCACTGGAACAAAAATTTGCCCTCGGTACATATTAACTGTAATATAATAATGTATGCATGTTGGTAGGTGGAATCAAAACAAAGATATTTTTATCATTGTTGTGTTATGAATACCACAGAAAATATGTTGTACTCTCAAGATCACATTAAATATAAACATTAAATAGAATATTATTGCTTAAATATATAGTTATTGGACATTGCATTTTGGAAAAGTCCCAGTTGAGAGGAAGACAGCAAAATACTGAAAATATTGGGGGGGGGGGGGGGGGGGGGGGGGAATGACCAGCACAGTATGTTAGGAAAATGAAGGAAATGGTAACAGATCACTTATCCATCTGAGCAAAATTTGTGGATGAGAAATTGTGTTCAACTAGCATGTTAGATAACAAGGAAGCCAATGTAGCAAATTTTGTAATACAAAATATGGTCCATGAAGTGCCCCATAAAAGATTACCGCATTAGATAAGCACCTGTGGACTTGAACGTAATAGGTCCAGGGGGTCAGATATGGGGCTTGATGTATGGGCCAGATATATTGTCAGCGCAGAGGGGATAGGAGCAAGGCCAAGTGTACATCCAGATTCAAGGTCTGGAATAGTACTAGGTGTGCAGTCAAAGCTGGAACAATGAGTGTTCAGCACTGGGAACCTAAGCAGGTAAGCAGCTAGGATCAGCGTAGAATAGGGGGCCAGGTGTAAGACTGGACTCAGGGTCAGGAATGAGAGAAGGTATGCAACTGGAGTCATGGTCAGGAGTAGTACCAGGTGTGCAGTGAGACCCACGTTGGTCAACATGGGCCAACTGCTTGATTATAATCTGATTTCCATACATGAATACACTGAGATCATTCATGTGCTGCACCTGTTGATCAGAGCCTGTCTCTACTGTGGAATGTAATTAGGAATGTAATTTAGCCTAACCTTATTCATAGCTAATCCAATTTAAAACATAAATATTGCATTCAAGTGTAAGTTAAAAGACTCGCTACAGTATGCACAAGATTGCACAATTTCAAGCTGAAAAATGCAAAAGCATCCCCCCCCCCCAGTCGCTACGCTCCCTCGGGCTTGGTCTCTCGCAATTTCTCACTCCCAACTCTCACCCAATGTTGGCAGCCCTGCTGAGAGAGAGCTCACTCTCTCACTCTTAGACTAGTTGAGCATGCTGAGATGAAATAATCTCTGCAGTGTTGCTAATAAATGACTTTGGATTCTAATCACTTTGTGTGAGTCTGATCAATTCAACAATCACCTCTTTACCCGAGAGCTGTTTTGGACACAAAGTGCCACAGCAAGTCAAAAATAAACTTGTTGAGCAGCTGAGTCTGTGTGGGAGAGCACCAAGTCTGTGATTTGCTTGAGACTGGAAAATTTGCGAAGTGGCAGGTCACATTCAGAGCACCAAAGTCACACCACAGTCCTAAAGCCTGGTTTCTGAAAACACTGAGCATATCAGGTAGTGACTGAGCGGAGAGAAAAACACCAAAACTTTTAATCTGTGAACCTGCATCAGAAGTGCGGAAGTAACAACATAAGGAGGCTGATAAAAAATTAAAGTCAGAATGTGCTAGACTCGAAAATGACTATAATAAGAAATTTACGGATGTTAAGGATAATATGGAAAAGCTGGATGAGTTAATGGAAGAGATGGAGAATGAAATAAAAGTAATGGCCACTGAAATATAGAGTTTGAAAAAATCACAAAAAATTGAGGAAGTAAAACTTGTAAAAATGACGGACAAATGTCTGGATTTGGAAGCAAGTTCGAGTAGGCAGAATTTGAGAATTGTTGGAGTGAGAGAAGGAAGAGAGGGACATAGATCTCAAACATGTACTTTTGTTACTGACTTACTCAAAGAAGTTTTTGAACTGTCGGGAGAACCAAGAATAGATGTCGCTCACAGAGTTGGATGTGTTTCAAGAGAGGCAAATGCTCCTCCAAGACAAATAATTGTGAAATTCCTCGATATCTCTTCAGTGGAATTTATATTGAAAAAGATTACTCATGGGGAGAATCTGACATATCGTGGGGATAATATTCGATTTTTCCGGGATTATCCCCCGGAGGTCGTTCAGAGAAGGAACTTGTTTACACAGACAAGAAATATTCTGAAAGCGGTACGCGATGTGAGATATGGGATTATTTATCCAGCTAAAATGAAGATTACTCATAATGGTACTGTACGCTCGTTCACAGACCCCGAAAAAGCTTTTAAATATGCAGAGGATATCGTAAAGAACATTGCTGGTGAAGCGACTGAAGTTCTTGACACGGATGAAGATTGATCGGTTTAACTTTTTGGACTGGTTAAGATGGCGGAATTTTCCAGACAGTTCGCAAGCTTACCTGTCTGGAATGTGTTTGGGAGAGTACTGTCTATATTTCACCTTGAATGAAAAGCTTGAAGATAAACAAAAGACGTTGAAGACACAGAATTAATGAGGGAATGTATAATGGACATGGAATGACATGGAATGTATAATCTGCTGATTTAAGAAGATTTTTAATTATTAAACTCCAATTATAAATAATTAACGACTTTAACATATTTAACACTACTAATTATTTGTGAATGGATGTAGTAAATATGAATAAATCATGAATAAATCATGAGACGGGGAAGGAGATAATTGATTTAAGTCACTAAAACGTCTATAACACAATTAACATACTTTTTTTTCCTTTTTGGGTGGGTAGGAGTCAGTTGCAGCATATAACTGGAAGAGATTCTGTGGTGAAGTTTTGTTTAACCCCTTGGTACCTGTTTGTATGTGTAAGAATTTTGGTTGTATATATATGGTAAAGCTTAGACTAGATTAAGGTTAGATGAATTGGAAGGGCATATATATTTATAAAATTGAACTTAGGTTGTGTTTTATATGTGTTTTTTTTCATTTTTTATATCTCCGTTTGATTATTTTTTTTTGGTTAATTTTTTTCGGTTTTTATTGGGGCTAGTTTGATAAATTTATATAAGCAAAGATAAAATATGTAACGGTCTGTAGTTTGTTATGAGGATCTATTAAGGAGTTGGAGCTCAATGTATAACAACATCAATGGAAGTCTATAAATTTTTCGCCACCTTAGGTGGCCATTCGTCTTTAGGATATCTTTTCTTAGATATCTTAAGAGCACTTTTTTTTTTCACTATACAGACTTTTATTCGCACACTTTTTTTGTAATCAATTTTATATCACATCTTTCTTTTCTTTTTCAAAGGCACTGCACAAGAAGGAGATGCTATATAAATCTAAAAATTTGGCATGACCACCCAACGCCCAGAACTCGGAGGTATTTGGTTGCACCATATGATTCAGGAATATTATTTTGATATATAATGCAAGACGATAGACAAATAAAGAATGGAGGAATTACATTCTGTAGCTGGAATATAAGGGGTGCCAATGAACCAATTAAGAGGGGTAAAATTTTTGCTCAACTAAAATCTATGAATAGCGCCATAATGTTTTTACAGGAAACTCACATGAAACAACAAACACAAATGAGATTAAAGGCAAAGTGGATAGGTCAAACATACTATTCGTCATTTACTTTTAAATCTAGAGGTACGGCTATTCTTATCCGAAAAGGTATACCTTTTACAATAAAGAATACTATATCAGATTAAGAGGGGAGGGATATTATAGTTTCGGGATAAATTTATGCAACTCCACTAACTATGATAAATATTTACGCTCCGAACTTTGACAACCCCTAATTTTTTGATAAAATTATAGATATAATATCAGAGTTTAATTATCATAATGTGATAATAGGAGGGGACTTCAATTGTGTTTTAGATCCGTATCTAGACAAATCAGTAAAACTAAAGAGGAGTAATTTAAAATCTAAGACAAGTGAACTTTTAAATACATATATAAAAAATACTAATATAGTAGATGTATGGTGATCTGCTAATCCAGTTGGAAGGGAATACTCATTTTACTCTTCGGTACATAAAACTTATTCAAGAATTGATTATTTTTTAGTGGATATGAAATTAATGCCATATACAATTAATCCAACATACCACATTAGTAGTATTTCTGATCACTCCCCATTGACATTTTCAGTAAAATTCGAGGGAATGGCGGGTAACAAATTTTTTTTGAGGTTTAATACACATATTTTAAATGACATACAAGGTTATCAATATTTAAAACACCAAATGAAACTTTTTTTTGATACAAATGATATGCCAGGTACCTCGCCTTTTTTTTATTATGGGAAACTTTTAAGGCATTTATTAGAGGAATTATAATTTCATACGAAATTTTTCAAAATAAAAAGAATAAGACAGAACAAATGTTGCTAGAACAAGAAATTAGACAGTTAGAGTTAGATAATGCTAAAGAGCCCACTATAGATAAACTTAATAAGATAATATTACTGAAATTTAAAGTTAATCGAATTCTCTCGGCAAGAGTAATAAGATTATTCCAAATTACAAAACAGGAACATTTTGAGTTTGGTGACAAACCACATAAGCTGTCAACTGAAAAAACAAGAAAAAGAAAATACTATAAATAAAATTAAATCAGAGAATGGTGAATTACTAATACTACCTAAAGATATTAATAAAAGATTTGCTCAATTTTATCAAAATTTATATACATCAAAAACTAAAATAGAAGATAGTAAAATTAATTTTTTTTTAGATAAATGTAATCTTCCAAAACTTGACCTTTTGGAACAAGAGGAACTCGGGAGCGCAAATTACAATCGAAGAAATAGGTGAAACAATAAAATCGTTGAAAAATGGTAAGACACCGGGACCAGACGGTTTTAGTAATGAATTTTATTTTAAAAATTCATGAGATAACGACTCCTTATTTATTTAATTTATATACTCACGCTTTTAAAGAAAATAAACTACCTGAAACATTAGCAGAATCAACTATTACGCTTATTCCAAAAAAAGATAAAGATCTAGAGGATCCGGGCTCATATAGAGCTATATCACTTTTAAATACAGATCAGAAAATTCTAGCAAAGACTTTAGCCAGAAGACTAAGCAAATATATTAGTAAATTGATAAACCCTGATCAAACGGGGTTTATACACAAAAGATATTCATTTAATAATTTGAGACGCTTGTTTGATATAATGTACTCACATAAAGTGGAGGAAGAAGATATATCAATTATTTCTTTAGACGCAGAGAAAGCATTTGATCAGGCAGAATGGCAGTATTTATACAAAGTATTGCAAACATTTAATATGGGAGACAATTTTATTACATGGGTGAAATTATTATATGATAATCCGATGGCAAGAATATTAACTAATAATATGTTATCTCAAAAATTTTAATTATCAAGGGGTAATAGGCAGGGATGTGCGTTATCACCCCTGCTATTCGCCCTTATGATGGAACCTTTGGCTGAAAGTATAAGAAGTCATCCGAATATTCAGGGTTATAATACTAGGGACTCAAATAATAAAATGTCATTATATGCAGACGATATTCTTTTATATATTACAAAATCACAAACGAGCATACCAAATTTATTAAACTTAATAGAGGAATTTGGGTCCTTTTCTGGTTATAGAATAAATTGGAATATAAGTGAAACCATGACGTTAAAACCTCAAGAACCTACACACTTATTGAAGTTCCCCTTTAAAATAGCAACAGAAAAATTTAAATATTTGGGTATTCAGATTACTAGAAAACATAAAGCATTATTCAATGCTAATTTTATACCTTTATTAAACAAACTTAATATACTGATTAAATTTTGGAAAACACTTCCTTTATCATTAATAGGTAGAATAAATGCCATAAAAATGATCTTTCTACCACAACTATTATACCTATTTCAGTCTATACCAGTATATATACCAAAATATATATTTTTTAAATTAGACTCTAATATTACTAATTTTATTTGGGATTATAAATCACATAGAATTAAAAAAGAACACTTATGTAAACCAAAAGATGTAGGGGGACTTCCACTCACGAATTTTCTGTATTATTATTGGGCAGTACATATTAAGAATATAATTTACTGGTTGGATAGTTCTACCCAACAGACAGAATGGATAAAAATGGAGAAAGAGGATTGTTTTCCTTGTAATATAGGAACGATCCTCTTCCCCCCGAAAAAACTAAACAATACAATATATAAGAAGAACCCAATTATACATGATACAATAAGAATACGGAAACAAATAAAATTATCCTTAAAATTAAGAAACCTATCATTGTTAATACCAATAGCAAATAATCCTTTATTTAAACCATCTCTTATGGACAAAACATATAATCAATGGGAAAGTTTAGGAATTAAAAGGATCGGGGATATGTATGAAATGGGAAATTTATTATTATTTCAACAATTACAATTAAAATTTAAATTGAAAAACAACCATTATTTTAAATATCTTCAGATTTGCGATTTCTTGAAGAAATACATACAAGGATATCAAAAAATAACTCCTGATTTATTGGAAGAAGCAATGAATATTAAAGCTGATTCACAAAAATTAATATCATATTTATATAATAGTATTTTAAATATAGACCTACCAGCGACAGAGGTACTTAGAGAAGAGTGGGAATGGGAATTAATGATAACAATTATGAAGGTTACATGGGAAAAGTATTTGATATACATTCACAAATGTTCGATTAATGCAAGACATAATCTAATTCAATTTAAAATTTTACATAGATTATATTATTCAAAAACAAGATTAAATATATTCTATCCAAATATATCCCACACTTGCGATAAGTGTTTAACCCAAAACGCAACTATAACACACTCTTTTGTTTCCTGTATAAAACCTTATAGATTCTGGAGTGATATTTTCGAAATATTTACAAATTTATTTAAGATAAAAATGGAACCTAATAATGAATTGATTATATTTGGGGTAATGAAAGATGGGAATAAATTGAATCCATCTCAAAATTATTTTTAAATTATGGTTTAATAATAGCAAAAAAATTAATACTTAAATTTTGGAAAAATACACCAATACCAACGCTCAAAATGTGGATTGCAAGTATGTTGGACACCGCACATCTTGAGGAAATGCGATTCCTCCTAATAGATAAATATGACCAATTCATAACGAGTTGGTCTCCATTGGAATAGTCTCCATTGGAATGGTCTCCATGGTCTTTTTGGAATCATATGGTGCAACACAATTGTAAAAGCTAACTGTCTCGTGACTGGGCGAGGGATGTTCAAGATTATAAATAAGATCTCCTTACTTCTTTTTTCTTTTTCTTCCTTTTTTCTTTTACTCTCTTTTTCCTATTTTCTACTCTTTAACTTTCTTCTTTCATTCTCTATTTTTCTTCTCCACACACTATATATCTCACGTTTTTCTATACTTTATTATCTAATTTATTTTTATTTTTCCTCTTTACTATAATAAAAAAATAAGAAGCTGTACATAAAATGTATTATGAAAATATGATTGTATACAATTGAACTTATTTCTAATAAAATAAAAATATTTAAAAAAAGAAGTGCGGAAGTAAGAAAACGAGATGCGGAGAGTTTGGAGGCTTTCTCTCGCCTGCTATTTATTAGCAGACGGCGGGCCGAATGATGGGCGGGGAGATGATCCAACCACTAGCGGAGCAAGGGCTTGCATCGGCGTCTATCTTGCTCTGGCAGCTCAGACCTGGGTGACAGGGGAACGGGCTGGAGAGCTGCAATTTTGTGCAGTCGAGTATATGGAATCGAGTAACTTTTGCCGGGACCAACCTTGGGCTTGCGGGTTCCTGATTTTCGGCGGTGGGGGGGGGGGGGTCCTGGTCTCACTCTGCCTCTGGTGTTGGTGTAAAGGTGCGGTCATACTGCCTGTTCTCTCCACAGCTCTTCAGCCATTTATCCCCGCCAGTTACGGAACATTGCAGCAATCCCTCTGCAGCCAAGATAGGAAACAGCACAGGACCAAGACGTGTTAGAACAATTGAGGGCCAGTGGGGAACTAGGACAGGAGATGAGATCTGGAACGGATCAGCCGTGATGGCACAGAATGCTGCAGGGTGGTAGAGGGGCCGAGTGGAGGCCTCTAATGATCTTGTGAAGTGAAAGTGTGCAGGGGAAAGAAACAGCAGCTGGTCAGGTGGGGAGGAGGGGGTGTGTCATGGATGTGAAATGCTGAATGATTAAAACATTGTTTTGTGTACCAGTGGTGTGTTACGTTCAAGGGAATGTCCACACAGATATTGTGCGATCACTGTGCGATTCCGTTTACATTTCAAGATCCTCCTCTATGTCTACAAAGCCCTCAATGGGCTTGCCCCCACCTACATTAAAAATCTTCCCACCCACCACTCCACCTCCAGGTCCCTCAGATCGTCTGACTTGGGGTTGCTGAATATCCCGCGGTCTAGGCATAAGCTCAGGGGCGACCGCGCCTTTGCGGTTGCAGCTCCTAGACTGTGGAACAGCGTCCCCCTTCCCATCAGAACTGCCCCCTCCATCGACTCCTTTAAGTCAAGACTAAAAACTTATCTATACTCCCAAGCCTTTCTTGACGTCCTCTGAGCGAGGGCTATATGTATATATGTATGTAGTTTGTTTGTTTATATTATTCTTATAACAAATGTAAAGCACTTTGGCCAACGAGAGTTTTTTTTTTAATGTGTTATATAAATAAATGTGACTTGACTTGACTGAACATTTCCGTTTGTGAAAAGTCGGGGATTCCACTTGTTCTCTTTGTCTACAAAGTGTCACGTGAAACTGAGGATCTCCGCAACGCTCTGCAGTGGATTGAAGGTAGGGTCTGTATTCATGCCTCCGTACATCTCTGCGTCTCTTTCTCCTTCTAATAACAAGCGTGTCCCAAGCACCATTATCCATGCAGCACTGGGGTTGCCCTGCTCTGTCGGCCTTTAGACATGGGAGAGGAATTAAACAATCAAGTCTACTGCGCCATTCGTTCACGGCTGATTTATTTTTCCCTCTCAATCTTATTCTCTTGCATCCTCCGGTAACCTTTGGCCCTCTCACTAATCTCTCAGTTCGACTAAGGCCGCCACTGCTTTTATTTGACAGGAAGGTGAGTTATTCAATGTCTCCTGCGCCACTGTATAGCCGAGCCGAGTGAGTTCCGGAGATAATGTTTCAGGTCAATGACCCGTCATCAGATGGGATCGAAGTGGAGATCGCTGATGGGTAGAAAATTGGCTTCATGGAAGGAAGCAGAGCTTGATGGGGGAAGGATGTTTTTCAGTCTGGAGGGTTGTGAGTATTGGTGTGCCTCAGGGTTCGATGCTGGGCCCATTGCTATTAGTCAACTATCAATGATTTGAATGAGAATATACATATTTAAAAGATATTTGGACAGGTACATGGATGGAAAAGATCTAGAGGGATATGGGTCAAATGTGGGCAGGTGGGACAAACACTGAACAGTGAGTTTTACCATAATCACTGGATCGAATGTTGCAAAGAAATTAGTCAAGTCTCATAAATGTCACCATTAGGACAACAGGACTTTATGGCCGTTAAAAATCCACATTTTAACAAAGTTAAACTTGAAGTGTACAAGATCAGAATCAGAATCAGAATCAGAATCAGAATCAAATTTTATTCACCAAGTATGTTTTGCAACATACGAGGAATTTCTCTGGCCAGGTCAGTCATACAATTAAAAGCAACAGACTCAAAAACACATTTTAACATGAACATCCACCACAGTGACTCCCACACATTCCTCACTGTGATGGAAGGCGAAATAAAGTTCAAATCCTTCCCTTTTTTTCTTCCTTGGTCGGGGGCCTCAAGCCCCCGTTGACGGGATGACCTTGACTCCCATAGCTGGTGGCGTTCGTGCCCTCCGCGTAGAGGTGTTCAGCTCCCACATCGGGGGGTTGTCAGCTCCCCGCGCCGGGTCATCTAACCTCGCGTCGGGGCTGGTCGAACCTTCTGTGGCGTTGGAGCTCACGACTAGCCTCTCCCGAGACTGCGAGCCCTTGATGGTAAGTTCACAGGCCGTGGTGGGAGCGATCCCAGGTAAGGGATCCGCTCCGATGTTAAGTCCGCGCCCCGCGGTGGGGCTCATGACAGTCCGAGGCAGCTTCCAGCTCCAGCGATGGTAGGCCGCAGAGCCCAGAGAATGTGATCCGAAAAATAATCACATCTCCGGGAAGGTAAGAAACTGAAAAAAAGTTTCCCCCGACCCCCACATGAAACAAACCAAAGTACATTAAATCAAACTTTTAACAAACACTAAAAATAACAAAAAGATGAAAAAAACGAACAGACTGCCGGCAGGGCTGCCATCTCCCCGGCGACCCTGGTGGTCTATATGATGGCACCAAATGTGGAAACTCTTGTGTACTGTCTCAGTGTAATCGACCTTTCGTACACTTTTGTACTTAAGTATGATGGTGCTTATATATAAATATATAGTACAATTCTTACTGAACTGTATGTATGTAAAAAAAGAAATTTCACTGCACTTCATTGAACCAAAAAACTATAATCGAGCTACCCAAATTTCTGTCCCTCGACCACAACTTAGGAAATCTAATCATCTAGCTGTACTTCTGCTCCCTGCCAACAAACAAGAATAAAGCAGGAGGATCCGGTACAGAGAGTTGTGAAAGGCTGGTTAACGAACACGGGTGGCATCTTACGCGACTGCTTTGAGTCAGTGGACTGTTCCATATTCAGGAGATGTGCAGCTAACCTGAATGTGTACGCCACTGCTGTGACAGACTTCATCAGCAAGTGCATGGAAGACTGTGTGCTAACGAAGTCAATCCAAGTGTTCCCCAACCGGAAATCATGGATGAACATCAAGGTACATTCTCAGCTTAAAGCCAGTCCGCTGCATTCAAGTCAAACAATCTGGTGCGGTACAAGAAGGCCCGCTATGATCTCCGCACAGCCATCAAGGATGCCAAGAGACAATACCAGCACAAACTTGAGTCCCAGTATAATCTCTCGGACACACGGAGAATGCGACATGGTCTGAATAAGATAAGTGGCTGCATAGCAAGGTCAGGCAACATCATTAGTGAGATGCATCATTAGTGAATGCTTTCTATTCCCACTTTGAGCAGAAGGCTATCAGGCTGCTGACACCTGCCCCTTCAGACTCTAGTGTGCCTCTCCCCAGGGTGACTGAAGCCGAGGTTAGATTGGCCTTCTTGAGGGCAAACCCACGAAAAGCAACTGGCCCAGACTGAGTTCCTGGCACTGTCCTTAGTAGTTGCGTGGACCATCTAGTGGAATTATTCGTGGACATTTTTTATCTCTCCCTACTCCGTTCTGAGGTACCCACCTGCTTCAAGCTGACCGCCATCATCCTAGTGCCGAACAAAAACAAGACCTCATGCCCACACGACGACCTTGACATCCACCATCATGAAATGTTTTGAGAGGCTAGTTATGGAACGTAACAAAAATCCAGTCCACCCAACAGCCTTGACACACTGCATTTCACCTACCGCCACAACAAGTGCACGAATGATGCCATCGCCCTAGCCCTACACTCATGCCTAGAACACCTGGATAAGGGAGACCCCTACGTCAGACTCCTATTCATAGACTACAGCTTTGCCTTTAATACCATTATAACATCCAACATCACCAAACTCATGGGACTTTGTGTCAGCACTCATCTCTGAATCCTTGATTTCATGACCAACAGACCCCAATCAGTGAGGATGGGGGACTAAGCATCCTCTATGATAATCCTCAACACGGGAGCTCCTCAAGGATGTGTACTCAGCACCCTTCTTTATTCCTTGTACACCCACGACTGTACAGCCATGTACAAATCTAATTCAATTTACAAATTTGCAGACGACATAACCATTGTGGGCAGGATATCAAATAATAATGAAATGGAGTATAGGAAGGAAATTGAGGCCCGCGTGACCTGGTGTTGAGACAACAACGTTTCCCTCAATGTCAGAAAGACAAAGGAGATAATGATCGACTTCAGGAAACACATACAGTTCGCATTGACGGTGCCAAAGTAAAGAAGGTTGAAAACTTCAAATTCTAAGGAGCCAATATCACCAACAACTTCTCCTGGACCACCCATATTGAAGCAATGAACAAGAAAGCACACCAAAGCCTCTACTTCCTTAGAAGGTTTAGGAAGTTTGGCATGTCCCCTACAACTCTCAGAAGAACCACAGAAAACATTTTATCAGGAGATCACAGCTTGGTGTGGGGACAGCTCCATCCAAGACTGTGAGAAATCACAGCGCATTGTGGATGTGGCCCAGACCATCACACAAACCAACCTTCCTTCTATTGACTCATTTATTCTTCACACTGCCTCAGCAAAGCCAGCAGCATAATCAAGGACGAGTCGCACCCTGGCCACTTCCTCTTCTCCCCTCCTCATCAGGCAAAAGGTACAGAAGTGTGAAAACATACACCTTGTAGCTAGACCTAGCGAGTAGAGCAAATAGTATTATTGATAAACTGCATTGAAATACACGCGCATCACTTAGTCGAGTGAATTCTTTCTTTTTGTCTTGTCTTTGCAGAGAACATTATCTGACTGAAATCACCTCCTAACCCCAAAACCTGACAAAAACCCTGTCACGTGACAGTCCCGACTTCTGACGAGAGTTCTGCATACATAACTTAACCACGGGGTGCCGCTACATGACGCCCCCCCTCCCCCCCAGAATCAGAGGAAAGAAAACAGGTGGGAATCCAAATAATTCACATGTTTAATCAATAATATGTTATTATTAATGTTTAATGTTTTATGTGTCATTCCTAATTGTCACTGTCTGTCATGTTGTCACTTGCAGATGGAGCACCAAGGCAAATTCCTTGTATGTGAATACATGGCCAATAAACTTATTCCTTCATTCATAAGGTGGCCAGACTGCGTGGACACAGAACCAGTGAGCAAAGGCGCAACAGGCATAGGCAAAGGTGGGTGCGGGAGGGACGATGGACGACCTCTATGGTGGGGCTGGGCCACCAGCACTGGACGATCGACATCGAGATGAGCAGGCTTAAGAAGGGCCACCGCAACGACCTCCTGCCAGCCCCCGATGTCCAGAACAAAAGTCGCGATGCCAGGTTGCAACACACAGAAGGGACCCTCGTAAGGGCGCGGTGCGGATCCACAGCAAAACCCATGGCAATTCATCTTAACCCAAAACCACGTGAAAAACCCTGTCACATGGAAATCCCGACTTCTGACGAGGGTTCTGCATATATAATTGGGTGCCGCTACAACCTACAGATTCAGGGATAGTTTCTTCCCAACTGAATCATCCTACCACAAACAGAGAGCTGTGCTGAACTACCATCTACCTCTTTGATGAACCTTGGACTAGCCTTGATCAGACCTTGCTGGCTTTATCTTGCACTAAATGTTATTCCCTTATCATGTATCTATACACTGTAAATGGCTCGATTGTAATTATGTATTGCCTTTCTGCAGACTGCTTAGCACGCAACAAAAGCTTTTCACTGTGGAAATAAACTAAACTGACTGATAAACAATAAACTAAACTGACTGAACTGACATTTTTTATCTTTATTGTGAAACAGTGTTGATGAGGTCACACCTGGAAGACTTTGCACAGTTTAAGTTCTCTAACCAGTTTGAGTCTGTTTATTGTTGGCGTGTGAAAGAATGAATTGTGATCTTATTCAAACATACAAGCTCCTGAGCGAATGTGACAGATATTGAAACATTTCTAGTAGTGGGACAGCTACAAATGAGGGGCTATGAATACAATACAATACAATACAATACAATACAAGTGGCTGGACATTTTAAACTGAAATGTGTTGAAATTTCGCTCTTGGAAGGTAATAATCCCTGGAATTCCTTGCCCCAGAAAGTTGTGGAAGTAGATATATCTAAGGTGGAGGTATCTGAATCAGTAAACAATAGATGGTTACTTCAGGGGCTATCATCAGAACTTTACAGTAAGAAATCTGGCAAGTTTAAACTTCAGTCCAGCAGCAAGAACAACCCTGAACTACATAATTTGCCACAGTAATTCTTCATCTCCTACTGAGCAAGTCAGGCAGTGCCTGTTGGGGCAAAAACTGTTCATGTTTCAGGTCAACGAGCTCATGAGAGAGAGAAGTTCTGATCTGAAACGTTACCTGTTCCCCTCAGGTGCTGCCTCGCCTGTTACAAGTGAAATACCATGAAGCTCTGTCCTGGGACCTGAGATGGTCACCATGTGCGGGGCCTGGGGAGAACACACCTGGAAAACTCCAAGGAAGGATATCCCTGGGCAGCACAGTAAAATAAATGGATTCCCGGGGTGAGACATTGTGCTGAGATTGGCTGATATTTACTGGACATCAGAACAGAGAGATGTGATCTCACTGAGACCCTAAGGTGGGATAGGGGGAGAGCTGTGGGGTACTGGGAGTTCAGTCACCTGGTTTAGCGTTGACATTTTGCAGGAATGTCTCTGAGTGATGGAATAATTGAGGTATAACGACTCAAGGTTAAGCAATTTCAACAATGATTAATTTCTTAATAGGCAATCAAGGAAGAAAGAGAGAAGACATCTGTGCTGTGATCCTCCTGGAGAAGTCTTCAGATACAGACAAGAAACCGGTGGAATTTGCTCACCTGGGAATGTTTGATGAGAAAACAGCGGTTGTGAGAATTCTCTGGGAACATCAGCAGATCTATATTTATGCATCATGTGAGAAAATTCAGAATGGTCCCAGCACCAACAGAGCGATGGACAGAATCAAACAGAGCATCCTGGGGTGGCAGAGTGAGTACAGGTTTCAAGGCAAAGCTTTGAGTATTTAGTAATGCCAGTGTGTGATGAGCAGCTGGTTACGATACCCTTGTGCCTGCCATCCCTGCAGCACCCGGCGATGGGGTTGTGTGGAGGTGACGGTGAGTTGCTGCAGGAACAGGTCTTGTGACCCTGGACCTCCCCACACTGTTGCACTGTGGCCATTCCTCTCCCTCCTCCATCTCATTGGTCTCTCTGTAACAGTGAAAGCAGTGACCATGGTCAAACTCCCTGGATCAGTGATGTCCTTTGGAAAGTACGAGTGGTGACCTCTCCGGGTCTGGTCCACAGGTGACACCTGACCCACAGCGTTTCATTCTTCACCGGAGACAAACTCAGGTTCATCAGATATCACCTTCCCTCAGGAAAACAATATCTACTCTCTCCGATTATTTTCACATTACTGTGTCCTCACATTGGATTCCAGTGAATTCCTGGAAGCCGGAGTGATGCAGAGTTGCCAGAGATTCCCTGTTTCTACTCCTATTCTCCACAATGAATAGTCATGAATGGGTCATAGTCTCAGGATAAGGAGATCGTTGTTTAGCATTGAGACCAGTCCACAATTCATCACTGAAGCTTGCTTTGGACAGGGATCAAGCCCTCTCTGGTTCCTTGTAAACTTTACTCTTCAAATCCAGGCCTTGGATAAGTCATACAAACCATTTCCCTACTAACTGCCTCTGTCCCAGTCCTTAGGTCTGTGTTGTTCCTCCAATACCAAGATCAATCTCCAAGACGACTCACTTTTTCCAACCAAGTCGACGGACTATCACTTCCTCCACAGTTTGTTTACTTTAGACTTTAGAGATACAACATGGAAATAGGCCCTTTGGCCCACCGACATCGCACCAACTAATGATCGCCCTACTAGCACTAGCTCTATCCTACACACTAGGAACAATTTGCAACTTACAGAAGCCAATTAACCTACAAACCCACACGATCACAGGGAGAACGTACAAACTCCGTACAGCACGATCCCATAGGCAGGATCGAACCCGGATCTCTGGTGCTGTGAGGCAGAAACTCTACCGCTGCGCTGTCCGCTTTGTTCTGGCCGATTCACTCATTCTGTACTTGTCTCTTTGTGAAAGAAACATTTTGAAAACTTTCTGTTCTCATTTACTTATTTCTAATTTGCAGCAACCATAGAGTTTTGTTTTTACAATTAGGGCAACCATGAGCGTGTGCTTTCCCACCATTATCTGCAATGTCAACAATGATGAGCATCCTCACAATTTCTCTGCCATCTTTTGACTAATTCCTCAAGATTACTATGATTTGAGGCAAATTTGTAAGTCTCTCATTGCAACATCTTTAACTCTGACAGAGCACTGCCTGGACCCTTTATCCCACAAGGTTTATAATTCCTGAAAGGAAAATACATTTGAAACCCTCAGTTATTTCACTGAAACATTTCCACCGTTTATCTCTTGGCACTCATTATCTAGTTTAACAATTTGTCCTTGCCAGCATTGCACAGATGCTGAACAATAAGTCAATAAAAGTTCTGACTTGTCCAGTATGTCATCAATCCTCCAGATTTTATGACCTCAATATCAGACTCAACTAAATCACTCTCTAACATGACGTACAAATCCAGCAGCACATGCTGCAGCCTCTGTGTGTGGCGGGGAGGTGATGGTACAAACCGTTGGTCACAAATCAACTGTTGGTCACGCTGCACATCTACCTGTTTGTTCAGTGACAGTCCCATATCCGGCATTGGACAAGTTGTGTCTATCTGCATTGGACATTGTTCCACGGACAGTGTTTACAGCAGGGAATCGGGATACTTGTCCTGACTGGTTAATGCTGGTATTTCTGATCACCACCAGCTTCCTCTAAACCCTGTCCCTCACATCCCTCAGTGTGTCCTTCCAATCCCCTCCCATTGATTGATTATCCAGCTTCCCTTTCTCCAACTCTCCCAGTGGGAGAGAGTTTCACCTTCCTGCCTCTCTCTGGGGTGAAGTTTCCCCTGAATTGTGTTTGATTTCTCAGTGACAGGTCTGTCTCAGTGACCCTGCATCCAGTTCCAGCATCTTCCCCCATCAAACCCTTTTGTAACATTGAGAACGTCCACCAGATCAACTCTTGTCCTTCTCATTCCCAGCCTGGTCAGTGTTTCTGGCTGAGACCACTCCTTGTAAATCTGTAATGACCCTTCTTCATCACCACGGTGACCAGAAACATGTGCTGTGTCCCATGTGTGTTCTAACCAGCGTTGCTGACAAGGTTAACATTACTCCTGCACTTTCCACTCTGTCCCACTGGACAGGAGCCCAGGGTTGTGTTAACGTCACTGTGATCTTATTAATGTCCATGGGTGCCGGTGTGACTGAGCACAGGGGATGTAGTGGGAGGGCTCGGAGTGGGGGCGTGCGCATCATTTCTGTGTTCTCACACAACACTGCAGTGATCCTGCATTGTGCTCTCCATTACTCCTGCAAGGGGGAATGTCGGCGTGAGTACAGCTGATGGAGTTCATCTGTGTTTCCTGTTCCAGGCAGTCCTGCAGGAGGAGACGTCTGATAACCTGATCCACCACCGTGTGGGGAATCTGCTGCCCAGACCCAGGCACAATGCTGCTGCTCGCTCCCCACTTCAGCCCGCACCTGCCAGGGCCGGCCTTAGGGGGTGCGAGGCCCAATTGGGAACAATTTTGGTGAGCCCCAGGTTCCCAGCCAAGGTCTGTCAGCCCAGTTATTTAGTATATATTATCAAAATTGTACACTTAGGTGCTATGGATTATACACTGTCTGAATCTCTCCTGCTCCCATCTGACTGTCGGTACCTCCACTGGCTTCCAACCTTTACCGTAGCAGCAAATTCACATTAAACTGCATTATGTGATTGGACGCAATGCCCTTGGAGACAGCGGCTGATTGGACGGGAGGAGACCTATTTGTTGATTGGATGGGAATTTTAAGGCAAGCTGGTTAGTGATTGGACGTAACCCCTTAGAGACAGCGATTGATTGGCCGCCAAATAATCAGGCACAAAAAAATGGACAAATAGGAAAACAAAAATCGCTGGTCGGTGCAAACTCAGTGTATCCCCAAACTAAACAGTATAACATGCAGGTACATTCATTTAAAATAAAATTCAGTGATTATTTCACATGATTTCTCACTGTGTACTCAGTATCTGACCAATTTCTGTTTAACACGTTTGGTCTGCCGTGAGCATTTTTCTCTCCAAAAACAGTTCATATCAAGCAATACGATGAACGAACCAGACAGCAGTTGGACACAGTCATGCGATTAGCAAGCGATTAATAAGATTTGATGGGGCACCCTGAGCTTTTTTGCACGTATTAGGGTTAAGTTATTGAATTTAGTCGTTTCTCATACGTTCTCATACAATCTATGATTATTGTGTTTACACGCCTTTATGCTGCTGTAAATTAGAATGTCATTGTTCTGTTGTGGGTACACATGAAAATTATACATTCTTGACTCGACTATTCACCCATGCATTTGTGCAATAGAAAACGGGTAACCATTGCACTCTGCACCAAGTTAAAAAGAGTCAGCAGTTAGTCAGGAAGTGACTATTCGCCTCCAAAGAGCAACCCTTTGTTAGGTGGCTTCACTAAATGGTGTGACTCAATATTCCTCCAGCAGTTCTTTTTTTTTGTTCAAGATCTGCAGCATCTGCAGTCGCTTGTGATTTAATACTATGTTCCGCTGCGATCTAACGAATGGATGGCCCATGCTGAAGCACATGCAGCATTGAAATGCTAATACGACAATTCGCAAGAGTATTGAACAATACAGTAACACGTAGCTCAGAGGCCAGGGGGTTTAATTTTACAAATGCACATTTTCGCGAAGCAAGTCACTTTTAGCAATGATACCAGTTTTTAAAGAAGGCAGACTTTGCACTGACCACTTGAAAATAAATCAGTGGTTAACTGGCAATGTAAACGTGATGGTGTGCCTGCCACCAAAGCAGCAGGCACCGTGGGAGGAAGGTGGGGGAGAGGGAGATGAATGTGGACGGACAGGGGGTGAAACAAAATGATAAAGAGCTGGTTTCAGTCCAACAGCAGAACAAAACTTGAAACAGCTGGTCACAGGGTTAAGAGGCTGAAGTGCTTCAGGCTGCTGTTGGACTGAAACCAGCTCTTAATCTTTTTGTTTCACAGAATCGCTTCAAGCTTGGTCTTTGCATTCTAAATGCAACATGAACAGTGATGGAAATGGGTTTTAGGAACTAGGGGTACGCTAAGATCCATGAGGCTGAGTTTGGGAGGGGGGGGTAGACACTATAAGCCCCCCATGACAAATGTTATTTCTCTGAAATTGAAGATAGACATAAAGCTGGAGTAACTCAGCAGGACAGGCAGCGCAGCGACTCTGGAGAGAAGACCCTTCTTCAGACTGAACTGAACTCTCGTCGGAGAGGGTACTTGTGATTGTCTGAAGTAGGGTCTCGACCAGAAATGCAACCCTCTCCCCAGAGCCCATGCCCATCCTGCTGAGCCACCTTCAACTTCAGAGCCAAACAAAAAACACGGAGTGCTGGAGGAACTCAGCGGGCAAGGCGGTGCCTCACCCGCTGAGTTTCTCCAGCATTTTTGTCTAACGCAAAACGTCAATGATTACGGGAATGCCAAGGCAACAGGGTGAGAGAGAGGGAGTGAAAGAGCTAGAGAGAGACGAGATGGGGAGCGGGAGAGAGAGAGAGAGGGAGGGAGAGAGAGAGGGAGGGAGAGAGCGAAAGACAGAGAGACACAACGTGGGTCGGTAGGTGAATGACTAACCTGCACAAAAAAGAAGAAGCCCCTTTTCATGGTCCGGAGCCCTCAATCATGATGGTGAGTTTTAAGAAATTCTCAATGTGTCATCAATGCATCGATCTACATTCCTCAGTAAATGTAATTGTGTTTTGAACAAGTATTAATGACGCCGTGTGAATTTTATTCAAAGGAACGCGGCGTCATTAATACTTGTTCAAAACACAATTACATTTACTGAGGAATGTGGATCGATGCATTCATGACACATTGTATAACTACTTGTTAACTACTGGCTGTTAACAAGTGGTAACAGTAGTAGTTAACAAATCGTTTGTGTCTGATGGCCGTGCAGTGGTTGTTATCCATGTTCGTTTAAAAAAAAATTCTGGATGGCGAACTAAAAAAAAATCTTTATTTAACAAAGTGAATTCGTATTTCCATACAAAATACGGAACATTAGTGCAGGGCCCCCCTTAGGCGCGGGGCCCAATTGGGAGCAATCGGTCCAATCGGCTTAAGGCCGGCCCTGCCACTTGCTCCGGACCAATAAATTAGGAACTTAATTCTTTACATAAAGTTGTTTGTAACAGTTGAATTAATTATTGATAGTTGCATCAAACTACTTTGGAATCATTAAATTTAGTTTAGTTTATTATTGTCACGTGCACCGAGATACAATTTAAAGCATTTTTGTTGCCTGTTATATAGTCAAAGAAGAGATTATACATGATTACAATCAAATTACACATTGTGATGCAACTTGGCAGTTTTGTAATGTGATAGCTTCTAAATCAAGAACAAGTTTTACAATAAAGATGTTTCCTAATGGTTCAAAATGTTGCTTCACATTATGTAGTTTACAACCATTTATTTTAAAGCTGAACCTGGACTGGAAACAGGCTGTACTTTAAGCTGTATTTGGGTCCATCAGGAATTTGGGGTTAATCATTATTGAACTCAAAGTGCCTTGCCTTCCCCACCCAGAGCCTTTGTATTCCCGACAGATCGATTTTCAGAATGCCTTGATAAGGTACTGCACGTAAGACTGCTAAAGAAGGTGAGGGCCCATGGTATGAAGGGCAGAAACTATCATGCATAGCAGATTGGCTGGATGGCAGAAGGCAGAGCGTGACAATAAAGGGGACTTTTTCATGTTGGCTGCCAGTAACTAGCAGAGTTCCACAGGGGTCAGTGCTGGGGCCACTACTCGTCGTGTTGTATATCAATGATTTGGATGAAGGGATTGTGGCCAAGTTTACAGATGATACCAAGTTAGGTGGAGGGGCAGGTAATGTAGGGAAAGCAGGGAATTTGCAGAAGACTTGAACAGGTTGGGAGAGTGGACAGAGATGTGGCAGATGGAATAAAGTGTAGCAAAGTATGGAGTCATGCATTTTGGTAGTAGGTATAAAGGCATAGACTATTTTCCAAATGAGGAGATAATTCAGAAATCGGAGCTGCAAAGGGACTTTGGAGTGCTGGTGCAGGATCCCTAAAAATTTACAAGTCGAATGGATAGCAAGGAAGGCAAATGCAATGTGAGCATTTATTTCGAGAGGACTATTTCCCCCCTCCCTCCCTTCTCCTTCCTCAACCCCCCTAACCTTCCAGTATAGTCCCTGGTGGACTCTCCGGATGTGATAACTACAAGTTACAAGGTAGTACAATACAAAAACAGGGATGTAATGCTGAGGTTTATAAGGTGCTGGTCAGACCCCATTAGGAGTATTGTGAGCAATTTTGGACCCCATATCAAAGGAAGGATGTGCTGGCGCTGAAGAGGGTCCTGAGGAGGTTTACATCAATGATCCTAGGAATGGGTGGGTTAACATATGATGAATGTTTGACGGCGTTCGGTCTATACTCGCTGGAGTTTAGAAGGATGAGTGGAGACTCCATTGAAACGTACCGAATAGTGAAAGGCTTGGATAGAGTGGATGTGGAGAGCATGTTTCCACTAGTGGGAGAGTCCAGGACCAGAGATCATGGCCTCTGAATAAAAGGAGATGGGGAGAAGTTTTTAAGGTTCAGTGATAAGGCAGAGATAGATAGATTCATGATTAGTACGGGTGTCAAGGTTTATGGGGAGAAGGTTGGGAAATGGGGTTCAAGTTGAACTTCAAGTTCACATATATTGACACTTGCACCAATTAAGGTACAGTGATATTTGAGTTACCGTACAGCCATACATGTAAAAAGAACATAATATAAAATAGAATAAAAATAAAAACATCCACCACAGAGGAATCAGCATTTCTCACTGTGATGGAAGGCAATAAAGTTCTGTCAATCTTCCTCCTTTGTTCATCCGTGGTCGGGGCCTTGAACCCTCCACAGTCGCCGCTACGGACGGCCGGATGTACAAGCCCTCTCATCGGGATGATTGAATCTCCCGAATTGGCCGCTTCTTACCAGAGACCGCAGCTTCACGATGTTAAAGGCACAGGCCTGCTGTCGGAGTACTTCTTCTGGCGATCCTCGGTAAATGATCGCCCGCTCCTCGATGTTAAAGACCGCGTCGCACCCGCGGCAAGAAGCTCCACAGACCGCTGTTCCACGATGTTAAAGTTGAGGGGGAAAGTTAGATCAGCTATGATTGAATAGTGCAGTAAACTTGATGTGACAAATGGCATAATTCTGCTCCTATCATATATGGACAATAGAAGTGATGTGACCCTTAGTTTGTATCACCCACTGTAACCTATGAAAATTACCAGGAACAGCCCACATCCGGGCCACCCAGACTAGACTTAGTGGATCTCTCCTCCATGGCCTCTGCTTATCTTTATTTCCACCACCCACGGCTTCTCAGTGAATCAAGACCATGACCCGATAAACCTGTTTTCTGATGACCCCAAACTAGATATCGCAGGAGGATTAAACAATCTGCAGGAGAAACACCAGACTGTAGCACAAGAGACTGCAGATGCTGGAATTCTGAGCACAACACAAAGTGCTGGACGAACTCAGCGGGTCAGGCAGCATCTGGGAAAGGAATGGACAGATGATGTTTTGGGTTGGAACCCTTCTGTAGACTGATGGAATAGAGGGGATATATTGAGTATAATATGATTAGTTTTAATCTGCAAATTGAGAAGGAGAACGTTAAATCGGAAGTGGCAGTGATGCAGTTGAACAAAGGGGACTATGAAGGCATGAGAGGGGAGCTGGCCAAAGTAGACTGGAAAGGGATCCTAGCAGGAATGACGGTGGAACAGTAATGGCAGGAATCTTTGGGCATAATCCGGGAGACGCAGGATCATTTCATTCCAAAAAGGAAGAAAGATTCTAAGGGGAGTAGGAGGCAACCGTGGCTGACAAGAGAAGTTAGGGATAGAATAAAACTAAAACAAAAGATGTATAACACAGCAAAGAGTAGCCGGAAGCCAGAAGATTGGGAAACTTTCATAGGACAACAGAAGGAAACAATACAGGCTGAAAAGATGAAGTACGAGGGGAAGCTGGCCAGGAATATAAAGAAGGGCAGTAAAAGCTTCTTTAGATATGTTAAGGGAAAAAGAGTAGCAAAGTCAAATGTGGGTCCCTTGAAGGCAGACACGGGTGAAATTATTATGGGCAACAAGGAAATGGCGGAAGAGTTGAATAGGTACTTCGGATCTGTCTTCACTGAGGAAGACACAAACAATCTCCCAGATGTACTGGAGGACAGAGGATCTAAGGGGGTAGAGGAACTGAAAGAAATTTTCATTAGGCGAGAAATAGTATTGGGTAGGCTAATGGGACTGAAGGATGATAAATCCCCTGGGCCTGAAAGTCTGCATCCCAGGGTCCTCAGGGAGGTGGCTCTATAAATGGACGCATTGGTGATCATTTTCCAATGATCAATAGATTCAGGATCAGTTCCTGTGGATTGGAGGATAGCTAATGTTATCCCACTTTTCAAGAAAGGAGCGAGAGAGAAAACGGGGAATTACAGACCTGTTCGCTGGTGGGAAAGATGCTGGAGTCAATTGTTAAAGAGGTAATAATGGGGCATTTGGATAGCAGTAAAAGGATTACTCCAAGTCAACATGGATATATGAAAGGGAAATCATGCTTGACTAATCTTCTGGAATTCTTTGAGGATGTGACAAGTAAAATGGATGAAGGGGTGCCAGTGGATGTAGTGTACCTAGACTTTCAGAAAGCCTTTGATGAGGTCCCGCACGGGAGACTGGTGACTAAAATTAGAGCACATGGTATTGGGGGTAGTGTGTTGACATGGATAGACAATTGGTTGGCAGACGGAAGCAAAGAGTAGGAGTGAACGGGTCCTTTTCTGAAATGCAGGCAGTGGCGAGTGGAATGCCGCAAGGCTCGGTGTTGGGGCCGCAACTGTTTACCATATATATTAATGATTTGGAAGAGGGAATTAGGAGCAACACTAGCAAGTTTGCGGATGACACAAAGCTGGGTGGCAGTGTGAACTGTGAAGAGGATGTTAGGAGGTTGCAGGGTGACCTGGACAGGTTGAGTGAGTGGGCAGATTCGTGGCAGATGCAGTATAATATAGATAAATGTGAGGTTATCCACTTTGGCGGCAAAAACAAGGGGGCAGATTATTATCTCAATGGGGTTAGGTTAAGTAAGGGAGAGGTACAGCGAGACCTGGGTGTCCTTGTACACCGGTCACTGAAATTTGGCATGCAGGTACAGCAGGCAGTGAAGAAAGCTAATGGAATGTTGGCCTTCATAACAAGAGGATTTCAGTATAGGAGTATAAGAGGTTCTTCTGCAGTTGTATAGGTCTCTGGTGAGACCACATCTGGAGTATTGTGTACAGTTCTGGTCTCCTAATTTGAGGAAGGACATCCTTGTGATTGAGGCAGTGCAGCGTAGGTTCACGAGATTGATCCCTGGGATGGCGGGACTGTCATATGAGGAAAGATTGAAAAGACTAGGCTTGTATTCACTGGAGTCTAGAAGGATGAGGGGGATCTTATAGAAACATATAAAATTATAAAAGGACTGGACAAGCTAGATGCAGGAAAAATGTTCCCAATGTTGGGCGAGTCCAGAACCAGGGGCCACAGTCTTAGAATAAAGGGGTCATTTAAGACTGAGGTGAGAAAAAACTTTTTCACCCAGAGAGTTGTGAATTAATGGAATTCCCTGCCACAGAGGGCAGTGGAGGCCAAATCACTGGATGGATTTAAGGGAGAGTTAGATAGAGCTCTAGGGGCTAGTGGAGTCAAGGGATATGGGGAGAAGGCAGGCACGGGTTATTGATAGGGGACGATCAGCCATGATCACAATGAATAGCGGTGCTGGCTTGAAGGGCCGAATGGCCTCCTCCTGCACCTATTTTCTATGTTCTATGAGTAAGGAGAGGAGAGGTGAGGGGGAGCGGTGGAGCAAGAGCTGATAAGTGGAAGGCAGATCCTGGTGAGGAGGGGTTTATTGACAAATGAGTCAGGTGGGGAGAAAAGGCTGGAGATATTAACTGAGGCTGCAGGTGATAAGTGGAGAAGTGGAAATAGAAAAAGGTAAAATCTGATTAGAAAGTGTTAATGAAATGTAGGAGAGAGAAAAGTACAACATGGGAACAGGAGCTTTGGCCCACACTGTGATGAACATGATGCCTAGGTCGTGGTGGTGACCCATCGTAGATGACGATAGCATTTATGCTAAAATGCGCACAGTCTTGATGTGCTCTTTGTTTGGGTCCGAGCACTGCTCTTTACTTCTCCAGTCAGAGGTCCATGAGCAGCCAGCAAGTCATTGAGATGGGACTGGTAATGCCCAGTGATGTCTGGTCGCTTGAGTTTCTCTGTGTTGAGGGATTTATGTGTCAACTTTGGTTTGTTGCATTGTAGTGGAGGGATGTGGAAGTTGAAGGTCGATCTGACCACCTGTGGTCAGTCCAACACTCTGCTCCATGCATTGTCCTGGTGATTTTAATGTCCCACCTGTGGATGATGACATAGTCAATGAGATGTCATTGTTTGGACCTAGGATGCATCCATGTCCTCTTGTACTTGTTGGGCATCTGAAGAGCGTGTTAGTGATGTTGAAATTGTTCTCTGCGCACATACTCAGCAGTAGCAGTCCATTGCCTTTCATCTTTCCAACATCATAATGCTTCAACACCTGGCTCCAACACTGGCTGTCCCTGCCCCCTTTGCCATTGAAATCCTCTCATAACATAAGCTTGTCACTGGCAGGAGTTGACTTCACTAAGCTGCCAAGGTATGCGTGGAACTTCTCCTTGTATTCGTTGCTGTTAGTCATAGTGGGAGTGTGTGCACTGATGACATTTAGGTGACATGAGAAGGTGAGGGGGATATGAAGCTTCACCAGGTGCTCGTTGACTCCAATAGGAAGGCCAGGTAATCAGAGTAGGACTGTTCTAATTGCCAGTCCGACTACATTAATCCTGTCTTTGTTCTCTGCTTTGCCCTTCCAGAAAAACTTATACCTGCCCTCAGGTTCGCAGATTGATCCTTCATCTGGGAAAGGTAATGTCCCCCACCATAGAAACATAGAAACATAGAAAGTAGGTGCGAGAGTAGACCACCAGGCCCATCGAGCCCCGCACCGCCATTCGCTCATGGCTGAACACTAAACAGACACCCCTACCCACAAACAGTAGACACAAGACACAGAACACAAGACACTACCCTCCCCTTTATACCGCTATCACCCCTCTCCACCCCAAGAACCGCGTGATCTCCTGGGGGAGGCAAAAAAACGGATAAAAACCCAGGTCCAATTCGGGAAAAAAAATCCGGGAAATTCCTCTCTGACCCCAATCCAGGCGATCGACACTTGTCCAGGAGATCACTCAGGTCTTACTATACTAACCATACCTAGGTCCATATCCCTGCCTTCTCCCCGTAGCCCCCTTATCCCCTTGGCAGCTAAAAAAACATCTATTTTAGACTTAAATATATTTAATGTTTCTGCTTCCACTGCTCCCTGGGGCAGTGAATTCCATAAATTAACCACCCTCTGGGTGAAGAAGTTCTTCCTCATCTCAGTTTTAAAAGAGCCCCCCTTATTCTACAACTATGTCCCCTAGTTCTAGTTTCCCCGATCATTGGGAACATCCTCGGTGCATCCACCCGATCAAGGCCCCTCACGATCTTATATGTTTCAATGAGATCGCCTCTCATTCTTCTAAACTCCAAAGAGTTCCAGCCTACTTAACCTTTCCTCATATGTCAATCCCCTCATTGCAGGAATTAATCTTGTAAACCTTTGCTGCACTGCCTCCAGGGCCAGTACATCCTTTCTTAAGTATGGACCCCAGAACTGTACACAGTATTCCAAATGTGGTCTCACTAATACTGTGTACAGCTGCAGCAAGACCTCCGTGTTTTTATACTCAATCCCCCTAGCAATAAAGGCCAAAACTCCATTGGCCTTCCTGATTGCTTGCTGCACCTGCATACTAACTTTTAGTGATTCATGTACTACTACCCCTAGATCCCTTTGCGTTGCATTACAACGCAGCTCCACCTCATTTAGAAAATAACTTGCCCTATCATTTTTTTTCCCAAAGTGAATGACTTCACATTTATTAGTATTAAATTTCATCTGCCAAGTTGTTGCCCACTCACCTAGCTTATCTATATCCTTTTGCAGACTCTTCCTATCCTCCTCATCCCCTACTTTTCCTCCCATTTTTGTATCGTCCGCAAATTTTGATATATTACACTTGGTTCCCTCCTCCAAATCATTTATATAAATTGTGAACAACTGGGGTCCCAGGACCGACCCTTGCGGAACCCCGCTAGTTACCGGTTGCCATCCCGAGTATGAACCATTTATCCCCACTCTCTGCTTCCTATTTGTTAGCCAATCCTCTACCCATGCTAATATATTACCCCCAATCCCATAATTTTTTATTTTTAGCAATAGTCTCTTATGTGGCACCTTGTCAAAAGCCTTTTGGAAGTCCAAGTATACCACATCCACCGGTTCCCCTTTATCCACCCGGGTTGTTACTTCCTCAAAGAATTCGAGCAGATTCGTCAAACAGGACTTCCCCTTCACAAAACCATGCTGGTTCTGTCCGATGAAGTCATGTTTATCCAAGTGCCCCGTTAGTGTTTCTTTAATAATTGTCTCTAACATTTTACCCACCACCGATGTTAGACTAACCGGTCTATAGTTACCCGCCTTCTGTTTACTTCCTTTTTTAAATATAGGTGTTACATTGGCCATTTTCCAATCCACTGGGACCGTTCCTGCCTCCAGGGAGTTTTGGAAAATTATCACCAATGCATCCACAATCCCCACCGCTATCTCCCTCAAGACCCTTGGATGTAATCCATCAGGCCCAGGGGATTTATCCTCCTTCAGTCTCATTAATTTCCCTAATACCACCTCCTTGGTGATCTTAATAGTATTTAGCTCCTCCATTCCTACCGCCCCCTGTTTATCCAGCGTTGGAATATTTTTTGTGTCTTCTATGGTGAAGACTGATACAAAATACTCGTTTAATGCCTTTGCCATTTCCATGTTCCCCACCAACAACTCTCCAGTCTCACCCTCCAATGGACCAACATTCACCTTAGCCACCCTTTTTCTTTTTATATAGCTATAAAAACTCTTAGTATTAGTTTTTATGTTGTTCGCTAAATTCCTTTCATAGTCTATTTTCCCCGTCTTAATTAATCTCTTAGTTATTTTTTGCTGACCTTTAAATGCTTCCCAATCCTCTACCCTCCCACTATCTCTGGCTACCTTATATGCCCTTGCCTTCAGCCGAATACTATCCTTTATAGTTTTACTGAGCCATGGCTGACTGTTCTTTCCCTTACCCCTTTTTTTCTTCATAGGAATACATTTTTCTTGAAGGTTATACAGTAGATCCTTAAACGTACACCACTGCTCATGTACCGTCTTATTCTTGAGTCTGTTATCCCAGTCAACTTTGATCAGCTCAGTCCTCATACCTTCATATTCCCCCTTATTTAGACTAAGTACCCTAGCCTGAGTTTCAACCTGCTCCCCTTCTATTTGAATATGAAATTCGACCATATTGTGGTCACTTGTTCCCAACGAGTCCCTAACTATGACATTTTTAATTAATCCTGCTTCATTACACAGGACCAGATCCAAGATTGCCTCCCCCCTTGTCGGTTCTGTGACATACTGTTCTAGGAACCCGTCTCTAATACATTCTATAAACTCTTCCTCTAGTCTACCCTGCCCAGTTTGGTTTGCCCAATCAATATGAAAATTGAAGTCCCCCATGATTACAGCAGTTCCCTTTTTACATGCGTCAACTATTTGCAGATTTATGTTCTGCACCAGAGGGACTACCCCACCCCGAGCACTCCCATACACACTGATGCCAAGGTAAACTACTCTTATCTGTCTACACAATCCATATCCCTCCATTCCCTGCATATTCATGTGTCTATCTGACACCCTCCCAACCGGGACTATCGTATCAGCCTCCACCACCACCACCCCTGGCAGCGTGTTCCAGGCACCCACCACCCTCTGTGCAAAAAAATGTACTCTGCACACCTCCTTAAACCTTTGCCCCTGAAGACTATGCCCTATGGTATTTGATATTTCCACCTTGGGAAAAATGTTCTGACTGTCTGCTCTATCTGTGCCTCTCATAATTTAAGATACCTCAACCACCAGCATTCCAGTGAAAACAATCCAAGTCTGATAAATATCTACTTGCAGCTACAAGCCTCTAATCCAGGCAGCATTCTGGTAAAATCCCCCTTCACCCTTTCCAAAGCCTCTCCATTCTTCTTGTATCGGGGTGACCAGAGCTGCATGCAATATTCCAACTGTAACCAGGGGGATGGTGAGTAAAAGGGGAAGGGGTCACAGTAATGGAGGACCTGAAATAGGGAGAGTGGGTAATATGCGAATAGACGAGTGTGATGGGGCAAGAGAGGTGGAAAGAAAGTTATGCACGGGAACCGCTGGTGGATGCATTAAAAGGAAAGTAGATGTTAGTGGAGTGGTCTTGTGGGGTGACACAATGTAGAGGAGAAGTGTCTTGTCCAGGCTAAGTGCCAGGCTTTGGCTTGAGAGGCTGTGTGGAGGGTAAGTGTCAGATTTTGTGGAGGGTAACTGCGAGGTTTTGGCTTGACAGACTTCGGAGTAGAGGGTGAAGGTGAGATAAGGTACAGGCTATGTTTTTCTTTCATTCATAAATCCTCCTTAGTGCAGTCGAGCTGGTAGCTAGGACATGTACTCCCGCTGCAGGATTTGGGAAGTCAGGAAGACTTCCAGTCCCTGAGTACCGTGGGAGATGCGTTCAGCTACAGCTCCTTACAGTCTGTGTTGGTGTCCACCTTCAATAGCCATTACTTCTCAGGGAGTGGTGGAGATATAGCTTACGCATTCACCGCACTCTCAAGATAGCAAAAACGAATCTTCCAAACGTTGTTTCTTGATTAAATGGTCTTTTATTGAAGTAATACTTAACAAATAAATAATTCATAACTTTCCGTTCTTACTAGCAGTTCCATCCGTGGCATATATAATCGTGTTAAAGTGTCTTCTTGTAAGAGTGTGGCGTCTCGTGGTAAAAGCTTGCTTTCTCACCATCCCTCGAGGTTAAACTAAAGTCCCAATCTATGAGTCTGCGCTGGTCTCCTATAAAGTACACACACCCCTCTACATATCAAATCCCACCTACGAAAGTACAGACAGATAAAAACTATAAATATTAGTCATGGCTATAATATATTGGCTTAAGTTTAAATGGCTCCTACATACCGGCCCCTAATTGTGCTACGTATATAACAAAACAATCACCAAAACATTAAAAAGGGAGCAATAAAAGCTTAACATATATCAAAACAAAAGCAATGTGCATATAGGTATGTTACAAAACTTACCTTCAGTCGCGCTGTAATTCTGCCACTGGCCGTGCGCGCGATTTTGGCGCCTTTAAGGGGGGGCGGGGTTAAAACGCGGGTTTCTCCTCCCTTGTCCTGGTTAATATTTCGTTGGAGTACAAGCGTTGGCTGAAGAATCGTTCCTAGTGGCCGTTTGTGTATTTTTTATTTTTATTAAATCGTCAATGTCAGCGCTAGAGTAATTTTAAAATCAGCTCCAGAAGCGTCAACGCCGATAACGGGAACGGATTTCACACACGGGACAGGTAAACGAAAGTGGTTTCTTTAAATGTATAAAAGTGCTTCTTAAGAAGCCTTTAATTCACATTTTTTCATGCGACACGGTGATCTTATTCCCCGAATTAACGGCAGTATTTTTCATGCCAATACGGGGTTAAATTCACCGCAAATGAATGTTCCAAAAGATCGCGTTCCAGAAATTCTCACTCACAAGATGATTTAAATCCCCATTACTTTACAGGTATTAAACATTCAATTCCTTCCATTTGGCCTGTAAATTCATGAAAATGAGATTTAAAAATTATGTTATATTGTGAATTATTGTGTGAATGTTATTTGGACACTTAGGCTATTTAAAAATGTTAATCTATTCTTAAGAAATTGATAGATGTTTAGATCTAGTAATTGAATTTTTTAATTAGCTACAATTAGGTAACTAACTAATTATAAGCTTTACTTTCATGTCTTCTAAGTAAAAGGCCTGTCTCACGAATCTGCGGTCATTGGCGGCGAAACGGGAAGAATCTGCCGCCATAGACCGCGCGCTCGTGAGAACGTACAATTCCCGGGCCGTGCGGTGGTGTTCCCAACACCGCGCGGTGCTAAAATAAAATCGACAATGTCGAAAACACTATACTCACCGCACAACCTCCACCAGTGATGCACAAGTGCGGCACGGCCGCTCGCACGGGCCGCCGCCAGTGTGGGTCGAGCGCCGTGCGTCAAACCTCCTCTGCCACAGCCTCCGCCAGTGAGGCACGTGCCGCCGCCAGTGAGGCACGTGTGCTGCGCGGCCGCAGTCACAGCCACCGCTACAGCGCCGCGATCAGGATGGCCGCCGCCACAGCCGCCGCTGGTGAGTCACGTGCGGCGGGCCGACGTCATCGCAGTCGGCCCGCCCTTTTTTTACTTACCGCAAGCACGTGGGACCCGCCGTGATTGAATTATCTCGGCCCCCGCGCAATATCCGTGCGGCGCTCCGGTGGATAGGCTCGACGCTCTCGCCGTTGCCGCGCGGTCCTCGCTACCGGCGATGCTGCGCTTCACCGCCGATGACCGCAAACAGGTAAGACAGAGCCTTGAGATTGTTTCATATTTGTTTCAGAATGCTTCAATCTATAATAACTGAAAATTTCTTTCAGTTATCTTAATTTTTAAGAAAGTTATGGGCTTTTAACTGTCCTCGATCACAGCTTTTGTGTTAAGTCAATGGCAAAGCAATAGGGAACAAGATGCTAATTTCCGAGTATGAAAATGGCCATAACTTCTTTAATACTGAAGATATGAAAGTGAATTAGGTGTCAGACTTCCGGTGGCGCCATGTTGGACTAACAGACGTGCACCTAGCTCCTCTCCCGAAAAATTTCACGATTTATCGTGTAAAACGGGTCCAAAAATCGGGATTGTTTTTAAAAACCTTACCGGAGCCTCTGGTCGCCGCGCTGATGACGTCATCACTAAGCGCGATGTTTTAAATGGTGGTTTGAAGCCCTTTAAATGAGTAAACTGTCTCCAGCTGTGAGCCCGCAGAGAGCAGTGAAAAAGCTGCTGAAAGACCAGAAGAAGTCTGAAGCAGAAGTTACCTCTGAAGTCTCTGAAGTCTCTGAAGTGGCTGCAGAAATGGATACAAGATCTAAGAAAGAGTTTGATGACTGGAAGAAATCAGTGGAAAATATGAAAGATGAGATTTTGGACAAAAATAAAATTATGATGGAAAATATGAAGAAAAATATGAAGGAAGATAAAAAGGAAATGAAGGAAAATAGGAAGGAAGATAAGAATGAAATGAAGGAAAATATGACAATAATGATGGAAGGAATGGAGAAGATGATGAGGGAATTAAATGCTGGTAACCAGAAGAATATGATTGATTCACTGGACATTATGAATAAACGAATTGATGAGGTGAAAGATGGACTATCAGAGAGAATGGACAAGATGGATGAAACTAATACGGATAAGTTCACAGCTGTGCTTGAAACTGTAGCTGCAAGTATGCACACAATTACGGAATTGGAGAAAAACATGGCTCGAATGGTTGAAGACATAGCGAAAATGAGGCAAGAACATGAGCAAATGAGGCGAGAAAACGAACAAACTTCACTACAGATGGTGACTCAACTGGAGAAAGTCTCAGTCAAATGCCTGGACCTGGAAGCTCGCTCTAGACGCCAGAATTTGAGAATTCTTGGAGTTTCAGAGGGAGCCGAAGGGGAGGATGTACGTGAGTTTGCCATGGGCTTGCTTAAACAACTGCTGAATCATTCCAAAGAACCGAAAATCGAAGTGGCTCATCGTGTCCCAAGATTTAAACAAAGATTTGGTGCGGGAAAAACGTATCCACGACATATTATTGTGAAATTTCGGGACATTTTAGAACTGGAAGATGTTATGAGTAAAATCAAATACGGTGTGCAATTGCGGCTGGACAATGATACTATTAAGATATTCAGGGACTACCCGTATGAAATTGTGCAAAAAAGAAACAAATTTGAGAAGGTTAAAGATCTTTTAAGAGGGAGAGAAGGGATCAGATTTGGGATTTTTTATCCCGCGTAAATGCGTATTTCCTTTAAGGGTCTTGAAAAGTCATTTGTTAAGCCTGAAGAAGCGTTTAAATATGCTCTAACTATCGTTGAAAAATAGAAAGGAAAGGGAGATCTGAACCATTTTAAGCAATGCTTTGTCTGGGGATAGTTACACTGTTATCTTCGGAATGTTGAATCAAGGACACTTTCTGTTCAAAACGAGTAAACAACTGACCAGATGGCAATGGTATATACCAGAAAGCATATAATTGCTTATTAGAATATAATATTATAACCAATATTATAACTTATCCTATTAACAACTTAATAAATTATGCATGTTAGATTAGAATACTAATAAAAACAAAAATAAAAAATAACGAACTAACTTACTAATATGAATTTTTAATAAACTGAAACCTTATCTATAAGTGGGAGGAGGGGTTGAGAAACGAGCAACTGGCTTAGGTCCAGGGGCACGTCTCGTTAACCCCTTCAACCAGCAGTTGATTCTTATTGAAGTCAAAAGTATCGGTTTAATAATCAGTAGTTAAAATTCCGATATATATATATGTTACAATGAAACACACAGGGTAAAAGTGTATTATATATCTGAATCTGAGGCCCCGTTTTAATATTATAATATGTTATGATTAACCAAGAGAGCGGAGCTATTTGTGTAACAACGCAATGGAAGTCAAAACAAGGTTTTTTCCCACCTACTGGTGGGACACTCGCTACAGTGCCGACTATATTAGACACTGTATCTTCACTTTTATAGTTTTTTTTTTATCACATAAAATCACTTGTTTGTGTTTTGTGTTTAGTGACAAGCGTAAAATGGACATAACTGCAAAACTTAAAAACTCAATAGCTCCCCCAATACCTAAAGACCTGGGATTTGGATGCACCACAAGATTTAAAGGTACTATAATTATTCAAAGTGCATGACACCACACAAAAGAACCTAGGAGCAATCTCATTTTGTAGTTGGAATATAAGAGGTATTAACGAACCTATTAAAAGGGGTAAGATACTAGCTCAGCTGAAATTGTACAACTCCGACATTATCTTCCTACAAGAAACACACCTAAAATCTCAGGATCAAGTTAGGTTGAGGGCGAAATGGATAGGTCAAACATACCACTCTTCATTTACTTCAAAATCTAGAGGCACGTCAATCATCATAAGAAAAGGTATACCATTTAAAGCAAAGAATATTATAACAGATATAGAAGGGAGATACCTAATAGTTAATGGAGAAATCCATGATACTCCACTTACTTTGGTAAATATATATGCCCCTAACTTTGATAACCCCCACTTTTTCAATAACATTTTCAACATAATTGCAGAGTCAAACTATCAAAATGTTATAATAGGAGGAGACTTTAACTGTGTTTTAGATCCGTACTTAGATAAATCAAGTCAAAAACAGAGAGGGAATATGAAATCGAAAACTGGGGAACTTCTCAATACCTATATAAACAACACTAATATAGCAGATGTTTGGAGAGTTGTTAATTCAACTGGCAGGGAATACTCATTTTACTCAATGGTACATAAGACATACTCACGTATAGACTACTTTCTGCTGGATACAAAATTAATCCCCCAAACATCTAATGCAATATACCACACAAACTCGATTTCAGACCATTCTCCACTAACTTTCTTTTTAAAACTGGAAGGATTGTCTAAGAATAAATCGTTTTGGAGATTTAATTCTCAAATTCTAAAAGATCCACAAGCGAGTATATATTTAAAAGAACAAATGGAGGTCTTTTTTCAAATAAATGATACTCCAGATATATCGCCTACTGTATTATGGGAATCTTTTAAAGCATACATTAGGGGTATTATAATTTCATATCAAGCTTTTCAAAATAAAAAGAATAAGAATGAACAAAGACAGTTAGAAGAACTTATTAGACAAATGGATATAGATAATGCTAAAGATCCATCAAAAGATAAACATAATAAAATAATAATTTTGAAATTTAAATTAAATAAATTATTATCTGCCAAACTTATAAGACTTTTTCAAATTACGAAACAAGAGCACTTTGAATTTGGGGATAAACCGCATAAACTTTTGGCTCGCCAGCTAAAAAAACGAGAAAAGGAACATACTATACCAAAGATCAAATCAGATAAAGGGGAATTATTAACAACACCAAAGGATATTAATAATAGATTTGCGCAATTTTATGAGAATTTGTATACATCTAAAATGACAAGTGATTCCAATAATATCACAAAGTTCTTGGATACCTGTAATCTTCCAAAGTTAGAATTGAAGGAACAAGAGGAACTGGGTGCACAAATCTCAATTAAGGAATTAGAAGATACAATAAACTCACTAAAGAATGGAAAAACACCAGGCCCTGACGGATTTACTAATGAATTTTATAAAAGCTTTTACGATAAAATAATACCAAGATTACACAAATGTACCAATATGCTTTTAAAAAACGAATACTACCTGATACATTAGCGGAATCAACGATTATATTAATACCTAAGAAAAATAAAGACTTAGAAGAACCTGGTTCATATAGAGCTATAGCATTGTTAAACACAGATCAAAAATATTAGCGAAAACATTAGCTAGAAGATTAAGTAAATACATTAGTAAATTAATAAACCCAGATCAGACGGGGTTTATCCCTAAGAGATACTCATCTAACAATATGAGACATCTACTCAACATAATGCACTCACACAAATCTGAAGATCAAGAATGATCAATTATTTCGCTGGATGCTGAAAAAGCATTTGATCAAGTAGAATGGAATTATATGGACAAAGTATTACAAAAATTTCAACTGGGGGAGAATTTTATTCTATGGATCAAGTTACTATATAACAAACCTACAGCTAGAATACTAACTAATAACATATTATCCTCGAAATTCCAACTATCAAGGGGAAATAGACAAGGATGCTCATTATCCCCACAACTGTTTGCTCTCATTATTGAACCGCTAGCAGAAAAAATTAGAATACACCCTGATATCCATGGATATAATACTAAAGATTCATATAATAAAATATCTTTATACGCGGATGATATATTACTGTACATTACAAAACCTCAAATCACTATACCAAATATATTAAATTTAATTGAAGATTTTGGATCTTTTTCTGAATATAGAATAAATTGGAATAAAAGTGAAATTATGTCAATAAAACCGAAAGATTCATCACATCTTTTAGAATTCCCTTTTAAAATAGCTACAGAAAAATTTAAATATTTGGGAATCGAAATTACCAGATCATATCAAGGTATGTTTAGGGCAAATTTTGACCCCTTACTTAATAAATTAAACACACTAATTAAATTCTGGAAAACGCTCCCGATGTCTTTAATAGGCCGAATAAACGCAATAAAAATGATCTTTTTACCACAAATTATATACCTATTTCAATCAATTCCTATATACTTACCAAAGAAGTTTTTAAAAAAACTCGACTCAGATATCACTAATTTTATATGGGACTATAAATCACATAGAATACAAAAAACTCATCTGAATAAACCTAAAGTATTAGGGGGTTTAGCACTACCTAATTTTATGTATTATTATTGGTCAGTAAATATTAAAAATATGATTCAACTGATGTATAACTCCGCCCAGCAAGCGGACTGGATTGTAATGGAGAAAGAGGATTGCTCCTCTAGAAACATTGGAGCGATCCTCCTCTCTCCAATGAAATTGAATAACATAAATTATAATAAGAACCCAATTATTCATAGTACAATCCGAATTTGGAAACAAATAAAACAAAATTTAAAATTAAGAAATTTATCACTTTTATTACCTATAGTCAATAACCCTTCGTTTAATCCTTCTATTATAGATAAAGCTTATACACAATGGGATAGATTAGGAATTAAAACGCTTGGTGACTTGTATGAAACTGGAAAATTACTTTCAATTCAACAATTACAAATAAAATATAAACTCGGAAATAATCAATATTTTAAATATTTTCAAATATGCGACTATTTGAAAAAAATATACAAAAGATCATCATAATAACCCAGCAGATGTACTGGACGAGGCAATGCAGATAAAAGTGGAATCAGCAAACTTAATATCATATTTGTATAATATTATCTTAAATGCACAAATACCATCTACGGAGGGTATCAGAAGAGACTGGGAACAAGAGTTAGCTATTAAAATTTCAAAGGAAAGTTGGAATGAATACTTATTAAACGTGCATAAATGCTCGATTAATGTAAGACACACTTTAATACAATTTAAAATTTTACATAGATTATATTATTCGAAAACTAAAATTCATAAAATTTTCCCAAATGTATCATCTATTTGTGATAAATGTCAATCCCAAGAAGCTACCATAACGCACTCATTCGTTTCTTGTACAAAAATTCAAAAATTTTGGAATGAAATTTTTGAAATCTTTACAAAGTTATTTAAAACAAGACTGATACCCAAAGCAGAATGGATTATCTTCGGTATAACAGAAGATGGTCCAGAACTAAATGTGTTTCAAAAGAAACTAATGGACTATGGGTTAATAACTGGAAAAAAGCTAATTCTAAAATTTTGGAAGAAGGCTCCAATACCAACTATAAATATGTGGATTTCAAATATGTTTGAAACATTACACCTAGAAGAGATAAGACTCCTCCTAGCAGGTAAACCAGATCATTTCCACCTGACGTGGTCTGCATTTATAGAATTATTACAAACATAGGGTGCAAAAGTACTTAAAAAAAAAAAAATTGAGGTCAGGTAAGGGGGGATGATAGTTGAAGAGTTGGTATGTCCCATTTACGTAATGCTCATAAAAATATTTGTTTCTCTCTTTTTCCTCTTTCTCTCTTTCTTTCTTTCCTAGGGTCTATTTCTTAACTCTTTTTCTTTTGTTTTTAATTTTGCTCTTATAGGGTCTTCGTCCTTTTTTGTTGTCACATTTCCTACACTTCCACTTTTTCCTTCACTTTCTTCTTTCTTTCAATCTTTTCCTTTTCTAGTGTAAAAAATAAATGGAGTACATTAATTGTAAGAAGATATAAATGACAAGTACTAATGTATGTGGTTGTAATGTAATGTACTTCTAATAAAATACAAATTAAAAAAAAGAAGAAAAAAAAAAGAAAGTGAATTAGGTGTCAAATTAAACTTCTTTTTATGCTTTATCTGATGGGATAAATTGCAGACTTTATTTTTTAAATCTCAAAATTTTGTAACATTGCTACATTATATGTTAGCATTCAGACTTTTTTAGCGATTCTTCTATCTTCCCCTTCGCCTTCTAGAAGCAGACATATCTTGGTTATCGGTCTTACCAAGTTGTTGTTCTTAGTCTGAAGTCGTACTGTACGCACCAAACTTTAATGTCTGGCATGATCTCCAGTATCCTTCCCATCAACCAAGAACCTCGTGGTGCAGTGGAATCAACCACAAAAATGATATCACCTGGAATAAATGTTCTTCTTTCTCTCAACCATCATTGTCGTTCTTGGATTCGAGGAAAATATTCTTGTGTCCACCGTTTCCAAAAAAGATCTGCCATATATTTTACATGTCTCCATCTGTGTGTAATATACAAATCTTCCTTCACAAAGAGCCCAGGTGGTAGCATTGGATGGGTTTTCAACAGAAGAATATGATATGGTGTAAGTGCTTCCAGGTCACTCGGATCATCGGAACTCTTGGTAATGGGTTGATCATTTAAGATTACTTCAATTTCACAAAATAAAGTTTGCAATCCTTCATCGTCATGAACTTGTAGTTTAAGAACAGAGCGTAGCACATTTCGAACGATGCGGATCAACCGTTCCCAAACACCGCCATGATGGGATCACTATGGAGGATTAAAATTCCATTATATCTCTTTCTGATGCATAACACTCAGGATTTTATTCTGATTAAATGCTTCTCTCAATTCTCTTTCCGCTCCAACAATATCCGTATCATTATCTGATCTTAATGATAAATCTTGAACTCTTCGACAAATAAATCTTCGTAATGCATGATTAAAGGAATCCATGTCAAGTGTAGATGCAAATTCAAGATGTACTGCTCTGCTTGCCATGCAAGTGAAGATTACACCATACCTTTTTACCAGACTTCATCCTCTCTTAACCTCCATAGGACCGAAGTAATGTACTCCTACATCTGTAAATGGAGGATTATCAGGTTGAATCCTCTCCAGAGATAAGGCTGCCATTTTCTGTTCCCCAAATTTTCTACGCTGTCGTCTACACATAACACAATTTTTTATTATTTTCCTTGCAGCGGAGTTAGCTTTGATAATCCAATATTTCTTACGAAGTTTCGGCAACATATAATTTCTTCCTCCATGTCTGATCTGTTCATGGATATGTCGTAACAGTAATGTTGAAATGTGAAAGTCCTTTGAGAGAATAATAGGATGCTTAGTCTCTTCAGGCATTGCTAGTCTATTCAGATGACCACCTGCGCTCAGAAGTCCTTCTTCCGGTACCGGATCAAGCTTGTACAAATGACTGTTTCTTGTGACACCATGTACTCCAGCTTCTAACGTCGATATTTCTTCTTTGTATCTTTGTCTTTGACAGAAAGATATAACTGCGTTTTCTGCCTTGATAAGATCATCAAGATGTAAATCCTGTACGAGGTACGATGCTCTAAAGACTTGCATTTCTTTTCAAACTTTGCCTTTAGTGGGTAATTAAATGTTTGTTGGGTTCAATAAATCCCTAACAATAGAAATAGCATTATGGTGTTAGAAAGATGAATGACAATGGACTGCTGCTACTGAGTATGTGTGCGGAGAACAATCTCAGCATTCTTACTATTGAATCAGAACAGATCTACCTATCCCTCTGAATTTTAATATCGTGGACCAGCGGTCTGCGGAGCTTCTAGCCGCGGGCTCGGCGCGGACTTTAACATCACAGAGCAGGCGATCATTTGCTGGGGATCGCCAGATGAAGCGCTCCAACCGCTGGTCTGTGGCCTTTACCATCATGAAGCCGTGGTCTCAGGTAAGAAACGGCCAATTCGGGAACACAAAGCCGCGGAGTGTGTACCCATCCATCTCGACGTCGGCGTTTCGATCATCCCGACGAGAGGGCTTATACATTTGGCAGACCGTAGCGGTGTCTGCGGTGGGTTCAAGGCCCTGACCACGGGTGAACAAAGGAGGAAGATTGACTGAACTTTGTTGCCTTCCATCACAGATTGGGAAACTAGATAATGAGGTTGCCAAGAGATAAACAATGGCAAATGTTTCAGTGAAATAACTGAGGGTTTCAAATGTACTTTCCTTTCAGGAATTATGAACCTTGTGGGATAAAGGGTCCAGGCAGTGCTCGGTCAGAATTAAAGATGTTGCAATGAGAGACTTACAATATTGTCTCAAATCATAGTAATCTTGAGGAATTGGTCAAAAGATGGCAGAGAAATTGTGAGGATGCTCATCATTGTTGACATTGCAGATATTGGTTGGAAAGCACACGCTCATGGTTGTCCAAATTGTAAAAACAAAACTCTATGGTTGCTGCAAATTAGAAATAAGTAAATGAGAACAGAACTTTTTCAAAATGTTTCTTTCACAAAGAGACAAGGACAGAATGAGTGAAGCGGCCAGAACAAAGCGATCAGTGCAGCGGTAGAGCTTCTGCCTCACAGCACCAGAGATCCGGTTTCGATCCTGCCTATGGAATCTTGCTGTACGGAGTTTGTACATTCTCCATGTGATCGTGTGGGTTTGTAGGTTAATTAGCTTCTATAAGTTGCAAATTGTTCCTGTTGTGTAGGATAGTGCTAGTGTCTGGGTTGATCATTGGTTGGCGCTATCTCGGTGGGCCAAAGGGCCTGTTTCCACATTGTATCTCTAAAGTCTAAAGTAAACAAACTGTGGAGAAAGTGCAAGTCCATCAACTTGGTAGGAAAAAGGGAGTCGTCTTGGAGATTGATCTTGGTTTTAAAGGAACAACACAGGCCAAAGGACTGGGACAGAGGCAGTTAGTAGGGAAATGGTTTGTATGACTGACCCAAGGCCTGGATTTGAAGAGTAAAGTTTACAAGGAACCAGAGAGGGCTTGAACCCTGTCCAAAGCAAGCTTCAGTGATGAATTGTGGACTGGTCTCAATGCTAAACAACTATATCCTTACCCTGAGACTGTGACCCATTCATGACTATTCATTGTAGAGAAGAGGAGTGGAAACAGGGAATCTCTAGAGACTCTGCATCACTCCGTCTTCCAGGAAATCACTGGAATCCAATGTGAGGACATTGTGAAACTAGCTCCATAAGCATAACTACTTTATATGTGAGCCTGACCAAAGATAAGGATGTAGCTGGAGCCTACCGGCAAAGCAGTGTTAACACAATGTTAACAATGTTAATATCCCATATCTCCGTGTACCTGGGCCTGGGAGGATTAGTGTTAAAGATACCCTTCATAAATCTGGATATCCGTGGGTGAGACCCGACAGAGTGGTGCCCCGATCCCAGCAACAAGTATGATGACAAGACACTTTTGGCACAGTTAATGGCACTATAACTTAATCTTTCGTCAAAGAACAATTTTGAGAGAAACTCCAAGACATCAGTTATCCGTGCCGTATCATACGTTATATTGGAATTAAAACAAAACACACTAGGTCTGTTAAAATGGACTAAATGGTATTTGAGTGCTTGTTCCTTTGCATATTGTAAGTTCTGATAATGCAAAGGCCCAAATTGTACAGCCGGAAAAACAACCACTATTTTGCCAATTACACTAGCCACCTGTCGACTAGAAGGCTGCTCCATAACAACAATGTGTTTACAGGCTTCTATTAATTCTAATCTCTTGCCCCAGGGCAGAGTCACAGACAAATTACTAGAGTTCATGGTAAATCCCAAATAATTAATAACTCTAGTTGGTATCAACTTGGATTTAACTGGATGATTGAGAAACCCCAATTTCTCAAATATGAGTTTCGTGGCCTAAACAGCTAATTTAGCCAATTTCAGCGTTTTTCCTATGATTAGGATATCATCCAGTTGGCCATAACAATGTGTTTTTGAGCTCTAAGCAGCCCAAGCACCGGCTTTAATAATTTGGTAAATAACCTGGGGGATGAAGTGAAACCATTAGGCAATGCTTTAAACTGCCACAGTTGCCCCATCCAGCTAAATTTCAAATATCTCCAGTGATCCCTGTGAATGGGAACCTAATTGTATGCATCTTTGAGATCGATGGATGCCATAAAGTATCCTTTGGAAATCAGTTGTTTGGCAGTAACAAAGTTTTCCATTTAAACATGTCTATACTGCACATGAGAGTTAAGTTGTGTTAAATCAAGGATGATCCGACATCCTCCATCTTTCTTTTGTCTAGAGAATATATTGGAGACAAATTGGTGATGTTCATGACTTGACTTCTCGATTACCCCTTTTGTGAGTAAAGTGTGAATTTCAGCTTGTATATCCAAACCTTCTTGTTTGGAATGAGCAAATGCCCGGCTTGGTATATGTTGTGTGCGTGGCAATGAATTGGGAAGAAATTCAATTTGGAACACATGTTTACTGTGCAGTATAAACGGATCTGATGTTATCCACCGCCATTCGTGCAAAAAAAAGTGTAATGTTGTAACTGATCCACACACCCCATGATCCGGAAAGAACCAGACCCACCTACCTCCATGGTTACCGGTGGTCTTATGGTAGGCCCAAAGGCCCCTGATACGGGTTCTATTTCTGTCCTCGAGGTTTGGAGGGTAGGACTGCTCGGGTGCGCGGATTGTGCATTTTCCATGAAGGCCGGCTTGGGCCTTGGCCTAAAAAAGACCTCTGCCCAGAGAAATCAGCTTTCGAGCTACCACCAGCTTCAGCGAACCGATTACTGCTGATGGAGGCATAGGGGTGTTGTCGCCGAAACGGTGAAGCCTTGCTCATCGTTGGTGCCTTCATTAGCCCAACAGCTTTTGCTTCCTCATCCAGGTCTTTAACCTGTTTGGGTAGATCTTCCCCGAACAGAAGATTCGGCGGCTGGACATTGCTGGCCTTAGTTTGGCTGCAGGGTTTTAAACTTACCGCTGCAAATTTGGGATTTAAGGCAGGTCTGATGGCGTTCTTCCGAAAGCAGTTCATTTCGAAGTGTGCATTGCACATCAACGCCAGGGCATCGTGCTGGATGTCCGATAAGGGCCCGCTATCCACAGATCTGGCAAATGCCGTGATGCCTGAAGCCAGCAATTTTAAAATTCTTTGGAGTTTCATTTCTTGGGCTTTGATGGCCCCTCCAATGTACTCCCAGATAGAGCTGTTCACTGCCGGCACTTTCAGGGATGCACAATTTACAGGTGTATGGTATTTTGCAGCCGTTTCAACCATCACCTCTTCCTGTAATTGATGCAACGTGAGGTAGTTCATGCTGGAAGCCAGCTCTTCTTGCAGTGGCTCCCTTGTTTGTGAGGGTATCGCAAACCTTGATGCCATGGCAGGGAATTCTTGAACCTCACGCATGTCATGCATTACAGTATGTTCCACGGACATACCTCCGAATTCGGAGTCAGTCATATACTGACCCCGTACACTCCCCTCCTCAGAGTGGGAGATATTAAGCAGCCCTGGACCAGGCGCTGCCGCAGGCACGTAAGGAGACCTGCGCTGATATGTCCCCGTTTCACGGAGCATATCATGATGGAGCATCCTTTTCATAAGGTGCTCCATCTGGGATAAACACCCGAAGACGCTATCCATGTCTGTAGGAGGAGAATCCTACTGGCCTGACTCGTCTGAGTACACAGGCCTATCAGACTTCCTTTTGACTTAGCCCCCTTTCGGGGTTGCCAAAGTGCTTTGGGCAAGCACCAAGTCTGAAGTCGCTGACCGCACTGTCAGCGACTCGGACGGCGAAACCGACGGTTGCCGGCTACCCGCAGTCCCGCGGTCCTCCGTAGCCGGTTTCCCCACGGCCCGTCTGGATTTCGCCCTGGATTCCATTATCCGTAGCAATTGGACACTCGGTAAAGAGAAACTTTCCACCAAAAAAAACAACCTCAGAATAAGTTTGAAACTTACCTGCAGGGTTTTAAACTTACCGCTGGAGGAGCGACGCCAGTCGTGCGCCATGCGTTAGACGTATTGAAGCGCATGCGGGCTGGCGGGCTTCTTTACGTAGTCACTCACGTGACTTCGAAGTAAAATGACTCTGTATCATAAATGTTTTGCAGCGAAATGTCCCAACCAAAAATGTCAGAAATCCATGTTCTCAGAGATTCTGCCTGACCCGCTTAGTTACTCCAGCACTTTGTGACTCTTTATGTAAACCAGCATCTGTAGTTCCGAGTTTCTTCATCACTTTTTTTGTCTACTAGACCAAGTGGACCCCGTTCCCCCAATGCTATATTCCACCACGCACCTACCAACCCTCCTCTGCATCCTCCCCTTACCACCTCCCTACCCATTGGGCCCCATCCCCCAATGTAGGGGGAGGGGGTGTGCGGCAAATGGAAATTAAATTAAAATTTGAAATCCTCGATGTTTCTTTCTCAAAGAGTCAGGGATAGGCTGAGAATAAAACAGCTGGAACAAATTATGGAGAAACAGGAACTCCGTCAACTTGGTTGGAAAAAGAGAGGTGTTGAACATTGATCTTGGGTTTGGGAATAACACAGACCCAATAGTCTGGGACAAAGGCAGTTAGTGAAGATTTTTTTTTTTTTTTTTTTTTTTTTTTTTTTTAAATTTTTATTTATTAGAAGTACATTACATTACAACCACATACATTAATACTCGTCATATATATCTTCTTACAATTAATGTACTCCCTTTATTTATTTTTTTACACTAGAAAAGGAAAAGATTGAAAGAAAGAAGAAAGTGAAGGAAAAAGTGCAAGTGTAGAAAAGTGTAGAAAATGTAACAACAAAAAAGGACGAAGACCCTATAAGAGCGAAATTAAAAACAAAAAGAAAAAGAGTTAAGAAATAGGCCCTAAGAAAAGAAAAAAGAAAGAGAAAAAAAGAGAAACAAATGTTTTTTTTTGAGCATCACGTAAATAGGACATACCAACTCTTCAACTATCATCCCCCCTTACCTGACCTCAATTTTTTTATTTTTTAAAGTACTTTTGCACCCTATGTTTGTAATAATTCTATAAATGCAGACCACGTCAGGTGGAAGTGATCTGGTTTACCTGCTAGGAGGAGTCTTATCTCTTCTAGGTGTAATGTTTCAAACATATTTGAAATCCACATATTTATAGTTGGTATTGGAGCCTTCTTCCAAAATTTTAGAATTAGCTTTTTTCCAGTTATTAACCCATAGTCCATTAATTTCTTTTGAAACACATTTAGTTCTGGATCATCTTCCGTTATTCCGAAGATAATCCATTCTGCTTTGGGTATCAGTCTTGTTTTAAATAACTTTGTAAAGATTTCAAAAATTTCATTCCAAAATTTTTGAATTTTTGTACAGAAGACAAATGAGTGCGCTATAGTTGCTTCTTGGGATTGACATTTATCACAAATAGATGATACGTTTGGGAAAATTTTATGAATTTTAGTTTTCGAATAATATAATCTATGTAAAATTTTAAATTGTATTAAAGTGTGTCTTACATTAATCGAGCATTTATGCACGTTTAATAAGTATTCATTCCAACTTTCCTTTGAAATTTTAATAGCTAACTCTTCTTCCCAGTCTCTTCTGATACCCTCCGTAGGTGGTATTTGTACATTTAAAATAATATTATACAAATATGATATTAAGTTTGCTGATTCCGCTTTTATCTGCATTGCCTCGTCCAATACATCTACTGGATTATTATAATGATCTTTTGTATATTTTTTCAAATAGTCGCATATTTGAAAATATTTAAAATATTGATTATTTCCGAGTTTATATTTTATTTGTAATTGTTGAAATGAAAGTAATTTTCCAGTTTCATACAAGTCACCAAGCGTTTTAATTCCTAGTCTATCCCATTGTGTATAAGCTTTATCTATAATAGAAGGACTAAACGAAGGGTTATTGACTATAGGTAATAAAAGTGATAAGTTTCTTAATTTTAAATTTTGTTTTATTTGTTTCCAAATACGGATTGTACTATGAATAATTGGGTTCTTATTATAATTTATGTTATTCCGTTTCATTGGAGAGAGGAGGATCGCTCCAATGTTTCTAGAGGAGCAATCCTCTTTCTCCATTACAATCCAGTCTACTTGCTGGGCGGAGTTATCCATCAGTTGAATCATGTTTTTAATATTTACTGACCAATAATAATACATAAAATTAGGTAGTGCTAGACCCCCCAATACTTTAGGTTTATTCAGATGGGTTTTTTGTATTCTATGTGATTTATAGTCCCATATAAAATTAGTGATATCTGAGTCGAGTTTTTTAAAAAACTTCTTAGGTAAGTATATAGGAATTGATTGAAATAGGTATAAAATTTGTGGTAAAAAGATCATTTTTATTGCGTTTATTCGGCCTATTAAAGACATCGGGAGCGTTTTCCAGAATTTAATTAATGTATTTAGTTTAGTAAGTAGGGGGTCAAAATTTGCCCTGAACATACCTTGATATGTTCTGGTAATTTCGATTCCCAAATATTTAAATTTTTCTGTAGCTATTTTAAAAGGGAATTTTAAAAGATGTGTTGAATCTTTCGGTTTTATTGACATAATTTCACTTTTATTCCAATTTATTCTATATCCAGAAAAAGATCCGAAGTCTTCAATTAAATTTAATATATTTGGTATAGTGATTTGAGGTTTTGTAATATACAATAATATATCATCCGCGTATAAAGATATTTTATTATATGAGTCTTTAGTATTATATCCATGAATATCAAGGTGTATTCTAATTTTTTCTGCTAGCGGTTCAATAATGAGAGCAAACAGCTGTGGTGATAATGAGCATCCTTGTCTATTTCCCCTTGATAGTTGAAATTTCGAGGATAATATGTTATTAGTAAGTATTCTAGCTGTAGGTTTGTTATATAGTAACTTAATCCATAAAATAAAATTCTCTCCCAGTTGAAATTTTTGTAATACTTTATCCATATAATTCCATTCTACTTGATCAAATGCTTTTTCAGCATCCAGCGAAATAATTGATAATTCTTGATCTTCAGATTTGTGTGAGTGCATTATGTTGAGTAGACGTCTCATATTATTAGAAGAGTATCTCTTAGGGATAAACCCTGTCTGATCTGGGTTTATTAATTTACTAATGTATTTACTTAATCTTCTAGCTAATGTTTTCGCTAATATTTTTTGATCTGTGTTTAACAATGCTATAGCTCTATATGAGCCAGGTTCTTCTAAATCTTTATTTTTCTTAGGTATTAATGTAATCGTTGATTCCGCTAATGTATCAGGTAGTATTCGTTTTTTAAAAGCGTATTGGTACATTTTTTGTAATCTTGGTATTATTTTATCATAAAAGCTTTTATAAAATTCATTAGTAAATCCATCAGGGCCTGGTGTTTTTCCATTCTTTAATGAGTTTATTGTATCTTCTAATTCCTTAATTGAGATTTGTGCACCCAGTTCCTCTTGTTCCTTCAGCTCTAACTTTGGAAGATTACAGGTATCCAAGAACTTTGTGATATTATTGGAATCGGTTATCGTTTTAGATGTATACAAATTCTCGTAAAATTGCGCAAATCTTTTATTAATATCCTTCGGTGTTGTTAATAATTCCCCTTTATCTGATTTGATCTTTGGTATAGTATGTTCCTTTTCTCGTTTTTTTAGCTGGCGAGCCAAAAGTTTATGCGGTTTATCCCCAAATTCAAAGTGCTCTTGTTTTGTAATTTGAAAAAGTCTTATAAGTTTGGCAGATAATAATTTATTTAATTTAAATTTTAAAATTATTATTTTATTATGTTTATCTATTGATGGATCTTTAGCATTATCTATATCCATTTGTCTAATAAGTTCTTCTAACTGTCTTTGTTCATTCTTATTCTTTTTATTTTGAAAAGCTTGATATGAAATTATAATACCCCTAATGTATGCTTTAAAAGATTCCCAAAGTAAAGTAGGCGATATATCTGAAGTATCATTTGTTTGAAAAAAGACCTCCATTTGTTCTTTTAAATATATACTCGCTTGTGGATCTTTTAAAATTTGAGAGTTAAATCTCCAGAATGATTTATTCTTAGACAATCCTTCCAGTTTTAAAAAGAAAGTTAGTGGAGAATGGTCTGAAATTGAATTTGTATGGTATATTGCATTAGATGTTTGGGGGATTAATTTTGTATCCAGCAGAAAGTAGTCTATACGTGAGTATGTCTTATGTACCATTGAGTAAAACGAATATTCCCTGCCAGTTGGATTCACAATTCTCCAAACATCTGCTATATTAGTGTTATTTATATAGGTATTGAGGAGTTCCCCAGTTTTCGATTTAATATTCCCTCTCTGTTTTTGACTTGATTTATCTAAGTACGGATCTAAAACACAGTTAAAGTCTCCGCCTATTATAACATTTTGATAGTTTGACTCTGCAATTATATTGAAGATTTTATTGAAAAAGTGGGGGTTATCAAAGTTAGGGGCATATATATTTACCAAAGTAAGTGGAGTGTCATGGATTTCTCCATTAACTATTAGGTATCTCCCTTCTATATCTGTTATAATATTCTTTGCTTTAAATGGTATACCTTTTCTTATGAAGAAATTTAGTGGTTTGTATCAACGATTTGGATGAGTGTACAACACATAATTGGTACGTTTGCAAATGGTGTAGTAGACAGTGAAGATGGCTATCAAAAATTACGGCAGGACCTCAATCAGCTGGGCAAGTGAGCTGAGGAATGGTGAATGGAGTTTAATGCGGGCAAGTCTGAGATGTTGCATTTTGGAAAGTCAAACCAGGGCATGTCATTCACAGTGAATGTTAGGGCTCTGGGGAGTGTTGTAGAGCAGAGAGATCAAGGAGTGCAGTCACATAGTTCCCTGAAAGTGTTGCTGCAAGTAGATAGGGTGGTCAAGAAGGCTTTTGGTGACCCGTCTATAGCAAGAATGCCACTAAGCTGGAAAAAGTGCAGATGAGATTTATGGGAATGTTACCAGGTCTCGAAGGCCTGATCTACAGGGAGAGGTTGGATAGGCTCGGACTTTGGTCTTTGGAGTGCAGGAGGATGAGGGGGGTCTTATAGAGATGCATAAAACCATGAGTGGAACATAAAGGATAATACACAGAAGTCTTGTACGCTATTATAGGGGAATCGAGAACCAGAGGGCAGAGGTTTCAGGTAAGAGAGGAAAGATTTGATAGGAACCCGAGGGGTAATATTCACCACACAGAGGATGGTGGGTATATGGAACGAGCTGCCAGAGGAGGTAGGCACCATAACAACATTTAAAAGACAATTGGACAGAGACATGTATAGGACAGGTTTCGAGGGATATGGGGCAAACGCAGGCAGTGTGGCTGGGACTTGTTGGCTGGTGTGGGCAAGTTGGGCTGAAGGGCCTGTTTTCATGCTATGTGATTCTATAACAATAAATCACCAGCTACTCCAACCACACACTGGCTTTGAACCGCACAACCGCAGTTCGTTCATTAAGCATTCTCCCGTAAGCAACTGGCACGGACTTATTCTCTCTGTTACAAGATCTCTCCAGCAGAATCACAGCACAAATTACTTTCTTTTGTCTCCCTCACTTGTGTAAGGTGGAATTAAATTGATGTTTCAATTGCTTGTGTAGCAAGCCCTCGTTATAATGGACCAAAATTGAGGAGATTCAGGATGTCGATGAATACATGCTTGATCGGACTTCCGGTGGCACTATGGAGAGCTAAGATGTGCGCCATTTAGCTCCACTCCGTAAAATGCGCAAAAAACACCCGAAAATAAAAAACGGAGTGAAGAAAATGCTTACCGGCAGATGCCCGCTGTCGCGTCGTCAGCAGAAATCGACCCAACTCCGGTATTTTAAATGAGTAGACGGCACCAGAAAAGGAACCTTCCCACCCCACCTCCTAGAAGACCTAAAACACGTGGGAAAACACTACAAGAGGAAGGTGAGGAAGTTTCTCAAGGCTCTGAGGAAGAAAGCTCTACTTTGACTATGGAACAAGAGCAAACACTAAGACAAGCTCTGGTGCAAGATATTAAAGAGTTATTGGCTGAAAAGCTCGAAAAATTGGACACAAAACTGTATGAGCAACTTACGGCTGTAAAGTTAAATATCGTGGCTGGAAGAACTGAAATATGTGAGAAAATTTATACGGTACAAGTTCGCATAGAGGAGGTGAATTCCTCCCTGAAGGGAGAAATTAAATGGGTTGAAACGGACATCAGCAACAAGTTTGAACCCATCATTATCACTTCAAAAAAAACACAGCGATGCCATCAGAGAACAGGAATCTGCAACTACAGAGATCACCCAGACAGCACAAAGACTGAAGACGGAACTGGAGCGTGTTTCTGGGCAATTGGCCAAAAATAACCCGAAAATGTCTAGATCTTGAAGGCCGCTCTAAACGTCAAAAGGATTGTCGGGGTGAAGGAACGAAAAGAAGATGGCAAAGATACTCGTGACTTTGCTGCTGATTTACTTCAAGAAGTACTTAATCTGGATGAGAGACCAAACCTCAACCGGGCGCATAGAGCTCTGAGAACCCGACCGGGATCTGGAGCTCCACCAAGACAGCTTATCTTGAAGCTACATCACGCCTCGGTTCTTGAAGACATCATGAAGAAAGTGGCAAACACAAGAAATCTGATCTTTGAAGGAGACAACATACGGATCTTCAGAGACTATCCAGCCGAAGTCATTAAGAAAAGAGTACTCTTCACCAAGTCGAGAGTCATCTTAAGAGACATACAAGATCTCAGATATGGCCTAATGTAACCAGCCAAACACAGGGTCACATACAAAGGGTCTGAACGCTTATTCACCGACCCAGAGGAAGCATTTAAGTTTGCGCAAGACATTGCAAAGGATAAGTAGGATGTAACATTTTGCATAGCTTTGTCACGAAAGTACTTTGAGCTGACTTTACGAGGTCACTTAGGAGGGCTACGTTTTATTTACCTTGAAGTTATACTGTATGTTTAAGTCACTCCTGTATTCATTTATAGAGGGGTTATAAAAGCTATAAGTGTTTACAAAGGACTTATAATTTTCTTACACTGCATGCATTTACACTGGGTTTAAAATTAAAATGTTTGTATAAGATGGCCGACATTATAGAAATAAGGGCTGTTAAGTCTGGGCGAAGATTAGAGATAGAAATGGAATGCATGTGAAAACCTGGGGAGGAGCAATGAGGTTGTGGGGGAGGGATGGAGAGAGAGATTACTCTCTCCCTGTATAATGCAGCTGTGTCAACAAGCTGACATTTTTAACAGCTTATCTAATATATTAACATACTAATAGAAAGACGTTTTGGCCTCCTGACAATCTGCATGACAGAGCGAGAGGGAATACGGTAGAGTAGGTGGGGAGTAGGGTTAACGGAATAGAGAATTAGGGGGTAGAGGATGGAAGAGTGAGCCGGGGAGAGTTATAGAGTGTCATCGAAAGGGTGAATTAGTGAGAATTAGTTAGGAAGTTACGGAAAGTTAGGGAAGTCATGTAGTGATGCGAGAAGGAGGGAGACCCAGGGAGAGGGCAGAGGTTCATAGAGAAAGAGGGGTCGAGTAAGTGTAGATAGGTACTGAGTAAGTTGTGGCAAGATGTGCGGAAGTTTAGAGATTGTATTAGAATGAGTGGGGAAGCTGTTGGGGAGTTGAAGGGCGTTTGAGAGGGGAGGAGAGTTCTCGGTAAGTAAGTAAGTAACATTTATTTATATAGCACATTTTCCAATTGATTTGAATCAAAAGCCAAAGTGCTTTAGTTAACTAACCATACAAATAATAAAAAGAGGTAGAAAAAATGACACAACACACTATAAGAGATTTTACACAAACACGAACACCCCCCCACAGTAGAATCTACACTCTCCACTGTGAGGGAAGGCACTAAAATGTCCAGTCCTCCTCCTCTTCCTAGTCCACCCGAGGTCGTGGCCAGTTTGAGGCCACTGCAGGCAGTCGCAGCAACGGCAGCCCGATGTTGTTTGCCCACCCGCATCAGGTGGAAAAGTCCTCAGCAGCTTGGAAATGTCTGGAGCGGCCGCTCCTTCCCCGGAGACTGCGACGCCCGTGGACTTCAGGCCGCGCTGGTTGGAGCTTCGACTCCGCGGTGCTTCCGATCCAGCGCCGCCCGCCCGCGGCGGGATGCCCTCAAACCGCAGACCGCAGACCGCAGACCGCAGACCGCGGCTGCCCGTTGTTGGTGGTCGGCGGTCACAGCACTCCAGAGCGGCGACCCGGCAAGGCATCGCCCGCTCCTTGTTGGTGTCCCAGCGCTGTGCCGCCGAAGCTGTGGTCCCCGGCAGGAACGCCGCTCCAGCACGATGGAAGGCCGCATGGGGAGATCGGAGATGCGATTCGGAGGAAAACCACATCTCCGACCAGGTAGGACTGGGGTTAAAACAGTTCCCCTACCCCCCACATAGAAAGAATAGACTCCAAAAAAAAAATGTTCAGACAATAAAAGAGTTAGAGGACGGACTGCAGGCAGGCGGCCATACAAACGGCGCCCACTCCTGCACATCCGCCATCTTGAAAATCGGTCTGTCTACGGAACTGCTGGTGGTAGTAACAAATTGCTTTCAGTCCACCGATTTTAAATCGGCTATTTATTTGACTTCTCACTTTCAGTAAGCTAGTTAATAAGTTCTATATATTAATCTAATTACCTAATATTCATCTAGTATTCACTGTATAAAATGATATCTAATTTGTTGGAAATCTGGCTCCCCAGATGAAATTATATACTGATCTTCCTCTTTGTTTTGCTATATTCTGTTCTGTTCAGTCCTTTTTTTTAAATTACTCTGTAAGGAGCAGAGCTAACTGAAGTTAACATCTACGGAAGTTTACAAGAACCATTCCACCATGGGGAGGGATACACCCACAGCATGCCTCTATATGCTGTGATTTTTGACGTTTTTTTTTTTTTTTTTAGCTTGTCAATTACACTCTTTATCTATCTTTTTTAAGGCACTTTTTCCTGGGAGATACCTGCAGGGGCCTGGAATTGGGCTCACCCACCCAGCAACTAAAAGTTTTATTTTAAATATTGTGTTACTCCATTTGAAACAAAGGAAACCATGTAAGCTTTAATGCAAGATGATCCTTCTAGGAAAACTGGAGGAATCACCTTTTGTAGTTGGAATGTTAGGGGTGTTAATGAGCCAATTAAAAGGGGTAAGGTCTTAGCCCATCTAAAATCTATTAATACTGATATAATATTTTTACAGGAGACGCATCTTAAGGACGGAGCTCATAACAGGCTGAAGGCTAACTGGATTGGTCAATTATATCATTCTACTTTCCTCTCTAAAGCTAGAAGTACTGCAATCATAATTCGTAAAGGCATACCATTCAAATACAAAGCCACCATAGCCAATAAGGAGGGTAGGTACATTATAGTATCTGGGGAGTTATATTCAACCCCACTTACTATGGTGAATATCTATGCCCCTAATTTTGACAACCAACAATTTTTTAATAAAATAATTAACATAATCTCAGACTTCACCCAGCAAAATCTGATAATTGGAGGAGACTTGAATTGTGTACTGGACCCATATCTGGATAAATCTTCACAGCAAAGGAGATATAATACAAAATCAAAATCCAGCGAACTTCTAAACACATATAAAAAACATAAACACGACGTATGGAGGATTGCTAATCCATCTGGAAGAGAATATTATTTTTATTCAGCCGTTCACAAAACGTATACACGTATTGATTATTTTAAGGTGGACACAAAATTGATCCCTTTTATAATTAATCCCAAATATCATAATAATATTATTTCCGATCTTTGTCCATTAACACTCTCCTTAAAATTAGAAGGAACGCATTACTAAAAAACGTTCTGGAGATTTAATCCTCAAATATTAACCGACCCAGGTTGCTGTGAATATCTGAAGCAACAGATGGAACTATTTTATGAGACAAATGACCCACCTGGTATTTCGGCCTCTTTATTATGAGAATCTTTTAAGGCCTTTATCAGAGGTTCTATTATCCCATATCAAGCTTATCAAAATTAAAAAAACAGGTCGGAACAATTGGAATTAGAAGCACAGATTAGACAGCTTGATTTAGAAAATGCTACCGATCCATCTATTGTGAAACACAATAAGATAGCAGTATTAAAATTCAAGTTAAATCAAATTCTTTCCACAAGACTTATTAAGTTATTTCAATATACTAAGCAAAAAACCTTTGAATTTCGTGACAAACCACATAAACTTCTGGCACGTCAGCTGAGAAAAATGGAAAAAGATCACACCATCCAAAAAATTAGATCAGAAAAAGGTGAGCTGCTTACATTCCCTAAAGATATCAATGAAAGATTTTTACAATTCTACCAACATTTATACACATCTAAAACTTCAGTAGAAACTATACAGATTAAAAACTTCCTTGACAATTGTCACTCAATGCGGTGGAACGAGAAAAAGTAGGAGCGCAGATTACAGTAAAAGATATTGAAGAGACTATTAATCACTGATTTTACTTCGGAGTCACGTGAGTGACTACGTGAAGAAGAGGCCGTCCAGCCGCACACGCGTCATATCGTCAGACACATAGCGTTCATGACCTTGTGTGGAGGAGCAGGAGCTCCTCCAAGCGGTGAGTAAAGCAAAAAGTTGGAAGGTAAGTGCTTTCACTTTCACTTCCAGGAGCGCTTTTTCTCGTCAGACTTCTTGGTGGAGCTCCACGCAAGTTCATCATGGAGAAAGGGCGTAGGGGAAAGAGACGCACCACAGGTAAAACCCAAGTTCCTGAGGGTAGTGGGCGTCAGTTAGAGGAGTCAGTGGCAGCGAGGCCATTAACTCCCGTTGCGGTCGAAAGTGCCGTTATACCGCCGACGGCGGGGCGCAAGGCAGGAAAAAAGTCCGCATGACCAGTAGACTCCGATGAGTCAGACCTGGAGGAATACCCTCCTCAGTCAGAAAATGTAATGGCTGCTAGGGTCGCGAGTTTGTAACTTCTGATGGGGAAAATGATTTATAAAGAACACCCACAGGAGGATATCAGTCCGTGTTGGCCTATGGAAGAGGTAGCACAGGGGATGGGACAAGGCACAAGGGTGGCCTACAGGAGAGTCATCAGGAATGCCTGTGCAGAAACAATACAGTGAAGGGCCAGGGCTAGACTTACCTGAAACAGGGGAGCCAGAAATGTCCCATCAAGAAGAGGAACATCTAGACTCAGATGATGATTTGTATGAGGACCAGAGCCCATTATCAGAGCTCAAAGTTCCAGGGCTGGCACAAAGGTTTGCTGTTCCCAGAGTAACAGGGGAACCTTTGAGAGAGGAAATAGCAATGACTATAAATTATCTGCTCTCCCATCAGCTCCAGGAATTAACTATGGATGAGACTGTTAAAAAATATGAGACCCCGGCAAATTGTGAACTGCTAGCAGTCCCAGCGGTGAATAACTTGATATGGGGTTATTTGAGCATTGGATTACGCTCACAAGAATTGAAATTACAACGAGTGCTGAAATTGCTGTGGTCAGGCATTACGGCGTTCGCCAGGGGGTTGGATGAAGATTTTATATCGGATTCACAACAAGATGCCTTAGCACTCATGTGCAGTTCGCACTTTGAAATAAACTATTTTTGTAAAAGTGCAATAAGACCGAATATTCATCCTAAGTATGCAGGACTCTGTAAACCTTCCAATATACAAATGCCTAATCTTCTTTTTGGAGAAAATCTAGCTAAGAAGCTAAAAGACCTAAATGAAGAGTAAAAAACCATGAGTGGTATGATGATGAAACCACCTGTGCTGAGCAGAGCGGTGTGAAGGCAGTATCCCTACAGACGGAATGCTGGTGCTGGAGAAGGAACAAGCCGATCGTTCTCATATACACGTTGGAGTGCTGCACCGGGGATACGTGAAGGTTACAATGTGCCTACTAGAAGGGGACAACATTTGCCGGTGGCAAACCCCGAGGTAGGGGGGTCTGGTCTGGTAAGAAACACAACAAATTTTTCACACTCACAAGTAGGGGGAAGGTTACGATTCTTCCTAAAAGAATGGCAATTAATAACAAATGATTTGTTAATACTGTGCAGCATTGTGGGATATAAAATTGAGTTCTATCTACATTTGGATCCTCCTACTCAGCATATTTCAAACCGGTCACGTATTTTCTCAAAGGAAGAGAATATGCAGATCGAGGGAGAATTGAAAATTTTATGCGACAAAGGGGTAATAGAAAAGTCAGTAGAACAACACCATCAGTTTGTGTCAAGTATTTTTCCTAGAACAAAAAAGGATGGTGGATGTAGAATTATTCTAGATCTGACAAGTCTTAAGCTTTTTGGACAATATAAACATTTCAAAATGAAAACATTTACTAATGCCATTCAGCTGGTCACAAGTAATTGCTACATGGCAAGCATAGATCTGCAAGATGCATATTATTCTGTGGCAATGCATGGTAATGATCAAAGATATTTAAAATTTAGATGGATGAGTCAGTTATTGCAATTTAAAGCATTGCCCAATGGTCTGACTTCAGCACCAAGGTTATTTACAATATTACTCAAACCAATTTTAGCTCTGCTAAGAGCTGAGGGCCATGTATTAATGGCTTATTTGGATGATATTCTGATTGTGGGGGACACTTTGGCTACTGCAAAGTTGTCAGTATCCAGAGTGAAGTACATTTTTGAAAACATGGGTTTCATTATTCACCCACAAAAATCCAAATTATTACCAAGCAAGAAGATTGATTACCTGGGGTTCACAATTAACTCAGAACACATGGTAATCACCTTGCCGAAAGACAAAATGCTGCAGTTAATTGAAGGTTGCACTAAGCTCATAAACGAGTATAAGCCATCAATTAGACAAGTGGCAAGCTTGCTGGGCAAATTAATTGCTGCTTTTCCAGCTGTAAGATTTGGACCATTGCATTATCAGCATTTGCAGAGGGCTAAGGTACAAGCATTAAAGATGAATGCAGGGCATTTTGACAGGCCCATGCAATTGACAATTGAACCCATTACAGAAATAGAATGGTGGATTAACAATGTCTCTAATGCTTCCAGAAAAGTTTTGGTAGAAACACCTTCCGTTATTCTACAGACTGATGTAAGTGGTCTCGGATGGGGCGCAACTAACATTGTTTCCAGCTGTGGAGGTAGGTGGAATATGGATGAAGTACCTTTGCTTGAAAATCAAGGTATAAATTACCTAGAGTTGTTAGGAGCATTTTATGGGCTTAAAGCTTATTGCACTAATATGGGAAATATGCATGTTCAGGTACAGGTTGACAATACTACAGCTGTAGCATATATAAATCACATGGGTGGTATCAAGTCAGAATCATGTGATAGATTGGCAAATGAAATTTGGACCTGTGTATTGCCAGGAAAATCTGGCTGTCATCAATGTATTTACCAGGCAAATTTAACATAATTGCAGACAAAAGGTCACGTACATTTAATGATAATACAGAATGGATGTTGCATCATGAAATATTTAAGCAAATTGTAGCACAATTTGGAATGCCAGAGATTGATTTGTTTGCATCAAGACTTAACCACCAATTGCCTAAGTATGTGTCATGGGAACCTGATCCTGGTGCAGTAGCGTTGGATGCTTTCTTGCTACATTGGGGTGATATGTTTCTGTATGCATTTCCTCCATTTTGTTTAATCAATCGATGCATACAGAAAATTAAACAGGACTCAGCCTCGGGGATTTTGGTGGTGCCAGATTGGCCTACACAGCTATGGTACCCACTGGTGTTAAACATAATCAAAAAAACCCTTATGGTTATTCCAAAGCAGGTAAAACTGCTTGTAAACCCTGTAATTGATGAACCATGTCCTTTACATGATCGTATTGGTTTGTTGATTTGCAGATTCTGAAAAGGCCATATCTTGGAAGAGGATTATCAGAGCGTGCGGTGGATGTTATGGTAGCAGCCTGGAGGAATAGTACCCAGAAGCAGTACATTTCTTATATAAAGAAATGGGAGGTGTTTTGTTCAGAAAATAATATTGCATATAACACAGCAGAAATTTCAGATGTATTAGAGTTTCTTTCAACTCTTAACTACGAATTAAAATTAAGTTATAGTGCAATCAATACTGCATGAAGTGCACTCTCTGCATATTTAAGCAGTGAAATCACAGGGCTTTGAAATCTTCACGTAGTCACTCACGTGACTCCGAAGTAAAATAGTAAGATTAAACGAGAACTTACCAGTTTGAAGTTTGATCTTTATTTTATGACGAGTTACGTTGAGGGATTACGTGCCCTCCGCTCCCACCCTCATAAAAGGATCGAGCTGGTAGTTCTAGTCTTTATGCATCTTACTATCATACTTCAGTAATTGTCGTCTGTGATTTTCACTCCGCTGCTTTGAAGATTGACGCGTGTGCGGCTGGACGGGCTCTTCTTCATGTAATCCCTTAATGTAACTCCTCATAAAATAAAGGTCAAACTTCAAACTGGTAAGTTCTCATTTAATCTTACTACTAATGACACAACGCCAGGCCCAGATGGGTTCAGTAATGAATTCTATAAAAAAAGTCATTAATTAATTTCCCCTCATTTACGAGCCCTCTATATACACGCATTTAAAGAACAGACGTTACCACAAACTTTAGCCGAATCAACTATTACATTGATACCCAAAAAAGATAAAGATCTTGAAGACCCAGGATCATATGGAGCAATAGCTCTTTTAAATACAGACCAGAAAATATTAGCTAAAACCCTGGCAAAAAGAATAAGTAAGTACGTCAGTAAATTAATACATCCTGATCAAACTGGGTTTATACCTAAGAGACATTCGTTCAATAACTTGTGACGCTTGTTTAATATAATGTACTCACACAGAACGATAAACAAAGACATCAATTATTTCTTTAGATGCAGAAAAAGCATTTGACCAAGTAGAATGGGAAAATCTCTTCACGGTATTGCAAAAATTCCAACTAGGAGAACATTTTATTTCATGAATAAAGTTGTTATATAACAATCCGACTACCAGAATACTGACGAATCAAACTCTGTCACCTAAATTTCAATTATCCAGGGGCAATAGACAAGGGTGTGCTTTATCACCAATGTTATTTGCCCTTGCTATAGAACCCTTAGTTGAAAGTATAAGAGTACATCCGAGCATTCATAGTTTTAATACTAAATATACTAATAATAAGATTTTGTTATATGCAGACGATATACTTTTATATATTACCAACTCCCAAGTCAATATCCCAAATATACTAAACCTCATAGAACAATTCGGCTCCTTCTCAGGATATAGAATGAACTGGAACAAAAGTGAAATTATGCCGATAAAACCTCAAGACCCTTCACAGCTCCTAAAATTCCCCTTTAGAATTGCTACTGAAAATTTTAAATACCTTGGAGTCTATGTGACCAGAAAATATCCCTCTTTATTTCAAGCAAATTTTCCTCCATTAATCACCAAATTTTACTTCGGAGTCACGTGAGTGACTACGTGAAGAACCCGTCCAGACCGCACACGTGTCATATCGTCAGACGCATAGCGTGAGTGCCGATGTGTTTGGAGTGAGCAGAGCTCCTCCAAACCGGTAAGTAAAAAATCTGAAGGTAAGTGTTTACTTACGTTTTTCAGGTCGATTTCTTGAGAAGACTTGTAGTGGAGAAAACACAAGTCATAATGAAGAAATATTGTAGAGGTGTACCGCAGAGTACTCAAATAAGACCACGGGTCTGTGAGTAGCGGGCGCCCTTTAAATTTTTTTTAATACGCTCACCATTTAGCGCCATTAGAGCGCATAAGAAATAGAGGTGGCCATTAGAGAAGTCAGACCGGAGGATCCCCGGTTCAGGTAACTAGTCTGTTATATTTAAAACCTAGTTGCAAGGCCATGCAGGGAATGCTTGGGGAATGTCCAGGGTTAGCGTTGGCCTAAATAGAGCCAGCGTATGAAGTGCCTGGGGAAGGTCCGGGCTTAGCGTTGGCCTAGAGGAGAGCCAGTGTATGAAGTGCATGGGGAAGGTCCAGTTTAGCATTGTCCCTACAGGGCCAGTGCAGGGAGTGCATGGTGGAGGTCCAGGTTTAGCATTGGCCTAGAGGAGAGCCAGCGCATGGAGTGCTTTAGTAGGTCCGGCTCAACGTTGACCTAATGAAGAGCCAACATAGGAAGTATTTGGGAAAGTCCAGTTCAGCGCTGGCCTACAGGTGAGCCAGTGTGAGCAATGCTTGGTTAAAGGATGTGTTGGTCTACAGGAGAGCCAGCGCCAACTATATCTGGAAGTTAGCGTTGGCCTACAGGTGAGCCAGCACCAGCAGCACCTGAAAGAGGGCTGCCTATGATGGGCCTACAGGAGAGCCCGCACAGCGAGCAACTGGAAGGGTTGCTATGCGTAGGCCTATGGAAGAGCCAGCGCTAGAGATACCTGAAGTAGGATGTAAATTCGCCCCTCCATGAGGAGGATTATTTCATACAAAGATTCAAGTAAACGGATCATATGAGGACTAGAGCCCAATACAGAGCCATAGGACCAGAGTTGGCACAATATATTAAAGTTGTGGTTCCAAAAAGACGAGGGAACCATGGGGAGATAAATAAACTATGTCAATAAAATACTTACTCTCCCAGCAGCTCCAGGTTCTTGGTATGAGCTGTCTAAAAATATAAACCCGCAGTGTTGAGCATGATAAGCAAGTCTCAGCGGGGGAGAGGGTATTGAAATTACTTGGTCAGGCATTAAGGCATTTTTGACCAAAGGTTGGATGGAGAGCATGTGTCTATATCACAACAAGGTTGAATTAGCACTCATGTGTAGTGCGCACTTTCAAATAACTATTTATAAAAGTGCTATAAAACCTAATATTTACCCTACGTTTGGGGGCTCTGTACACCATCTAATATTTAAATTGCTTAAAAATCTGTTTTTAGAAAGATCTAGCCCAAAAAGGTATGATCCTGTGTGATTGACAGATCAAATTAAGTCAGTTTTCCCTACCAATATGTGGTGACTGGGGATAGTAAAGTATCAATTTTGTCTTTCCCATATGTGCGTTACAGCCGCACTCCTCCTGAGATATGTGGAGGTTATAATATTCCACTAAGATCAGGGGATAACAATTGCCATAGGCAAATCCTGAGGAGGAGGTCTGGTTCTGTAAGAAACATATTAAATGTTTACACTTACAAGTTGGGGAAGATTACAATTCTTGCTAAAAGATGGCAATTTGATATATATTATACTGTACAGTAATGTGGGGTTTAGAATGTAGTTCTACCCATATTTGGTTTCTCTTACTAAGGTATTTGAAACCAGACACATATTTCTCAAAATAAGAGAATATGAAGATTCAGACTAAACATGAAATATTGTGAAAAAGTGATGATTAAGAAGTCAGTTCACCATTACCATCAATTGATGCCAAGTATGTAGAATTATTCTAGATCTGACAAGTTTTAACTCTTTTTTGTACAGTATAACAAACAGTTGGTAACATTTGTTAATGTTATGCAGCCAATTTCAAAAATATGCATTTTACTATGTGACTGTATGGTAAATATTTTAATTTAACTGGATAAGCCAATTATGGCAATTTAAATCAAATAGTCTCACAGAGCTTTGAAATCTTCACGTAGTCACTCACGTGACTCCGAAGTAAAATAGTAAGATTCAACGAGAACTTACCAGTTTTAAGTTTGATCTTTATTTTATGAGGAGTTACGTTGGTGATTACGTGCCCGCCACGCCCAACCCTCTCTCATAAAAAAGGTCATATGGTAGTTCTCATGTTGCTCATCTTAATATGTTACTTCAATTATTGTGTTGTCTGTGATTTCATTCCGCTGCTTTGAAGATTGACGCGCATGCGCCCTGACGGGTCTTCTTCACGTAATCACCAACGTAACTCCTCATAAAATAAAGATCAAACTTCAAACTGGTAAGTTCTCGTTTAATCTTACTATTCTATTGCATTTATTTTAGTTTTTTTGTCCAGTGTATGTTTTATCATGGCTTCTGCTCTCAGAAAACCAGAGCCTTTGGTGTTTGATGAAGACCTTGCCGAGCAATGGCACATCTTTGAAGAAGATTTCACCATTTATAAACATGCGGCACACCCGGCTGCCGCTCCAGATTTCGTGTCTCTATTCTCCTTAACCTAGCGGGCACAGAGGCTGCTCGACGTGCCAGAAGATTTCATTATGAATCAGCTAGATTTGATCTGGCTGGTGTCCAGATTGCTCCCGCTGAGTCCACCCAGGACCCCCGACTGCCTGCTAAACAAATTTCGACAGTTATGTTAGTTACGTACTAATCTAGTAATGGAGCGACATAGATTTTTTTCTTGAAGCTAGAGACATGGCGAACCTGTTGAAACATATGTCAGTGCTTTGAAACACAATGCCAGTAGATGTGCCTTTGGAGATTTATGAGACAGCCTAGTTCGTGACCGACTGGTCTGTGGAATTCTCAATGATAAAGTACGTGATGAGCTATTACGTGATACTGAACTCACTCTGGAGACTGCTGAAAACCGCTGTCGCATTGCTGAAATGGCTGATGCCCATTCAAAAATTTTGGGACGTGGCGCCCACTCTGCGTACAATGTTAATGTTGCCGGCACATTTTATCAAGCTTCTCTCCAATTTCCTCAAGTGCCCTACAGGTCTGCTGTTAAACTCATTAACAATTTTGTTAATTGTGGAGGATTGCATGTTGCTATTCGTGAACATTGCCTGGCTTATGGAAACATTTGTCACTTCTGTAAAAAAGCAACAATTTTTTTCCGATACTGCCGCTCGGGGAGCAACAGAGTTCAAACAAGACAGTCTGTCAATTCACTCGGCCATGGGAACATAGACTCTGCATGTTCTCAAACAGCTCCCATGGACATGCTGTTTGCTACTGAGGATCTTGATATGGATGTACATTCCCTGTCTGACTTGACTCATGAACATCAAGATCCCAAGGTCATTTTGCTCGTTAAAGGCAAGAGTATTTTTCTGAAAATCGACACAGGTGCATGATGTAATGTGCTATCCTTATCTGAATTGAAGAAAGTACGAAAAACAGAGACTATCAATCCTACAGCTGCCACCCTTCTTCCATTTGCAGGAGATGCAGTGCACCCTATTGGTCAAGTCGGGTTACGATTCTGTCTTGACTCACATTAAGTTTCAGCTTAAGTTTCTATATTGTTCGTGAGAATATGCCATCCCTGCTGGTTGTTAAGGCTTGTAACGACCTGGGACTGGTCACTTTCAGTGCTTTTGTTTGTCATCTTACTACAACTTGTGACTTTACTCAACAAATCCTGACATAATACAGAAATCTGTTTGTCGACAAGCTGGGCAGGTCGCCTGTCAAGTACCAATTACGATTAACCCCGAGGTACTTCCAGTTGTCCGTCCGGTACACAGGATTCCCCATGCTATGCGGGACAGTGTTCAAGGTGAACTCGACAGAATGGTGACTCTAGGTGTAATTGCCCCCGTCGCAGACCCCTCGGATTGAGTCTCGACCATGGTCGTAGCAACGAAGAAAAACAAGGATGAAATACAGATTTGCATCAATCCTAAGGACTTAAACAAAGCCATTAAGCGACCACACTATCCCATGTGCACAGTGGAGGAGATTGCAGCGCAGCTGGCTGAAGCAACTGTATTCACAGTACTAGATGCCAAAAGTTCATTCTGGCAGATTCCTCTGAACACAACTCCTCCAAATTAACTACTTTCAGCACACCCTTCGGGCGATACAGATTCCTTCACATGCCTTTTGGCATAAGCTCTGCTAGTGAAGTATTTCAACGGGCTATAGAACAATTGTTTGCAGGTTACCCATGCTCCATTGTCGTAGATGATATCCTCATTGTTGGACGAACTATCCAAGAACACGATGCAAATTTAAAAAAGGTCCAGGACCGCGCCATTGCAATCAATCTCAAGTTAAACCCTCAAAAGTGCAAATTCAGAGTAAGTGAGGTGACTACGTAGGCCCTGTGTTCACAAAAGATGGCCAGAAAACTGATCCGGCAAAAACTATAGCTATCAACGAGTTACCAGAACCCACAGACGTGCTTAGTCTGCAGAGATTCCTTGGCATGGTAAACTACCTGGGTAAATTTATTCCGAACTTCAGTGAAATATCGGCCCCGTAGCGCCAGCTTACCCACAAATACACTGTTTGGGCCTGGCATGAGCAACAGTCGAGGGCGTTCGACACTCTTAAGCAGCAAATGTCTTGTGCTCCTACTCTCACTTATTTGAATCCTAAACTACCGGTTACACTGACTTGTGAAGCTTCACAACATGGATTAGGTGCAGCATGTATTCAAAATGATGGTAGCGGCAATAAGCCGATCGCCTATGCCTCGCGCACCATGACTGACATGGAAAAACGCTACGCCCAAATTGAAAAGGAGCTGTTAGCAGTCGTTTTTGCCTGCACAAAGTTTAATAACTTTATCTTTGGACATTACGTCACGATTGAAACTGACCACCAACCTCTGGTCAGCATCTTGAACATGCCTCTCCAGGACGCCTTCAACGGATGTTGCTTCAAATTCAAAAGTATGACATTGCTCTGACCTACAAACATAGCAAGGACATGCACCTGGCTGACACCATCTCACATGTTCCCCGGAAGACCTGCAAGGGTCCGCCCTCACCGGATGATGACTTTGTGGTAATGACTGTGTCTTTTACTCTCTCGTCCTGTGTGAAGGCCCTGGTTGCCCACACTGCTGCTGATAATACCTTACGGTCGCACATCTCCATCATTAAGCGCGGCTGGCCTGACAAGCATTACAATCTACCGCTTCCAGTTCGCCCCTTCTTTGCCGTCCGTGATGAGCTAGTACTACAAGATGGTATTATCGTAAAAGGCCACAAGGCTGTCATCCCTGCTTCCTTATACAGCAACTATTTTGACATTGTCCATGCGGGACACCCAGGCGCTGAAGCAACTGTCCTGCGAGCAAAAAACATGTTTAACTGGCCTGGTATGACTGAATAAATTCTCGAGAATGTGGCATCCTGTGCAGTGTGTGACAGTTTGGCACCTTCTCAACAAAAGCAACCATTTCTCTCGCATCCGGTTCCTGCCCTCCCGTGGTCTACAGTGGGAACAACATATTTGAGTGGCATGGCAAGCAGTACCTGGTTCTTGTCGACATATTCCAGTTGGTTTGACATCGATCTTCTTAGTAGCCCCACTTCTCACGGGGTAGTTCTAAAACTCGCTCGCCATTTGGCAGACCACAGAGCTTCTTGTCAACTGCTATTTGATAATGGCAGTCAATTTACCAGCAAGCACTTCAAAGAATTTGCTGCACGCTGGGGTTTTACCACATCATCAGCAGCCGTGATTATCCTCAATCGAATGGACTGGCTGAACAGGCTGTCAGGAGTGCCAAATAATTAATGGAACAATCCCACAGAGCTAATTCCGATGTGTAACTGGACCTGCTTAACCTACGCAACATCTCCCATGACCCCATCTTGGGTTCACCTGCGTTTATTGTCAAGACAGACCCAGGCCACAGTGCCTGTAACGGATCGGGCATTAATCCCACAGGTGGTCCCATCATCAGAAGTCCAGTCCAGGCTGCAACAAAAGTGTGACATTCAAAAAGGGTGGTTTGACAAAACGAGCAGACCGCTGCCACCATTAACCGAGGGGCAGGTGGTTCGTTTGCAAACCGATAAAGGTCATGACCATATTGGTGTGATTTCTGGAACTGCCGCTGAGCCACGTTCATATTTGGTCAATGCCGATGGCGGCACCTACAGAGGTAATAGGCAACATATCCTGCTTGTGAATGAGCCAGCAGCACCTCCATACTATCCTGACCATACAAGTGTACTTCCATCCACGTCCAGCGGCATCGACCCGACTGCACCAGCACAACAACCTGTTTCTGAAATGGTTAGTTTACCAATGGCTACACCACCTCCGCCTGTACCAAAGTCTCCTGTTTCATCACCGGGAATGCTGTTTCAATCTCTGCCAGCAATTATACCACCGATTGTGGTCCCAGTGGCGAAGAAGGGGAATGGTTTATATCACACATGTGCTGGTCGTGTTTGTTAGCGCACAGTAAAGTACCTGCGCTAAGTTTGACTTTCCTTCAGTTTATTATCATTAATTATGTATGCATTATATCGTCAGTAGTTTTGTATTTACATTTAATTCTTTAAGAGTGAGGTTGTAGATCGGTGTCACTCATACTATGAGTCATACTGTGGCTCCACCCACAGGTTTAATAGAAAGCTCTTTTCCCTTTCTCTCTTCGTCTTGAGCAGCAAGTTAAGATGAAGTTACCTATGCTGAATTGCTAATAAAAGACTTTGAAACCTATTCACTTTGTGTGGGTTTCATCAATCCAACATCTCACCCAACCTGTCCAAGTCACCCTGATAGCATCCTCCGCACAGTTCACACTGCCACCCAGCTTTGTGTCATCTGCCAATTTGCTAATGTTACTTTGAATCCCTTCACCTAAATCATTGATGTATATTGTAAATAGCTGCGGTCCCAGCACCAAGCCTTGCGGTACCCCACTAGTCACTGCCTGCCATTCTGAAAGGGACCCGTTAACCCCTACACTTTGTTTCCTGTCTGCCAACCAATTTTCTATCCATGTCAGCACTCTACCCCCAATACCATGTCCTATAATTTTGGCCATTAATCTCCTATGTGGGACCTTATCAAATGCTTTCTGAAAGTCCAGGTACACCACATCCACTGGCTCTCCCTTGTCCTTTTTTACATCCTCAAAAAATTCCTGAAGATTAGTCAAGCATGATTTCCCCTTCGTAAATCCGTGCTGACTCAGACCGATCCTGTTACTGCTATACAAATGTGCCGCTATTTCATTTTTTTTATGATTGAAATAGCTTATCTTAACACCTGAACTGTTGATCTTTCATCACATAGTCACACAGTGTAAGCTATCCAACCCACCAAGTCCAGCGCTTGACCAATGGATGCCTGGATGGTTCGAGCTTGTTCAGCGCTTGTTTTAGTGTGGAGGATGGGGGGGTGATGGGGGGGGGGGGGGGCGTTTTCAGTCACTTACCTCAACGGAGATGCGACTTTTCTCTTGTCGCATCTTCGCCCCCCTCGCGGCCTAACAACTTGGATTGGTGTGGCATTTCTCGGAGACCGGCCCAGAGCTTCAGCAGCAGGTGCGGCACGGGGCTTTAACATCGCGGAGTGGGACGATTCTCTTCCCGGGGATCTCCAGAAGAAGTGCTCCGACCGCCGGCCTGCGGACTATAACATCGTGAAGCTGCGTCTCTAGTAGAAATGTAACCGATTCGGGAACTCTAAGCTGCAGATCGGGCCACCTATAGGGGGGTTGCACGTAAGGTCACCGGGTCATAGGGCTTGACGCACGGAGCCGCTCAATCCATCTGGAGGACATCCGTCACTTCCGGTATATGTTATAGGGAGGTTTCACGGCAGTCGGGTCACGACCCCATGACCCGTACTGTTGCTACGCTACGCCAAGTGGATTACACGCGATGAACTGCAGGCAGGCACTTACCATTGTTTCCAGCGTAGTGGGCCCGTTAAAACCCGCCGAAATGGTCAATTTTTGCGCTGTAAATAATTATGGAAATCGGGATAAGCGTGAGAGACATTTAGCCAACTTCAGAATTCAAAAAGTGAGGAGAAATGACGGTAGATAGAAGCGAGAGCTGAAGGGAACAACAACAGCCAGAGTGCTTGGCGAACATTGGCCGTTTGCTCACTGCATTTCATCAACTAAGGCATTATTTGTGTTTTTTCTTGATTCCTTTGGCATCTAAAAAGTATCAGAAGGGATAATCGCCCCTGGTTCTCGTGGGTTTTTACATACAAAAATAAAACGCCTCTGAAGCAAAATTTACAACCAGATTTACCACTTCTGAGACTTTTTAGATACCAAAGAAATAAAAAACAAAACAAATAATGCCTTACCGTTAATGAAATGCAGCGAACAAACGCGTAACAGGTAGGAAAGTACGCGTTTCTAGCATTAATAACATATACCGGAAGTGACGGGTGTCTTCCAGATGGATTGAGAGGCCCCATGCGTCAAGCACTTTGACCCGGTGACCTTTCGTGAAACCTCCCTATTAATACAAGAAACGCGTACTTTCCTACCTGTTAAAAACCGCCAAAATGTTGAATTTTTTCGCTGTAAAAGATTGTGGACGTCGGGGTAAGTGTGAGAGACATGTACCCAACTTCAGAATTCCAAAAGTGAAGCGAAATGAAGGTAAAGAGAAGCGAGAGCTGAAGGGACAACAACAGCTAAAGTGCTTGGTGAGCATTGGCCGTGCAGATATCGGAATTGAAAATATCGGGATTTATCGCGTTTGTTCGCTGCATTTCATTAACGGTAAGGCATTATTTGTTTTTGTTTTTATTTCTTTGGTATCTAAAAAGTCTCAGAAGTGGTAAATCTGGTTGTAAATTTTGCTTCAGAGGCGTTTTATTTTTGTATGTAAAAACCCACGAGGACCAGGGGCGATTTAAAAATTTTACAGCCAGATTTATCCCTTCTGAAACTTTTTAGATGCCAAAGGAATCAAGAAAAAACACAAATAATGCCTTAGTTGATGAAATGCAGTGAGCAAACGGCCAATGTTCGCCAAGCACTTTGGCTGTTGTCCCTTCAGCTCTTGCATCTATCTAGCGTCATTTCTCCTCACTTTTCGATTTCAGAAGTAGGCTAAATGTCTCTCACGCTTATCTCGATTTCCATAATTATTTACAGCGCAAAAATTGACCATTTCGGCGGGTTTTAACGGGCCCGCTACGCTGGAAACAATGGTAAGTGCCTGCCTGCAGTTCATCGCGTGTAATCCACTTGGCGTAGCGTAGCAACAGTACGGGTCATGGGGTCGTGACCCGACTGCCGTGAAACCTCCCTATAGTGGCGACTACGGAGGGTTCATGGCCCCGACCACGGGTGAACAAAAGAACAAAGGAGGAAGATTGACGGAACGTTTTTGCCTTCCATCACTGTGAAGAACGTTGATTCCATTGTGGTGGCTGTTTATGTTCAATTCTATTGTGTATTGTGTTCTCTTTGATTATATGGCTGCATGATAATTCATTCCACTGTACCTTAAATGGTGCACATGACAAATAAATGTGAACCTTGAACTTTCCCCCCTCTAATCTCTGCTCAGTCTCTTCCCCCTCACCCTAAATCTATATCCTCTTGTTCTATCTACCTCTCGGAGGGGGGAAAGTGTGGTGCAATCTACCCAAACAATGCCCCTCGGAATTATGTATCCCTCCATCAGGTTCCCCGCTCAGCCTCCACTAGAACAGACCCAGAGTGTAGAACAGACCCATGTCTCTCCAGTCTCTGCTCATAACTCAACCTTTCATTCCAGGTAATATCCCTGGGGAATGGTCTTTGCACCCTGTCCAACGGGATGACATCCTTCTTATCATGTTGATGAGAACTCCTTATTTCCACATTTCTTCCCATTTCTTCAACATTTCTTTCACATTCCACCATGTGCAGTATTTAGCTTTCCCTTTAATGGGCAACAAATCGATTGTTCACCACCTCCCAGAACCAGGAGCACGAGTGGATCTGGAGTGTTCACATCACCTCCCGGAACCAGGAGCAGGAGTGGATCTGGAGTGTTCACATCACCTCCCGGAACCACCACCAGGAGTGGATCTGGAGTGTTCATATCACCACACAGAATGTTACAGAGATACTGATTTCTGACACCCACAGTATCTTTAATTTTATAAAATTACAATCTCACTTTGAGCTGTCATGTTTGATTTCTGGGATGGATAGTTCATAGCATTACAGATTCCACCTTGCATTAAATTATATATTAAAGAATGTACTAGCTGGATGTCATCAGAGATCTTACTTTTCTGGGTGAAGTTAGAAGACAGGATATACAATCGTCAATAAGATAAATGTTTCTGCTCCTTGAGTCTGTTAACCCTAAACTCCACATGCATTTTTATGCTACACGTCACAAGTTGCTCAATGTGTGGTTGTCAATGTTTGACAAAGTAAGGGAATGGATTGGGGCTGTGACGGAGAGTTTTGCTTCTCCTTTAGCCATGGGTGAAGTATCAGATGACTGGAAGGTCACTGAGATGTTCCCTTGTTCACAAAGAGCAGCATGGATAACCCTGGCAATTATAGGCCGATGATCTTAGATTAGTGGGAGGAGATTCTGACAGAGCAATTCGTGTTCACTTGGAAATGTAGGGAGTGGTTGGGGATCAGTGTGGTTTTATGCAGGCAGATGAGGTCTCACAAATCTGAGTTCTTTGAGGAGTAACTAAGGCAATTGACAAAGGCATGGAGGTAGAGGCGGTTTGCATGGAGTTTAGAAAGGCTTTGACATTGTCCCACAAGGTAGGCTAGTGCACAAGATTAAGGAACAGGTGTTTTAGCTAATAGATCCAAAATTGGCTTGGTGACAGAAGGCAAAGGGGAAAGCCATTTAAGACTAAAGGGGAAGCCATTTAAGACTGAGGTGAGAAAAACCTTTTCACCCAGAGAGTTGTGAATTTGTGGAATTCCCTGCCACAGAGGGCAGTGGCGGCCAAGTCACTGGATGGATTTAAGATAGAGTTAGATAGAGCTCCAGGGGCTAGTGGAATCAAGGGTTATGGGGAGAAGGCAGGCACAGGTTATTGATTGGGGACAATCAGCCATGATCACAATGAATGGCGGTGCTGGCTCAAAGGGCCGAATGGCCTCCTCCTGCACCTATTTTCTATGTTTATGTTTCGATGTTTCTATGGGAGTGTGGAGGGGTGATTTTCTGACTGGAAGGTGTAACAAATGCTGTCCCACAAGAACAGAGTTGGGACCTTTCCTGACTTGAATGAAAAGGTATGTGTCTGATTAGTAAGTTTGCAGATGACACAAAAATTGTGTTGTTGGTGAAGAAGGTTGTCAGAATGAATCGGGCATAGATCAGCTGGAAAGTTGGATGGAGCAGTGGCAGATGGAATTTAATCCAGACAAGAGTGAGGTGATACACTTTGGGAGGTCAAGATCAAGAAGAACATGTAGAGTAAGTGGCAAGGACCTAAGTGTTGACGTAGAGATACCTTGAGTTGCAAATCCCACGCTGGATAGGATGGTGAATCTGGCATTTGGCACCTTACCTACACCAGCTGGGGCACTGGGTGTGAGAGTTGGGACGTCATGTTGCAATTGTATAAACATTGAGTTGGACCACATTGAAGAGTACTGTGTGCAGTTCTGGTCATCACACCTCAGTAAAGTAAAGTAAAGTAAGTTTATTTATATAGCGCCTTTCAATCAGATTACTGAAACCAAAGCGCTTCACAGACAATTAACCATATAAATACAAATAAAAAGGTAGAATAAAAAGACACGACACACTATTTAGAGATTCAACATGAACATCCCGCCACAGCAGAGTCGACACTCTCCACTGTGAGGGAAAGGCACCAAAATGTCCAGTCCTCCTCCCAGTCCACCCGAGATCGGGGCCAGTCCCAGGGCTCCGCAGCCAGTCGCCGCAACGGCAGCCCGATGTTGTAGACCCACCCGCCGGGAAGCTGGAACACCGGCATCGGGTTGAAAGTCCTCAGCGGCCTTGGAAGTGTCTGGAGGGGCCGCTCCCTCCCCGGAGACTGTGACGCCCGTAGTCTTCAGGCCGCGCCGGTTGGAGCTTCGACTCTGACTCCGCGGTGTTTTCGACCCAGCGCCGCCAGCCCGCGGCGGGATGCCCTCAGACTGCAGCCAGCGGCTGCTCGATGTTGGTGGTCGGCGGTCACAGCACTCCGGAGCGGCGACCCGGCAAGGCATCGCCCGCTCCGTGTTGGTGTCCCAGCGCTGCGCCGCCGAAGCTGTGGTCCCCGGCAGGAAGCGCCGCCCCAGCCCGATGGAAGGCCGCATGGGGAGAGCGAAGATGCGATTCGGAGGAAAACCGCATCTCCGACCAGGTAGGACTGGAGTTGAAACAGTTTCCCCACCCCCCCACAGAGAAAGAATAGACCTCCAAAAAAAATGTTTTAGACAGTAAAAAAGTTAGAGGACGGACTGCAGGCAGGCGGCCATACAAACGGCGCCCACTCCTGCACATCCGCCATCTTCAAGGCTTCTCAGGAAGGATGTGGTGGCAAGTCAGACAGGATGTTGTCTGGAATGGAGAGCTGTTATGAGGAGAGATGGGATGCTGTGTTCATGCTCACCAGAATGTAGGAGGCGCGGGTGATTAATATCCGTTGAGAACATTAAGAGGCCATAGATAGGATGGAAAGTAGATCATTTTCCCATGGCAGGGGAGTCTAGAGCGAGAGGGCATTTTTCAGGTAAGGGGGAGAAATTTAAAGGAGGACAGAGGGATAGTTTTTCACACGGGGGCATTGGGTATCTGGAACAAGCTGCCAGAGGAAGAGGTGGAGGAAGATAAAATTATAAAGTTTAAGAGGTGTTTGTATAGGTACTTCGAAAGGACATGTTTAGAAGGCCAAGTTACAAGCAATAACTGTCTTTTTAATTAACAGGAATGTGTGAGTTGAAACTTTATATCCATATCATTGATAAATCCTCAACGTTCATCAGACAGCAGGTTCACACATTGGAGTTTGTAAAGCGAGCTAGGTCACCCACTGTGGTCCGGAGAGGGTGTGAGTTCCAGTTCCACAGTTGTGTACAAGCTTGGCTCTGCCCATTACGCTGTCATTTACAGACAGTGGTCGATGTTTCTGACCAAGTTTTCCAGAGCGTACAGGGCAAGAATACATTTTATCTTTGTGATGTGATCACCATTCCAATGATTGGAAACCACGAATGTGCATTGCTTGCGTATCCCAGTAGAATCCGACAACTTCTTAAACTGAGGGAAAGAAAGGAGAGAAACAAGTATTAACACCTTCAATTCCTTAACGACATTCATGTGAAGATGAATCTTGGGTCCAACTCCATAGCTCCCTGAAAGCGGTACCACAAGCAAATAGATTGGTAAAGGAGGTGTAGTACAAGTAAAGGAGGTGTAGAGTATGCTTTATTACAATGGGTTGGGGCATTGAGTATAAGTGAAGAAGTCAAGTGTGTGAGCAACTCCATAAGACTCCAATAATGGTGGGTGCCAGGTTGTGGAGGAAGATACCTGGTTGTGTTTAAGAGGCTTTTAGAGAGGCATATGGATATGCAAGGAATGGCGTGGTATGGTTCACGAGCAGGCAGAGGAGATTGGTCCATCAGTACAGACACGGGGGGCAGAAGGACCTGTTCCTGTGCTGTACTGTTCTACATTTATGGCAAGATTAGGGATACAAATGATACTGATAGTTTGATCAAGAAGAAAGCATGAGGCAGATGGCAGTTAATGGCAAGTGAAATCAGCTGACTGTCTCATGGCAACAGTCTATTGAGGAAGATGAGAAATGTAGCAGAGAACTTCAGCAATTTAGATGGACACAAAGGCGGGCATGAATTGTGGAGATAAAGTTATCAAGAGCAAAAGAGTAGCCAAGGAAAGTGTGGGTCCACTTGGAGGTAAAGATTCTATGTGTACTGCCATGGTATGTGGCAAGATGCTGAATCTTTTCAGAATGGCAGGCAGTGACTAGTGGGGTGCCACAAGGCTTGGTGCTGGGACCCCAGTTGTTTACAATAAATATTAACGATTTAGATGAGGGAATTAAATGTAACATCTCTATGTTTGCAGATGACACAAAGCTGGGTGGCAGTGTGAGCTGCGAGGAGGATGCTATGAGGCTGCAGGGTGACTTGGATAGGTTGGTTGAGTGGGCAGAAGCATGACAGATGCAGTATAATGTGGATTAATGTGAGGTTATCCACTTTGGTGACAAGAACAGGAAGGCAGATTATTATCTGAATGGTGTCAGATTAGGCGAAGGGGATGTGCAACGAGACCTGGGTGTGCTTGTACAACAGTCACTGAAAGTAAGCATGCAAGTACACCAAGCAGTGAAGAAAGTTAATGGCATGTTGGCCTTCATTGTGAGAGAATTTGAGTTTAGGAGCAACGAGGTCCTACTGCAGTTGTACAGGGCCCTGGTGAGACCGCACCTGGAATATTGTATGCAATTTTGGTCTCCTAATTTGAGGTAGGACATTATTGCTAGTGAGGAAGTGCAGCGTAGTTTGTCCAGGTTAATTTCCGGGAAGGGGGGACTGACATACGTATAATGAAAGAATGGCTCGACTGGGCTTGTATTAGCTGGAATTTAGAAAGATGAGAGGGGATCTTATAGAAACATATACAATTCTTAGAGGATTCGACAGGCTAGATGTAGGCAAAATGTTCCCGATGTTGGGTGAGTCCAGAACCAGGGATCACAGTTTAAGAATACGGGGTAGGCCATTTAGGACTGAGATGAGGAAAAATGTTTTCACCCAGTCAGAATCTGTGGAATTCTCTTCCACAGAAGGCAGTGGAGGACAATTCACTGGATGTTTTCAAGAGAGAGTTAGATTTAGCTCTTTGGGCTAAGGGAAGGGATATGGGGAAAAAACTGGAACGGGGAACTGAATTTGGATGATCAGCCGCGATTATATTGAATGGCGGTGCTGGCTCGAAGGGCCGAATGGCCTACTCGTGCGCCTATTTTCTATGTTCCTATGTTAAATAGTAAGATTAAATGAGAACTTACCAGTTTGAAGTTTGATCTTTATTTTATTCGTAGTTACGTTGAGGGATTACGTGAAGACCCCACCAGCCCGCATGCGCGTCAATCTTCAAAGCAGCGGTGTGAAATCACAGATAACAGTTGTTGAAGTGAATATAGTAAGATTAGAGAAAACTAGAATACCAGCTGACATTTATGATAGAGGGTTGGGAGTGGAGGGCACGTAATCCCTTAACGTAACTCCTCATAAAATAAAGATCAAACTTCAAACTGGTAAGTTCTCGTTTAATCTTACTATTTTACTTCGGAGTCACGTGAGTGACTACGTGAAGATTTCGAAGCTCTGTGATTTCATGCCATGGAAACGAGTCCATGCATCACTCACTGGATCAATTGACCATTGATGAGTGAACATTAATAATGCAGTCGGACATGACATTGATATAGACATGTTGATGCTTTTAATGCACAATTAATGATAATGGTAACCTCCCTCAACCGGGAGGAAACTATAAACAGAACCGAACATAGAGTTGGAAAATACCCCATGCCTGGCAATGGGTTAGTTCTAAAATGTTTGGAAGATCGTTCGTTTGACCATCCTGCAGCCGCTAGGATGTGGTCCCGCGAAATGTCCTTAACGCCGGAAGTGGCGGCGCTGTTGAACAGCAGCGGCTCGTCTGCAGTCCGTCTGTTTTTACTTTTTTTGTTGTTTTATTTCGTCCTGTTTTAGTTAAATTTTAGTTTATTGGGTTGTGTATGTGTGAGGTGGGGGGGTGAAATGATTTTGTCTCTTCCTTCAGGGGAATGCAACTTTTTCTTGTTGAATCCCCCTTCTCTGCCTCCGTCTGCGCTGAGGCCTAATGGCGGAGCTGCCGGCCTCCAACTCCAACCGACCGACCTCGAGGCTCCGGAGGCAGAGCCAGGACTTACCAGCGCGGGGCTGGCCGGCTTCGGGGCTGCGGTGCCGTTCCGGCGGTGGCGACCAAGGACACTGGTGGCAACCTGAATCCGGAGGCTCGGCCGCGGGCCTGGTGGACGACATCGTCGGGAGCTCGCAGGTCACAGGTGGGTGACCTGTTTTTCTGGAGCTCCCGCAACTACAGCTGCGTCCGCTGGACTGGAGGGCGGCAGCTTCGGCCACCCCGGGCCGCGGATTTTGAACCGGCCCGTCGCGGAGCACGGATTCAGCCGCGGGACTGACTTACTATCACCCGGCGGGGTCACAACATCAGAAGCCTGGATCGCCTCAGCGCAGAGGAAGAACAAAGAGGGAAGAGACAGAGACTTTAAGACTTTTGCCTCCATCACAGTGAGGAGATGCCTGGTGAACTCACTGTGGTGGATGTTAATTTGTGTTTATTGTGTGTTTTGTTATTTATTATTATATGTATGACTGCAGGCAACGAAATTTCATTCAGACCGAAAGGTCTGAATGACAAATAAAGGAATCTCTAATCTCTAATCTCTAACCCTGCTGCCGATGTTGTTGCAGCCCTGGTGGAGTGAGACTTAAAAATGTCAGTGTTCACTCATGTATAAGCCAGAACCCGTTAACCACCTGGAGATGGTCTGTAGTGATCTTACTTATGAGGCTTTATGTAACTAACAAATATTTCTAGTTCAGAGTCTTAAAGCTCTAAGTGACCTTAACATACTGGTGTAGATGTGTGACCACAAACAACCGAAGGTCCAAAGGATATGCAACAAGTCTAGTTTAAGACCTGATGCCCCTGGTCTATTCTGTTTGACTAAGACATAACCATAAAATGTTATTTTGCCTGCAGATATAACCATCCTGTCCAGTCCCTAGCTTATGCAATGACTGGACCCGTTGCGCTGGACTCAGCGCCATGAGCATAACCACTTTGTAAGTGAGTTTGACCAAGGACAGGGATGTATCTGGATCCCACCGGCGAAGCGGCGTTAGCACAATGTTAACATCCCATATTTCTGCGTACCTGGGCTTGGGAGGTTTTGAGTTTGAAGATACCCTTCATAATTTAGATATCAGAGAGCGAGACCCGACAGAGTGGATTCTGCTCCCCACAGCCAATATGATGAGAAGGCACATTCGGCACAATAAATGGCACTTTAACGTAATATTTGTCAAAACCCATATAACCTGAACTTCAAGACGTCAGTCATCCGTGCCGAAACATATGTAATATTAGCATAAACCAACTACTTCCCATCTCCTTATGAGGAAAATACAGCTTATTTGGTGCTCTCCCTGCAATCTGCAGTGAGCATGTCCATGGTTTGGTTTAACAACCCGAGCCACAGGAACGGTCTTCTCAGAGTCTGCAAGTCAATGAATTGATTTTATCGTTTACCGAGTCATGGCTAAACCAGTAAATCTTTGTGTCTAGAAATAACCATATAAGGTTCTATTATCATTCCCCACATCAGCGGGAACCATGGCTGTAAATGCCAGTCAGGCACTACGAAGAAGCCTGAAGCGGGAACTTGCTGAATTTTTTGCAAGACCCGTCTGATGAGGCAACATGGAGGAAGACATAAAAGAATATTCCTCCCCAGTGTAGCGAGAATGCATCCATCGCCACTGATATGCCACATATATTTTGCAACTGGTGATTGAGCCTGGATGCAAATATCTCGATCTTTTAGTGTTCCATCGAGCCACAATGTCATTAAATACTTTGTGATCCAACATCCATTCTGTGTTATCATTGATTTTACATGATGATACACCAGTGCCAAATGAGGGTAGGTAAACTATCACCGGATACTTTAACTTGGTTGCACCCATGTGATTAACATACCACCACCAAAGTGTATCAACTTGGACTTGAGCATGCAGATCATGCATATCTGCACAAACCTTTAACATAGAATGCACCTAGTGTCTATAGGTAGTTGATACCTTATAACTGGAGAATTGGCAACTCATGCAATCCCATCCGCCTCCATAACTGGAGATGGTATTAGTAATTTCCATCTTTGAGTAATAGCATCAGTTTGCAATTAACTGAAAATTTACTGCTGAAAAGTTAGTGGAGCAATGCTGAATACTGTTTGTCCACCATGGTGACTTTGATAGTTCCAGCTGGAATAGCATAGGTCTGGTAACAATGACCTACGTGGTACTTGAGAGCTTGCTCCTTTGCACGTGTACACTGATAATGCAAAGGCCAAATAGCACAGCTGAAAGCCAATATATTGCCAATTACAATTGATGAATAGAAGGCTGCTTGATAACAACAAGAAGGTTGTTACAGGCTTCAATTAATTCCATCTCTTGCCTCAGGGCGGAGTCCCAGACAAATTAATAGAGTTAAAGGTAAATCCCAATAATCAATAATTTCAGTTGGTATCAACTTAAATGTAACTGGATGGTTGAGAAACCCAATTTCGCAAATATAGTTTGGTGGCTGATACAGCTAATTTAGCAAAATACAGCGTTTAGAATGTCATCCCGGTAGGCCATGACAATTGTTTTTTAGCTCTGAGCAGTTGAAGCACTCGTTTTAGTAATTTGGTAAATAACCTGGGAGCTGAAATTAGCCCATTTTGCAACGCTTTTAACTGTATCATTGCCCCATCCAGCTAAATTGCAAATACCTCCGGTGCCCCGTGAATGGAAACTGATCCCATGGAAGTTTAAACAGTCATGAAGTTTCCTATTCAGAAATGTCTATACTGCACATGTGAGTTGAACCTGTTGACAATGAACAGGCCACATCTGCCATAATTGCGAGCCAGCCTTGAAAGGCAACTCCAGCCATATTTCCGAGAACTCTGGCCAAATTCTGTGCCGGTCTCGCTTGTATACTGTGCAGTATAAACGAATCTCATGTTATTATTTTAATTATAAACAGATCTGAATCTTATGTTATCATTGTCATCTGTACAAAACAAGTGTAAATATTACCAACTTGTAAATGGTCCACATACCCCATGATTCGGAAAGAACCAGACCCACGTACCTTCATGGTTATCGATGGTTTATGGTAAGCCCAAAGGCCCCTGATGCAGGTTCTATTCCCGTCCTTGATTTGGAGAGTAGGACTGCTGGGGTGCATGGATCCCATATTCCCCTTAGGGCTGGTTTTGGGCATTGGCCTAAAAGACCTGTGCTCAGCTTACAATCTGCCACCAGTTTCCGGTAACCACTTCTTGCCGATGAAGGCGTAGGGTGTGTTGTTGCCGACACAATGAAGCTTTGCTTGTCGTTGGGACTTTGATTAGTCCGACAGTTTTTGTTTGCTCATCCCGGTCTTAGCTGTTTGAACAGATTTTCCGTGAAGAGAAGATTCGGGGGCTGGACATTTACTGGGTTCATGCCGCCTCCAATATGACCCCAGATAGCGCTGTTCACTGCTGGCACTTTCAGGAACCCTTCACATGTTCCTATAAGGATGTGACGTGAAGTAGCTGCTGTTCCATGAGGGGAACTCTGGTCGCTCCGGGTTTTCTGCTGGGGAACCACCCCGGATACTATCCGTCTTACTCTTGGCTTTACCCCCTTACAGGGGAGCCGCTGCGGTTCCTATCCGTCTTACCCTTGGCTTTACCCCCTTACAGGGGAACCACTGCGGTTCCTATCCGTCTTACCCTTGGCTTTACTCCCTTTCAGGGGAACCACTGCGGTTCCTATCCATCTTACCCTTAGCTTTACCCCCCCCCCTTTCATGGGAACCACTGCAGTTCCTATCCATCTTACTCATGGCTTTACCCTCTTTCAGGGGAACCACTGCGGTACTATCTGTCTTACTTTTGGTTTTACCCCCTTTCTGGGGAACCACTGCGGAGTTTGGAGTCAGTTCCCTGTGGACGCTATCCAAGCTCCATCTGGGTAAAACGTCCGAGGACGCACACATGTCGGAGGGGAACCCTCCTGGCCTGACTTCAGTCTAGGCCTCTCAGACTCTGTTTAGGCTCTTACCCTCTGCGGGCTGCCGGAGTCTGAAGTCGCCGCCGGCTACCCCCACTTCCGCGGTCCATAGCCCTGTCATCCCACGGGTCCCTGTAGCCGATGTCTCTCCCCCTGAGCCGGGTTACCCGCGGTCTTCCCATGGTCCCCGAAGCCGGGTTCCGCGGTCCCCGCAGCCGGGCTACCCGAGCCCAGTATCCCCACGGTAGTTGCAGCCGGCATTCTGTCGGGTTTCCCAAAGCCGGTTATACCTGCTGTTTCCGCAGACGGGATTTCCTCACGGTCCTTGAAGAAGGGCTTCCCTGTTTACCCACTTTCTGCGATGACTGTGGTCGGGCTTCACCCGAGCCGGAATCCCCGTGATTCTTGCCGCCGGGTTTCCCTCGCGGTCCCTGAAGAAGGGCTTCCCCGCGATGTCTGTGGTCGGGCTTCCCCCGACCTGATATCCCCGCGATTTTGCAGTCGGGATCCCCCCTCGGTCCCTGTAGAAGGGAGCCGGTGGAGCCGGGATTTCGACCCCGGAACGACTCCAGCAGGAACTCTGTAAAGAGCTTCCTGCAAGGAGAAAACATACCTGGAAAAAAGTTTAAAACTTACCTTCAGATTTGACGGCTGGCGGAGCAGCGCTCCCCCAGACCGACGTTGCACAATGCGTTCGACGATATGACGCGCATGCAGGCTGGTGGGGTCTTCACGTAGTCACTCACGTGACTCCGAAGTAAAATGTATACTTCTCTCTCATATTCACCAAGGAGATGGATGTCACTGACAGTGAGGTCAGGGAGAAGTAGACACAAAATGCTGGAGTAACTCAACGGGACAGACTGGTACTTTGATAGTGTGGAAGACGTCTGTATTAAGAAGGTGCAGCTGTTGATGTCTTGGAACACATAAGGCTGGATAAATCCCCAGGGCCGGATGAGATTGATCACAGGTTGCTGTGGGGAGCAAGAAATAAGATGGCTGAGGCCCGCTGAGATTTTGGAACTTCATTAGCTGCAGGTGACATACCGGGAAACTGGAGAATGACGAACATTGTTAGTCAATTAGAGCAGCAGAGATAAGGCAGATAACTTTACACAATGAGTCTTACATAAGTAGTAGGGAAATTATTAGAGATAATTCTACACAACAGGATTTCTTTAGATTTGAATCTGATCAGGGATAGTTAGCTTGAGTGTAAGTGGAGGAATATCTGTCTCACTAATTTGACTGAGCTTTTAGATGAAGCATTTAAGAAGGTTGATGAAGGCAGGGTGGTAGACATCATCTACTTGGACTTCACTCAGACAGTAGACAAGATCCCGTATTCTAGGCTGGTCCAGAGGTTAAGGCAAATGTAATCCAAGGCAAGATGGCTAATCTAACCCCAAATTGACTTTGTGATAAAAGACAGAGGGTGGTGGAGATCTGAGGGTGGTGTATCATCGGAATTTGTGCTGTATGTTACATTTTTTAATGAAGTATGATTGCATGTCAATAGAAGGGAATCTTGTCAATTTGAATGATTGTCCACAGTGAATAGACAATGGCAAGATGAAGAAGCATAAGTAAGGTTTAGGACAGGGACTTTGAGGAATATAAAGAAAGCAAGAACTAATTAGGGAACCAGGTACATGGCATGCCTGGAGACTTGGCAGATGGGATTCAAATTTGGCTTGGCCATAGAAAGTAGACCGTAGTGGTGGAGGGGTGTTATTGGTGGAATTGTGGATGGTGAGGAAGGTTGTTAAATGATACAACAGGATATAGACCAGTGCAAAAATGGGCAGAGATATGGCAGTCGGAGTTTAATCCAGACATGTGTGAGGTGTTGCATTTGGGAGATCAAATGTAAGAGAACAGTATACATGAAATGACAGCACCCTGAAGACCATTGATGTACAGAGGGATCTTGGGGCCCATGTCCATAGCTCCCTGAATGTGTGAACACACATAGATAGGGCAGTAAAGATGTACGATATACTTGCCTTCAACAGTCAGGGTGCTGAGTGTGAAAGTTGCCAAGTCACGTTGCAGTTACACACAACTTTGGTAATGCTGCTTTTGGAGTATTGTGTGCAGTTCTAGCCTCCCGATTAACAAAAAGCTGTGGAGTCTTGAGAGAGGGTGCACAAGAGGTTTACCAGGATGTTGCTTGGATTGGAGTGTATTAGATATAAGGAGATGTGAGACAAACTTGGATTGTTTTCCCTGGAACATCAGAGGCAACATGATAAAAGTTTATAAAACAATAAGCCGCATAGTCAGGTTAGACAGTCAGAACCTTTTCCCCCAGTGGAAATGTCAAGGACTAGAGGCAGAGATTTAAGGTGAGTGGGGCAAAGTTTAAAGAAAATGTGTGGGGCATGTTAATTATCCAGAGGATGGTTACATAGAAACATAGAAACATAGAAATTAGGTGCAGGAGTAGGCCATTCGGCCCTTCGAGCCTGCACCGCCATTCAATATGATCATGGCTGATCATCCAACTCAGTATCCCGTACCTGCCTTCTCTCCATACCCTCTGATCCCTTTAGCCACAAGGGCCACATCTAGCTCCCTCTTAAATATAGCCAATGAACTGGCCTCGACTACCCTCTGTGGCAGAGAGTTCCAGAGATTCACCACTCTCTGTGTGAAAAAAGTTCTTCTCATCTCGGTTTTAAAGGATTTCCCCCTTACCCTTAAGCTGTGACCCCTTGTTCTGGACTTCCCCAACATCGGGAGCAATCTTCCTGCATCTAGCCTGTCCAACCCCTTAAGAATTTTGTAAGTTTCTATAAGATCCCCTCTCAATCTCCTAAATTCTAGAGAGTATAAACCAAGTCTATCCAGTCTTTCTTCATAAGACAGTCCTGACATCCCAGGAATCAGTCTGGTGAACCTTCTCTGCACTCCCTCTATGGCAATAATGTCCTTCCTCAGATTTGGAGACCAAAACTGTACGCAATACTCCAGGTGTGGTCTCACCAAGACCCTGTACAACTGCAGTAGAACCTCCCTGCTCCTATACTCAAATCCTTTTGCTATGAAAGCTAACATACCATTCGCTTTCTTCACTGCCTGCTGCACCTGCATGCCTACTTTCAATGACTGGTGTACCATGACACCCAGGTCTCGCTGCATCTCCCCTTTTCCTAGTCGGCCACCATTTAGAAAATAGTCTGCTTTCCTGTTTTTGCCACCAAAATGGATAACCTCACATTTATCCACATTATACTGCATCTGCCAAACATTTGCCCACTCACCCAGCCTATCCAAGTCACCTTGCAGTCTCCTAGCATCCTCCTCACAGCTAACACTGCCCCCCAGCTTAGTGTCATCCGCAAACTTGGAGATATTGCCTTCAATTCCCTCATCCAGGTCATTAATATATATTGTAAATAGCTGGGGTCCCAGCACTGAGCCTTGCGGTACCCCACTAGTCACTGCCTGCCATTGTGAAAAGGACCCGTTTACTCCTACTCTTAGCTTCCTGTTTGCCAGCCAGTTCTCTATCCACATCAATACTGACCCCCCAATGCCATGTGCTTTAAGTTTGTATACTAATCTCTTATGTGGGACCTTGTCGAAAGCCTTCTGGAAGTCCAGATACACCACATCCACTGGTTCTCCCCTATCCACGCTACTAGTTACATCCTCGAAAAATTCTATAAGATTCGTCAGACATAATTTACCTTTCGTAAATCCATGCTGACTTTGTCCAATGATTTCACCACTTTCCAAATGTGCTGCTATCCCATCTTTAATAACTGACTCTAGCAGTTTCCCCACTACCGATGTTAGACTAACTGGTCTGTAATTCCCCGTTTTCTCTCTCCCTCCCTTCTTAAAAAGTGGGGTTACGTTTGCTAACCGCCAATCCTCAGGAACTACTCCAGAATCTAAAGAATTTTGAAAGATTATTACTAATGCATCCACTATTTCTGGAGCTACTTCCTTGAGTACTCTGGGATGCAGCCTATCTGGCCCTGGGGATTTATCGGCCTTTAATCCATTCAATTTACCCAAAACCACTTCCCGACTAACCTGGATTTCACTCAATTCCTCCAACTCCTTTGACCCGCGGTCCCCTGCTATTTCCGGCAGATTATTTATGTCTTCCTTAGTGAAGACGGAACCAAAGTAGTTATTCAATTGGTCCGCCATACCCTTGTTCCCCATGATCAACTCACCTGTTTCTGACTGCAAGGGACCTACATTTGTTTTAACTAATCTCTTTCTTTTTACATATTTATAAAAACTTTTGCAGTCAGTTTTTATGTTCCCTGCCAGTTTTCTTTCATAATCTATTTTTCCTTTCCTAATTAAGCCCTTTGTCCTCCTCTGCTGGTCTCTGAATTTCTCCCAGTCCTCTGGTATGCTGCTTTTTCTGGCTAATTTGTATGCATCATCTTTCGCTTTGATACCATCCCTGATTTCCCTTGTTATCCACGGATGCACTACCTTCCCTGATTTATTCTTTTGCCAAACTGGGATGAACAATTTTTGTAGTTCATCCATGCAGTCTTTAAATGTCTTCCATTGCATGTCCACCGTCAACCCTTTTAGAATTAATTGCCAGTCAATCATGGCCAATTCATGTCTCATACCCTCAAAGTTACCTTTCTTTAAGTTCAGAACCATTGTTTCTGAATTAACAATGTCACTCTCCATCCTAATGAAGAACTCAACCATATTATGGTCACTCTTGCCCAAGGGGGCACGTACAACAAGACTGCTAACTAACCCTTCCTCATTACTCAATACCTAGTCTAAAATAGCCTGCTCTCTCGTTGGTTCCTCTACATGTTGATTTAGATAACTATCCCGCCTACATTCCAAGAAATCCTCTTCCTCAGCACCCCTGCCAATTTGATTCACCCAATCTATATGTAGATTGAAGTCACCCATTATAACTGTTTTGCCTTTGTCGCACGCATTTCTAATTTCCTATTTGATACCATCTCCAACTTCACTACTACTGTTAGGTGGCCTGTACACAACACCCACCAGCGTTTTCTGCCCCTTAGTGTTTCGCAGCTCTACCCATACCGATTCCACATCCTCGAACCTAATGTCCTTCCTTTCCATTGCGTTAATCTCCTCTCTAATCATCAATGCTACCCCACCTCCTTTTCCTTTCTCTCTATCCCTCCTGAATATTGAATATCCCTGGATGTTCAGCTCCCAGCCTTGGTCACCCTGGAGCCATGTCTCCGTGATCCCAACTATATCATAGTCATTAATAGCTATCTGCACATTCAACTCATCCACCTTATTACGAATGCTCCTTGCATTGAGACACAAAGCCTTCAGGCTTGTTTTTACAACACTCTTACCCCTTATACCATTATGTTGAAAAGTGGCCCTTTTTGATTTTTGCCTGGTTTTGTCTGTCTTCCACTTTAACTTTTCACCTTGCTACCTATTGCTTCTACCCTCATTTTACACTCCTCTGTCTCTACGCTCACACATTTAAGAAACCCTTTCCCTTTAACTCCATCCTCCACTATCCCATTCGACACCCCACCCCCCTTATTCAGTTTAAAACCACCCGTGTAGCAGTGGCAAACCTGCCTGCCAGAATGCTGGTCCCACACCTGTTAAGATGCAATCCGTCCCTTTTGTACAGTTCCCCCTTACCCCAAAACAGATCCCAGTGATCTAAGAATCTAAATCCCTGCCCCGTGCACCAGTTCCTGAGCCACACGTTCAGGTCCCGTATCTCCCTGTTCCTGCTCTCGCCAGCACGAGGAACTGGAAGCAAACCGGAGATAACAACCCTGGAGGACACATCCATGTGGACACATTGCTCACTCTTGGTTTGTTTTCAGTGGGGTCTCTGCCTCAGACAAACTCCACCTGGAAATGTTGCTCTCCCTAGTGAAGTCATGTTACTGTCTGGAACATGCTGCCAGGGGTGGTGGTGGAAGCAGATATGACAGCAATGTTTAAAAAGCGTTTAACAAACACATGAACAGGCAGGGATCAGAGGGATATAGACCTTGTGCAGGCAGATAGGATTAGTTAGATTGACATCATGTTCAGTACAGATATGGTGGGCTGAAGGGCCCGTTCCTGTGCTGTAATCTTCTTTGTTCAATGTTATGTATTTAATCACAGTTTGTCTGGGTATTAACAGGAGGAAAGTCCAAGAAACCAGAACATTTGCAAGTCCCAGGAATGCTAGATTATTAGACCTTTGCTGTCATAATATCTTTCCCCCCGACACACAGATTATTACCTTCAGCTGTAAGGGCTTGTATTCATAAATCCAAGCATGGTGCTTCTCCTGTATCTCTAACAATTCAAACTTGGTCCCAATCACAACACTGTGAATATCTGGAAGAGACATTTGATTGATATCAGTATTTAGCTACCTCGGAACGACGGGAAAGGTTACACAGATCAAAAGAAAGCACCTACCTTTATCTGCTGTGATGGTCTGTAATTCCTTAAACTGCTCCACTATATCCAAACTGATTGTGTCCGCAGTGAATATATCTAAAATGAAAGCAACTCCATGAATGGCATTACCCGGAATGACTGGATAGCCTTCAGAAGAGGTCGGATTGAAATTGTGCAGCTGAATTAGACAAGGAATCAGACAAGGAAGAAGTGGTTACAATGAGAGCAGCAAGAACACTGATACTCGCAGTCAAACTCACTGAGGTTGGTGCTGACTGGAGGTAACTCTCCCATCGGACACAACCCATTCATCCCCTTCAATGATCTACTGACATCCATGTGGACACATTGCTCACTCTTGGTTTGTTATCAGTGGGGTCTCTGCCTCAGACAAACTCCACCTGGAAATGTTGCTCTCCCCAGTGAAGTCATTTTCCATTTCCTTTCATTGTGAGTTACCTCTGGTCCTAAGAGCAGATTTGGTGTTTGCTCTGAGCTTCTCAGTATTCAGTCCATTACTCTGTAATCTTGCTGTTATTTACAACTAAATGTAGGGGGCCTGGTGACAAAGTTTGCAGACTATTCAGTAATTGTCCCCGTGTGGGTGAAAGTTTCAGACCACAGGATGATATAGATAATTGGTCAGTCAGCACAAAAATGGAACATTGAATTTGGGCCAGTGTGAGCTGTTTGTTGTGTGTCTCAGTAATCAGGGTGAGGAATTGTGTGTACAATGTCTAGGCTTGCGGCTGATATAAAGCCAGGTATGGGGATGCAGGAGGCTTCAGGTGTGTGGAGTAAGTGAACAAACAAGAACATGGCAGACGGAATACAAGTTGGGAAAATGTTTACAAAACATAGAACAGTTCAGTATAGCACAGGAGAGGACCCTTTATCCCACAATGTCTGTAATGGGCATGATACAAAGATTCATATCCCTCTATCCTCTGCATATTCATGTGCCCATTTAAAAGCCTCTTAAATGTCAAGTCAACTTTATTTGTCACATACACATACAAGATGTACAGTGAAATGAAAGTGGCAATGCCTGCAAGATTGTGCAAAACAACAGAACAGAACAGAACCAGTATTTACATTAAAAAAACACAATGGGGAACGTACACAGATGGACTTGAAAATAAAATCTCCTGAATTAAAGGCTGTTAAAATTTTAACCCTATAGTAACCCTATACTAACACAGAAACTACTGAATTAACATAGTAATATTAATTAAATCTAATGAAATTAATATATTAACAGTAATAGTAATTGAATTAAAAGCGAATTGTTCAAATGGTAAAATGTAATAATCCATTATAAGGATTGATCCCCCCGGGGAGGGGATGTGGGGGGGGGGGCTAAATATAAGGAAATAGATTAATAACAGACGGAAAAAATATATATATATATATATAATAGGCTTCAGTTCAAATTATGCTCGGGAGGACGTGAGGAGATTCAGAACCTTGGCAAATAGCCAGGAGCCTGAATCTGGTTAACCCCTTCCAACCAACAGTTGATTAGTATTGAAGGGGAAGAAAATGTAATAATTGTTAACATAGGTAAATGGTAGATAAGCGGATGATTTGATTAGATAAGATTTAATTAGATATATAGATACGGTAATGGTGATATATAAAACTTGGCTTTGAATTGGCCCCAACTCCCTTTTGCAAGATTATTCAAGGGGACGGAGCTAAATGTAGATTAACAACTACGGAAGTCAATAAATGTGTAACTACCACCATTAGGTCGATAATCGGTTACAGTGTCGTCATTTTTAGACACTGTAACTTCACTTTTTTGATTTTTTTTTTGTGTCACAATAATTCACACTTTCTTTGTTCAAGGACAATTTTAAGAGGGATGTAGCAACTGAATTTAATAATGCAAATGCTCCCCCAACAGCCAGATACCTGAGTTATTGGTTGCACCATATGATTCAAAGGTATTAAATAATTTAAAATGTAAGACGATAAACAAAATACATTTAGAGGAATCACATTCTGCAGTTGGAACATAAGGGGTGCTAATGAACCAATTAAAAGGGGTAAGATTTTTGCACAATTGAAGTCGCTCAATTCGGACATAATATTTCTACAAGAAACTCATTTGAAACTGCAAGCTCAGACTAGATTGAAGGCAAATTGGATAGGCCAAACATACCAATCTTCATATATTTCCAAATCTAGAGGCACAGCAATTATTATTCGCAAAGGTATACCATTTAAATCAAAGAATATCATAATAGATAAGGAAGGGAGCTACCTTATAGATACCGGAGAGATTCATGCTACTCCAATCACCTTGGTAAATATTTATGTGCCTAATTTTGATAATCCCCAATTCTTTAATAAAATCCTGAATATAATTTCAGAGTTCAATTATCAAAACGTGATAATTGGGGGAGACTTTAACTGTGTTTTAGATCCATACTTGGATAAATCTTCACAACAGAACAGGGGTAACACAAAATCTAAAACCAGGGAAATCCTAAATACATACATAAAAAACACAAATATATCAGATGTCTGGAGGATCGCTAACCCTGCTGGAAGGGAATACTCATTTTATTCAATGGTACCCAAAACTTATTCACGTATCGACTATTTTCTAGTGGATACAAAACTAATTCCCTATACATTGAACCCAAAATATCACAATAGTACAATTTCTGATCACTCCCCGTTAACTTTTTTTTTTAAACTAGAAGGAATGCCTACTAATAAATCGTTTTGGAGGTTTAATACTCAAATCCTAAATGATCCACAAGGGGAAATATATCTAAAACAACAGATGGAACTTTTTTTCAAGACTAATGATAGCCCAGAGATCTCACCAACCTTACTATGGGAATCTTTCAATGCATTTATTAGAGGATCTATAATCTCATACCAAGCTTTTCTAAATACATAGAATAAGAATGAACAAAGGCAACTGAATTAGACAATTGGATTTAGATAACGCTAAAGAGCCAACTATAGATAAACATAATAAAATAACAATATTGAAATTTAAATTAAATAAAATATTATCAGCAAATGTTATAAGATTATTTCAAATTACAAAACAGGAAAATTTTGAATTTGGGGATAAACCACACAAACTTTTAGCACGACAACTGAAAAAACGGGAAAAAGATCATACGATTTTAAAGATTACAAGTGCAGACCCGTTGGGTCTGGTCCCCGAAAGTGCTTGACACCCGAATATGGGTGTTGTTCCCGAATGTGCTTCAGACCCCGGGGTGAAAATCTGCTGAAAAAAAGATGGCGTCGTTTTCGGAAAAAATCAGAGAAAATCGGCGAAAAAAAGATGGCGTCGTTTTCGGAGAAAATCGGGAAAAAAAGATGGCGTCGTTTTCGGAGAAAATCGGAAAAAATCACATGGGGGTGGGGGGGGGGGATGGATTTTATTAAAAAAACGTGTACATAAACAGGACCGAATTTAATCAGGAGTGGCTATTCGTAAAGATAAATGTCATCTCTTTGGAAATGGTAAAAAATATGGGCGCTGTGTGGGCCAGGGGCGGTATCAAAGGCGGCGTACGGACGTACAGACGTACAGACGGACGACAGCCAGAGAGTTTTAAAAGTATATAGAAGATATCAGATAAAGGGGAATTGTTAACACTACCTAAGGATATTAATAAAAGATTCGCTCAATTTTATCAAAATTTATATACATCTAAAGCGTTAGCAGATAGTACTAAAGTTATAGAGTTCTTGGATAATTGTAATCTCCCAAAACTTAATTTGATCGAACAAGAGGAATTAGGTGCACAAATCTCAACTAAGGAAATAGAAGAAACAATAAATTCATTAAAGAATGGAAAAACACCAGGACCAGATGGTTTTAGTAATGAATTTTATAAAAGATTCTACGAGATAATTACACCACGGTTACATAAAATGTATACATATGCTTTTAAAGAACATACACTTCCAGAAACACTAGCGGAATCAACGATTACACTTATACCTAAAAAAGATAAAGATTTAGAAGACCCGGGTTCTTATAGAGCTATTGCGCTGTTAAATACAGATAAAAAAATATTAGCGAAAACATTAGCTAGAAGATTAAGTAAATATGTTAGTAAATTAATAAATGCGGATCAAACGGGGTTTATACCCAAGAGATACTCATGCAATAATCTGAGATGTCTGTTTAATATAATGCACTCATATAAAACCGAAGAACAAGACTTATCAATTATTTCATTGGACGCAGAAAAAGCATTCGCTCAAGTGGAATGGGATTACCTTGTTAAAGTATTGCAAAAATTTCAAATGGGAGAGAATTTTATCGCTTGGGTAAAACTATTATATGACAGGCCTACTGCCAGAATATTAACTAATAATATGTTGTCCCCGAAATTTCAATTATCAAGGGGAAATAGACAGGGATGTTCATTATCACCTCTGCTATTTGCTCTTGTAATAGAACCGTTAGCGGAAAGTATTAGAATACATCCGAATATCCATGGTTATAATACAAAATACTCAAATAATAAAATATCATTATATGCAGATGATGTACTATTATATATTACAAAATCACAAATCAATATACCAAATATATTAAATCTAATAGAGGAATTTGGATCCTTTTCAGGATATAGAATAAATTGGAATAAAAGTGAAATTATGACGATAAAACCTCAAGACTCAACACACCTGTTAAAATTCCCTTTAAAAATTGCTTCAGAAAAATTCAAATATTTGGGAATTGAAATTACTAGAAAATATAAATCTTTATTTAATGCAAACTATATGCCCTTACTCAATAAACTAAACATACTGATTAAATTTTGGAAAACTCTTCCGATGTCTCTAATAGGCCGAATAAATGCTATAAAAATGTTTTTTTTTACCACAAATTTTATATCTATTCCAATCAATACCGATATACTTACCAAAAAAAATTTGTTTTTAACTGGATGCTGATATCACAAATTTTATATGGGACTATAAATCCCATAGAATTCAAAGAAGACATTTGTGCAAACCTAAAGAATTTGGCGGATTAACACTCCCTAATTTTTTGTATTATTATTGGGCCGCAAATGTCAAAAATATGATTCACCTGTTGGACAACTCGGCCCAGCAGGTGGATTGGATAGTAATGGAGAGAGAGGATTGTTTCCCTTTTTAATATAGGAGCGATCCTTCTCTCACCAACAAAATTGAAGAATACAATATATAGTAAAAATCCAATTATTCATAGTACAATTAGAATTTGGAAACAAATAAAATTAATTTTAAAATTAAGAAATCTATCGCTTCTTTCACCTATAATGAATAATCCTTCGTTTAAACCATCTACTATAGATAAATCTTTTACACTGGGATAGATTAGGAATTAAAACGTTTGGAGACATGTATGATAATGGAAGTTTTTTATCATTTCACCAACTACAACTTAAATACAACTTGAGTAGTAATCAATATTTTAAATATTTTCAAATACGTAACTATTTGAAAAAATATACACAAGAATATCAAAATATGTCTCCAGACCTATTAGACGAGACAATGAATATAAAAGCGGAATCAACTAATTTAATATCATACTTGTATAATACCATCCTAAATATAGAAATACCATCATCTGATAGGATTAGAAGAGACTGGGAACAAGAACTGGCTATAAAAATCTCGAAAGAGAGTTGCGATAAACACTTGTTATATGTGCATAAATGCTCGATTAATGTAAGACACATTCTAATTCAATTTAAAACTTTACATAGACTATACTATTCAAAAGCTAAAATAAGTAAATTTTACCCAAATGTCTTCTATCTGTGATAAATGTCTAACCCAAGAAGCAACTATAGCACATTCTTTTGTTTTTTGTATAAAAATTCAAAAATTTTGGAATGAAATCTTTGAAATTTTCACGAAATTATTTAAAATAAAACTGAAACCGAATGCAGAACTGGTCATTTTTGGAACAATCGAAGCCAGTTTGGAGCTGACTTCGTTTCAAAAGAGCTTCCTTAATTATGGCTTAATAATGGCAAAAAAACCTATGCTGAAATTTTGGAAAAACGCTCCCACGCCAACGATAAAAATGTGGATTTCTAATATGTCGGAACTGTTACACCTAGAAGATATGAGATTCCTCTTAGCAGGTAAACCAGACCATTTCCAAAAGGTTTGGTCTCCATTTATCGACTTATTACAAATATAGGGAGCAACAAAATGTTGATAATAAATGGTTTCAGGACCTGGTGAGGGGTGAGTAAAGATATGAAGTAGGTACATCCCTTTTATCTTGTCTTATCTTATCTTACTTTTTTTCCTTTTTCCTTCTTTTGTTTTTTTTTGTTTTTGTTTAACTCTTTCTTGTGGTTTAGGTCCCTATTGGTTTTTCCTGGACCACTCTTTCACTCACTCACTTACTATCTCTGCTAACTCTTTCTATCCTTTTTCTTATTAAAGTTTAAAATAAGAAGTGGTACAAGAAATGTATAATTTTATGTTTGTTTGAGATCACTGCACTGTACAATACTTCTAATAATTTTTTTTTTTTAATTAAAAAAAAAACGCAACAGTAATTACACCCCGGTGAGATCAGAGTTTACAGTCCTGATGGCCTGTGGGAAGAAACTCCGTCTCATCCTCTCTGTTTTCGCAGTGTGACAACAGAGGCGCTTGCTTGACCGTAGCAGCTGGAACAGTCCGTTGCTGGGGTGGTAGGGGTCCTTCATCATCTTGCTAGCTCTGGATCTGCACCTCCTGGTGTATAGGTCCTGCAGGGAGGGGGGTGAGTGTAGTTTCCATGGTGCGTTCGGCCGAACGCACTACTCTCTTCAGGGCCTTCCTGTCCTGGGCAGAGCTGTTTCCAAACCAGATCGAGATGTTTCCAGACAGGACAGTTTCTAAAGCATCAGAGTAGAAGGATTGAAGGATCCTCACTTAGACAAACTGAATTTCCTCAGCTGCCTGATGTGGTAAAGGCGCTGCCTTGCCTTTCTCACCAGTGCGGCAGTGTGTGTTGTCCATGTCAGATCCTCTGTGATTTGAACTCCAAGGCATTTATCCACAGTTGTCCCATTTATCTCCAGTGGCATGTACGTCCTTGGTTGTTGAGCCCTTCTAAAGTCCACAATCAGCTCCTTAGTTTTAGTGACATTCAAGAGGAGGCTGCTATCCTGACACCAGAGTGCTAGATCAGCCACCTGCTCCCAGTAGGCATTCTCATCGTTATCAGAGATCAGGCCTACCACCATTGTGTCATCAACAAACTTGATGATGGAGTTGGAGCTGAACCTGGCCGCACAGTCATGTGTGCACAGGGACTACAGTAGGGGGCTGAAGACACAACCCTGGGGGATCTTGTGTTCAACTCCTGAGGGGGTTGGAGGTATGTCTCCCCATCTTGACCACCTGGGGCCTGGCGGTCAGAAAGGACAGGACCCAGGCACACAGGGAGTGTTCAGTCATAGTTCTAGCAGCTTTTCAGCAAGTCTGGTGGGCACTATGGTGTTGAGCGCTGAACTGAAGTCAATGAACAGCATCCTCACATAGCCCCCCTTCTGGTTGTCAAGGTGAGAGAGAGTGGTGTGCAAAACCTGAGTGACGGTATCATCCGTGGATCCAATGCCACTATCGTATCAGAATGTTAAAACATCCCAGGCACCCACAACGCTAAATGTATAGAAAACACCCCTCAGTGTAAGAAAAAGTGTTAAAATGCGCAACTGGGGTGAGGCCAACTGTGAGGGCATGAGAGGAGGTCTCCCTCAAGTTGACTGGACCAGGTTATTTGAGGGGAAAGGAACATCAGCCAAGTGGGATGTTTTTAAAGGTGTGCCGACAAAAGCTCATGATACGTTAGAGTGAAGTGCAAGGCAGGCAAACGGAAGGAAGCTTGGCTGACGAGAGAAATTAAAGCATTGGTCAAGAATAAGAAGGACACATGGAACAGGTATAGGCAACTTGGATCAGGTATCCCTTGAGAAGTTTCAGCAACTAAGGAATAAACTGAAAAAGGAAATCAGATGGGCAAAAAATGGCCAGGATAAAGATCTGCCAGATAGCATTAAGAGTATTGTGTTCAGTTCTGGGTGCTGTGTTATAGGAAATATGTTGTCAAGTTGGAAAGGGTACAGAGAAGACTTACGAGGATTTTGCCAGGACTAGAGGTTCTGAGCTATAGGGAGAGGGTGAGAAGGCTGGGATTCTATTCCTTGAATCTCAGGAAGATGAGGGGTGATCTTATAGATGGGTATAAAATCATGAGAGGAATAGATCGGGTAGATGCACAGAGTCTCGTGCTCAGAGTACATGAATAAAAGACATGATTTGATTTGATTTGATTTGATTTATTTCTTGTCATTTGAACCTCAAAGAGGCTCAAACGAAACTCTGTTTCCACAGCCATACAAACAAAACAATTCCTACAAGACACACAAACAATTCAATTTACAGAAAAACATCCATCACAGTGAATTTCCTCCTCACTGTGATGGAAGGCAAAGTCTTTTCTCTCCCCTGCCCCATTTTTCTCCCGATGTTGAAGCCCCAGGCGGGCAATGTTAAGTCCCACGGCCGTTGAGACCGCGCCGAGGTTTAAGGTGAAGGCCAAAAGATTTAATAGGAATCTGAGGGGTACATTTTTCACACAGAGGGAGGTGGGTGTATGGAACAAGCTGTCAGAGGTGGTTGTTGAGGTTCAGACTATCCCAACATTTAAAAAACTGTTAGACAGGTACATGGATAGGACATGTTTGGTGGGATATGGACCAAACGTGGGCAAATGGGACGAATGTAGCGGGGATATGTTGTGGAAGATAATAATGATTTAAACTCACAAAATGGATTCCGCTGAAAGGCAGGCTTTCACCTTCTTCTATTAAATTGCAAAGCTAGGAAAAAAGCACTAACCCTTGCTTTCAGTACATTAACAAGGCCAGCAGACTGTTGATGTTCCCCTGTCCAATAACATAAGCGAGATAACAAGCACAGCTTCATGAATGTCTCCTCTATAACATAAACATTAGAGAGAATTCAGACTAACCCTTGTTCTTTAAGATTATGATTTGTGTCATAGTAGAAAAAACCAAAATGCTTGTTCTGCAGAATTATAACCTTCTCATATAAACATATATGGCGAACCCTTCCTCTGTCAGAACCTGTCAATCTTAAGAAGCTGTCAATCTTAAGGATCTATCAATCTTAAGAAGAAGAGGTTGTACTATGCTTTGTAGATAACATATTGCTGAATCGTCGATTAATCAAGTCAAGTCAATTTCATTTCATTTCTATAGCACATTTAAAATCAACTCTCGTTGACCAAAGTGCTTTACCTCAGTGCAGGTACTAACGTGCTACAAACAGTGGTACACAGATCTAACAATATATACATAAATACATACATACAGCTCTCCCTCAGAGGACCTCAAGAAAAGCTTGTGAGTAGAAATAGGTTTTAATTCTAGACTTAAAGGAGTCGATGGAGGGGGCAGTTCTGATGAGAAGAGGGATGCTGTTCCACAGTCTAGGTGCTGCAAACGCAAAAGCGCAGTGGCCCCTGAGCTTAAACCTGGACCGCGGGATAGTTAGTAGCCCCAAGTTGGCCGACCTGAGGGACCTGGAGGTAGAATGGTGGGTTAGAAGATTTTTGATGTAAGTGGGGGCAAGCCCGTTAAGCGCTTTGTATACATATAGGAGGAGCTTGAAGTTGATTCTGTACCGTACTGGGAGCCAGTGGAGAGAGGCCAGAATCGGGGTGATGTGGTCCCTTTTACGGGTACCCGTCAGAAGTCTCGCTGCGGCGTTTCGGACCAATTGCAGGCGGGACAGGGATGATTGGCTGATGCCAGTATATAGGGAGATGCAGTATCAAGGCGGGAGGAGATAAATGCGTGGATGATTTTTCAAGGTCGTCGAATTGGAGGAATGGTTTGATTTTAGCTATTGCGCGAAGCTGGAAGAAGTTAGCTTTTACCACAGCATTGACTTGTTTGTGAACTTTAATGCGGAGTCAAATATCACGCCAAGGTTTTTGACCTGCGGTTTGACTAAGGTTTGACTTCCTGCTATCGTTTTGATGGAGTCCGAGGGGCCGAGTGGGATTACCTCAGACTTGCTCTTGTTTAGTGCGAGGAAGTTCTGCGCCATCCAAAACTTTATATCCTCGAGGCAGTGCATAAGGGGAGATAGAACTGTGTGTCGTCTGCATGGCAGTGGAAAGAAATGCCGTGACTTTGAATGACTTGGCTGAGGGGGAGCATATACAGAGAGAAGAGAATGGGGCCTAGGATGGAGCCTTGTGGAACTCCGCAGCAAAGTCTAGCTGGGGAAGAGAAAGAGTTGCCTAAGTTGGTAGAGAAACTCCTAACCTTGAGGTAGGAAACGAACCAGCTCAGGGCAGTGCCATTAACACCAACCCCGTACTGGAGACGGTCAATTAGGATGGTGTGGTCGACAGTATCAAACGCTGCACTGAGGTCGAGAAGGAGCAAGATTGCACAGTCGCCGGAATCAATGGTGAGAAGTAGGTCATTATGTACCTTCAACAAGGCAGACTCTGTGCTGTGGTTATCCCTGAAACCTGATTGGAAACTTTCCAGGATGGTATTTTGGTGTAGGTAAGGCATTAGTTTATTTAGAATTACCTTTTCAATTACTTTTGAAAGGAAATGCAATTTGGAAATAGGTCTATAGTTGCTAGGCAAGATGGGGTCTAGGTTAGGTTTTTTCAGGAGGGGCTGGGCCACCGCGTGCTTGAAACAGGTTGGAACAATGCCAGTGGCCAGAGAACTGTTGATGATAGAGAGGATGCTGGGACCGCCTATTGCAATGACATCCTTCAGAAGGGCAGTGGGGACAACGTCGAGGGGGCAGTTTGAAGGTTTCATAGTGGAGACCAGCTTTACAAGGGAGGGTAGACTAACGGGTTGGAAACAGTCTAATTTAGAAGAACAGACAATGACACAGCTAGATCACGGATGGGAGGGGACATATTCGTTCTAATGTTCACAACTTTGCTGGTGAAAAATGTAGTAAATTCTTTGCACTTTGCAGGGGACCCAGCTAAGCTGGTACTGGGGGCAGGACATATGACAGAGGAAATGGTACTAATTAGGACCTTGGAATTGTGGGCATTTTTTAAAATAAGGTCGGAAAAGTATTGTGTTCTCGCAGACTTTACTGCTTCCTGGTATTTAGGAAGATTGTATTTCGATATTGAGCCGCATAATGGGATAGGCTCTGAATTGAGTTGGTTCAGTGGGGTATATATACATGTACTGAGATCATTGTCCCTTTGTGTGGGACTTCTCTGTATAGTTTGTTATCAGCATACTGTAAAGCATTTTTACCACACCCGCCAGGCGAAATAAAGATTTTACTGCTTATACTGATTTTATTTGCATTTCTGTCTGACTAAGAATATTTGGACCACGTAGTTGGCAGCTCTTGGCTGGGAACAATAGCTGAAGACTGAGTAAGAGGCTACAGTTTGGCCGGGGTCTCGAAAGGGGAAGAAAGTGCACTATCAGACCCCTTGAGTCTGAACTCCTAAGAGTACCCGGGAACACTGTTGTCCTTTGTCAGAAGTGATCTGGTTCCCTGCCAAGATTTTTCAGAACATACAACGCAAGGTAAGACAATTTTTGGGATTGTTGACTCAGACTAAGTAGGCTGTCTGCAGTATTAACCCGATATTGAGCCGCGTAATGGGATAGGCTCTGGATTGAGTAGGTTCAGACTAAGTTGGCAGTCTGAACTATTAAGCCGATATATTGAGCCGAATAATGGGATAGGCTCGAGATAAGAGTAATGTGCGAGCATCGGTATATGTGGGAGCTTCGGTACATGTGGGAGCTTCGGTATATCTAGGAGTTTAGGTACGTGGGAGCTTCGGTACATGTAAGAGTTTTGGTACGTGGGAGTTTCGGTACGTGGGAGCTTCGGTACATGTGGGAGCTTCGGTACGTGGGAGAGTTTCGGTACGTGGGAGCTTCGGTACATGTGAGAGTTTCAGTACATGTGAGAGTTTCAGTACATGTGAGAGTTTCGGTACGTGGGAGCTTCGGTACATGTGAGAGTTTCAGTACATGTGAGAGTTTCGGTATGTGGGAGCTTCGGTATGTGGGAGCTTCGGTACGTGGGAGAGTTTCGGTACGTGGGAGCTTCGGTACATGTGAGAGTTTCGGTACGTGGGAGTTTCGGTACGTAGGAGCTTCGGTACATGTGGGAGCATATGTGTTGTTTGGATCCAAGGAAAACGTAAAGTTTGCATAATGTAAAAAAAGAGAGAGAATATGGTTGGCCAAAATAATATTAAACAATTGGTATGTAAAGATGGAAACCTAAGCAAAATATCCCCGGAGACCCCTTGTCTGACATTGCGACTTTGTTTACAGAGAGAGGGGGGATAAGGAACAAATTTGGGGAGAGAAACAATTGGAAATAGTGTAGACTACCTCCCCCATGCCCTGGCCACCAGTCACTAACAGCAGGAGTTACGACACTCAGATCCCATGAAGAGGATGGGGTTCTAGTACGCCTACAGGGAAGGCACCCCCAGAAGAAGGAAGATGAGGAAGATGAGGAAGAAGGGAAAGGGCTTAAAGCAGAAGAGGAAGAGCAGTGAGAGAGTTAAACAACACAGAGCACCAGGAAAGAGTAACAGCAGATAAATAAGAAGATTGAAAAGATAAAGCAGAATGTTGAGCTGGTGGCTTTCAAGGCACTGTACCTTAACTACCCCAAAAGAATCGAGGCTGCTCACTTTTGCCCCAAGAACTTTAACATTTTGTAGCCAACAGTCGGTACAGTTGAAAACAAACTTGAAACAAAAGACTATAACCTGTTTGGAAAAAAAACAGAGCTCGTCTCCCTGGTGGAGAGAGAGGGGAAAGTCTGAGTAATCGGGCAAGTGTGAGGTGTGGCAAGACCCTGTATGACAGGGAATCGGACCAATCCCATTTCAGGGCTTGGTTAATTTCTACTGGCAGTGGATACATTGGTGTCTCCGCCAGGGCACAACAGCAATTCTCTCTAACTCTCTCGCTCCAATAAGAAGAAGACTTTCGCAAGTTAAAAACAGCGCTTGCTACTGCACCAGCTCCTGCATGCCTTAACCCTCCCAGTCCAACTGGCCATTATTAAGTGCAGTGCCCATACAAGTGGCCACAACGAAGTCTTTAATTGACATTATTGCCCACACAGCAGATTACGAATTCTGCACATTGGTCCCCACAGAACCAGAGATTTGAGTAGACATAACGGCACTTTCAGACAAGGGAATTTAAAGGTAATTAATTATGTTGTGAGGATTGTTGAGAATTGTAAAGAAACAGCAACAATGTGCTTCAATTTGGTTTCTCTGTGTAATGTAAATCAAGACAAATACATTTGCGACAATTGAAATTTATTTTAGCAGGGATAATAAAGGGGGATGTAGGAGGAGCAGCGAAATGTTATTACATAATTATGCCTTCCTGCAACTTTCATATTAAATTTGTATTGATAAGGAGGGAAGAGAATGTGGAAAGTAGCTTACACTTTGAAGCTTTTAATGAAATTACCTGTGTTTAAGAGAGAGAGAGTCAAGAGTGTGTTTTGGGTTGAGATCGTTCTTCAGTATGTGTTGTATTTATGAACAAATATGAACATTTTTGGTGAATGGCTGGCTGACAAATAAAATTTTCCTCTGATACAGCATATATATATATATATATATATATATATATATATATATATATATATATATATATATATATATATATATATATATATATATATATATATATATATATATCAATCTTATCTACTATCTTATTGTTTTTCTTAAATTATATTTAAGAAGTATATGGTTTCTGTTTTATAATTCTCCAAAGCTAGCTTGGTCAAGGTTAGCAACACAACAGCACAAGACATAGCGCCTTTGCCTGATTATATCATATATTAAAATGTAAATTTCTCATTTCTGTGCTTCAAAGTTTAAGAATTTTGCATGATTTCCTTGAGGGGTACATAATGGTGTTTTACTCTTGAGTGAGAATTTTATTGCTTTAACGTGTGTGAATATCTGAGATTTAGCATATTGCATGAGGTGTGGAAATTTGTGAGTGAATGGCACAGAAATAGGGTGTAGAGTGAGTGAGTTTAAAGACTGTTACTTGTTTGTGGAACCAGTTCTGGGTGAATGTTGAATTAATCATATAATTAAGATGAAATAGGATGTCATTGAATGAGCTTGCTCATTTACGTGATGAATCTTTGTAGAATCTCATGTGTTTTAAAAGGGAGTGTCTCTTTGAAAAGATGCAGCTGTTTTGGCATTGAGCCTGGGACAAAGTTATTTTCTTTTTCTTTGCTCTTTGAAAATGTATTGGTTATCTATGTGGAAAGTAACTGTATATTCTCTGTCTTCTCAACTTTTATTAAACAGGGGATGTGGCTCAGCAAAGAGACTGTTCATTTTCTTTGCAGCATAACCTGGCGTTAGGATTGGTGACCTTGTCGGTATTTTAATTATGATTTATTCATATTTCTTACCTTTTTAATTGAATTCAAGATAGATCTGAATTACGCACTGGGCATGTGAAATTCAGATTAAGGTGATGGATGAGAATTAGGAATAATTTTTAAATTGTTTTTTTCTTTATAATGACCTATTTTAAAGGGTCTGCCTTGTAAGTAGTTTAAGAGTTTAAGTAAAGTCTTGACTGAGACCTTATATACATGCCTCCCTAATCCGGACACTTGGAACGAGTCTCCCCCTGGTTGAATAAACTTGAACAATTAACAGTGACCTTGTTCTTTGGGGTCCCAGATTAGGAATAAAACCAAAGGGATTGATTTGAAATGAGAAACACCTCTGAGTCGCACTTAATCTAACTACTCGACCTCCAGCAACTGCGAAAGAAGTAGGAAAAATGATAAATGGCTGAAGGACAAATAGACAATTCATGTTTTAAAGTTTCCAATGACACAGAAGGAAAGATCACATGGGTCAGAAAGGAATGGGACACAATGAAAAGCAACAGCTGCCTTCTGAGGATCTGCCTACTATGGCTCTGGTTCAAGTACTCTAAGAAATATGGACAAAGCATAAGAATCATATGGGATGAGTGTATTCAGCCCCTGAACCTAAACTGACTATAAAAAAGGGGAGCTGCTTTGCATGAATTAAAATAATATTGACTGGCCCCGGAGGCTGAAGAAGGGATAGCTATAGTCTTATGATTGACATGATTGTCTTTATTGTAACGAGCACCATTAGTGAAAATGCAAAGTCTGTGTAATAGACCCCGAAAGTGGGAGAACGTAATGACGTATTATTCTGTCATCTATAACGACAGAAGCCAATACCTTTAAAGTAATTGACCCATGTTCATTATTTTACCCCATATCCCTGCATAGCCTGTTTTTCCATAGCTTTTTCAGGAATAACATGCCAGCCTGCTTACGCGGTGTAACAGCGAAGGGCTACAATTATAGAATGTTAAGCAGTGAAACTAGCTGCTGTAAGGTACACAAGCTTCTTAATCTGATTAGGATTTTGGGTTTATGCCATAACCCTTTACGAGCTCAAGGACAGAATCAAAAGCACATTACAATCAAACACATAATGCTTCTAGTTCACGGTATCTTGTAACATTGAATTTATGGATGTTAATCTCTGAAATAAGCTAAAAACTAATCTGCAGATCCCACATTCATGGATAAATGGCAAGAAGCAATTTAAGGGGAAATGTGTATAATAACGGTAACAGACTGAAATGTAAGAATTCTTAGACTCTTCATTATTACTCTTCATTTTTTATATAAGCTCTGCATAAAGATAGTTGACAGCTCCATTCTCAATTCTTGATAATCTTTGTATGTAATCGTGTTAACTGATTTACAACTATTGTATATTAAAAAATGTTCTTACTATGAAATAAGTATTGATCATAAAGATCAACAAAGAGGAATCTGTATTATAATAAGAAGAGTATTGTGCCTAAATTCCTGATGAATCCTCTAATATAATGACCTTGCTACCCACATTTCCCAAGAAATTGAGAAAATCCATAAGGTTGACAGTGACATGCATGGGTACAATAAAGTAAATGGGAGATGCTGGCCATTCAGTTGGCTTGATGGACTTTGGAATACTATATTACACTATGGCTCTTTCGTTTTATTAATCATCGCTCTAAATGTTTATAGTTAATTGCTTGCGACCATTATGTACCTACCGGGGATTGTGAATGTTATCATAAACTGATAAAGAGGAAGGAATGTGGTAGTTAATAATGATTTCAACTCACAAAATAGATTCCGCTAAAATTAAGACAGGCTTTCACCTTCTTCTATTAAATTGCAAAGCTAGAAAAAAAGCACTAACCTTGCTTTCAGTACAGGCCAGCAGACTTCATCGCAACAATAGCCGATAACATCATCCCCATGGTAAGGGTTAGCACCTTTCCGAATCAAAAACCCTGGGTGGGCAGGTCCGTTCGTGTTACCTTGAATGCTCGCACCGCTGCCTACAATTCTGGCCTGGCATCCGGAATTATGGACGTCTACAAGGTAGAGTCCAACCGACTGTGAAGGGCGGTGAAGGACGCAAAAAGGAGGTACAGGGGAAAGATGGAGTCAGAGATGGAGCAGCAGGACATCAGACGCCTGTGGCAGGGGCTACGGGCTGTTACCAACTACCGGAGCAGCCGCCCCTCAACCGGAAATGCCGGCACCTCCCTAGCTGATGACCTGAACTTCTATGCTCGTTTCGAGACGGGCAATATCACCCCAGGTTTGCCGGCTAACGACAACACCGCCAGCGTGCTGGCTAATGAAGCTGAAGGGAGGTCCATCGCTGGGGATGTGCACACATTCTCGTTGTCCAAGCACGACGTGAGGAGGGCTCTGACACGGGTGAACACGAGGAAAGCTGTAGGCCCAGATGGCATCTGGGAGCGAGTATTTAAGTCTTGTGCTAGGCAGCTAGCTCCGGTACTCACTACAATATTCAACCTCTCCCTGGCCAAGTCCGTGATCCCTGCCTGCTTCAAAAGATCCATCATTGTACCTGTACCAAAAAATGCCTCCCCAGCCTGTCTGAATGACTACCATCACCTCGGTAGTCATGAAATGCTTTGAGAGGCTATTCAAGAAACACATCTGCGCCATCCTCCCTCACAACATGCTACAATTCGCATACCGTCCGAACAGATCCACGGACGATGCGGTCTCCCAGGTTCTGCACACCGCTCTCTCTCATCTTGACAGCCAGAAGGGGGGGTTATGTGAGGATGCTGTCCATAGACTTCAGTTCAACCTTCAACACGGTAGTCCCCACCAGACTTGCTGAGAAGCTGCAGGAATTGGAGCTCAACACCCCCGTGTGCCTGGGTCCTGGACTTTCTCACCGCTAGGCCCCAGGTAGTCAAGATGGGAGGAAATACATCGAAATCCCTCACCCTGAGCACAGGATCCCCCCAGGGTTGCATCCTCAGCCCCCTACTGTACTCCCTGTAGACATGTGACTGTGTGGCTAGGTTCAGCTCCAAATCTATAATCAAGTTTGCTGATGACACTGTGGTGGTGGGCCTGATCTCCGATAATGATGAGAAGGCCTACCGGGAGGGGGTGGCTGATCTGGCATTCTGGTGTCAGGACAACAGCCTCCTCTTGAATGTCAAAAAAACGAAGGAGCTGATCGTGGACTTTAGGAGGGCACAACATCAGAGGACGTACACTCCATTGAAGATAAATGGGGATACTGTGGATAGGGTGAGCTGCTTTAAATACCTGGGAGTCCACATCTCAGAGGATCTGACATGGATATCACACGCTGCCGCACTGGTGAGTAAGGCAAGGCAATGCCTTTACCACCTCAGGCAATTGAGGAAATTCAGAGTATCTCTGAGGATCCTCCAGTGCTTCTACTCAGCGGCTGTGGAAAGTGTCTTGTCCGGAAACATCACAATTTGGTTTGGGAAATACTCTGCCCAGGACAAGAAGGCTCTGCAGAGAGTAGTGCGTTCGGCCAAACGCACTAGTAGAACTACACTCGCCCCCCTGCAGGAACTATACATCAGAAGGTGCAAATTCCGAGCCAACAAGATCATGGGGGACCCCTTCCACCCCAGCAACAGATTGTTCCAGCTCTTACGGTCAGGCAAACACCTCCGTTGCCATGCTGTGAAAACGGAGAGGATGAGGAGTTTCTTCCCAAAGGCCATTAGGACTGTAAACTCCTATCTCACCAGGTACTAACTTACTGTACCAATTTACTGTTGTGTGGTGTCTTTTTAAAATTGCTGTTTTTTCTCTTTTTTCCTCCCACAAATATGTTGTATGTGAATATGTGATTTTACGTCAGAGTCACGTGAGTGACTACGTGAAGAAGAACCGTCAGGGCGCATGCGCGTCATTACGTCTGACGCATTGGCGCCCGGCAGCAGGAAGACGGAGCTCCTCCTGCAGGTGAGTAGTTACAGCTCCACCAAAGTCGGGGAGACTTTGGAGGAGTTAGAAAAAAGTAGAAGTTTGTTGCTGTATTTTTTCCCAACTATGCAGGAACAAGTAAAAAATCATCAAGGTGCAGGCCTGCTATGGACAAGGAGAGAGAGAGCTGCGGGAGCGCAGTCTCTGAAAGGCAGCCTGTCACCTCTGGGGAGTCGCAAGCCGGTAGCGGTGCGGCGACAGACTTGGCAAAGTGCCCAGCCGGGTACACAGCCAACGCCAGTCGGGCAGTAGGCATAAGCCAAGTCTGTCAGGGCCATTGACTCCGCAGAGTCGGGCCAGGAGAGTCCCGTTGGGGACAGGATACCGTGCCCCAGCGGTTATCCAAAAGGAGCAGCGCATACAGGGGCTGCTCCACCAAGCCACACTCCAGGAGGAGTTGTGCAGGCGGCAGGCCATGGGGACGGCTCCACAGGCAGTGCCTTGGAGAGGCCTGCTTCACAAAGCCACACTCCAGGAGGAGTTGTGCAGGCGGGAGGCCGTAGGGAAGGCTCCGCCGGCAGTGCCTAGGAGAGGCCTGCTTCACAAAGCCACATTCCAGGAGGAGTTGTGAGGGCGGGAGGCCGTCGGGAAGGCTCTGCTGGCAGTGCCTAGTAGAGGCCTGCTTGAAAGCACCCTCTTTGCAAGAGGTAATTCCAGAAGGGCAGATACGCTCTGACCCTGAGTCTGACAACGACTTCCAAAGGGAGGGCATGCAGCGGCCAGAGCTGACACCGTGTGCAGCACGGTTTGCCATGTCGTCGGACGCTGGTGAGCCTCTGGGTGAGGAACTTGCAACCAGCATAAATTACCAAGTCTCACATCAGCTACAGGAGCTGACAATGGATGAGACAGTAAGGAAGCATGAAGCCTCAATCAACTGTGGCCTGTTAAACGTTCCTGTTGGGAACAGGAAGATTTGGGGCAAGATGGGCATACAAATGAGAGCCCAGGAGGAGGTGAAGCTCCAGCATATTTTTAAAGTTGCTGGCATCTGGCATAACGAGCTTTGCCAGGATGGTGGATGGAGAGGCCATGACGAAATTACAACAAAAGGTGTGGCGCTATTGTGGAGTGCCCACTTTGAGATCAACTGCCTACGCAAGACTGCGTTTAGACCAACCATCAACCCTAAATATGCTTCACTCTGCCAGCCTGGCACAGTGCAACCGGCACAGCTGTTTGGCGAGGATTTCGCAAAGCAGGTGAAGGAGCTGGAGGAAGTATCCCTATAAGTGAGGAGACTGGTCCGGGCAAGGGACGAGTCCAGCTATGATGCAGCGCAGTTGGCATTCGGCTGTAGCAACGCCAGGGAAGGTGAGATATCCAGCTCGAGGCCGGGGAAGAATGCCAGGTGGTAAGGACGTAAGTGGGTCTGGTTCTCATGTAGACAGATCTAATGGGATACAATTAAATGGTTACCTCAGATATGTTTATACTGAAGGTTATTGAAGGGTATCGAATAAAGCTTAATGCAAATTCTGATTTACCCATCCAAACATGTTCCAAAAAGGAGTTGACTTCAGTATCACTGAACAATTGGAAGTTCAGGTGGAACTTGCAAGCTTATGTAATAAAGGTGTAATTGCTAACGCAGTTTACCAAAGCCATCAGTTTGTGTCCAATATCTTTCCCAGACCAAAAAAGGATGGTGGATGCAGAATTATACTGGACCTGAATAGTCTTAAACCTTTTTGTACGGTATAGACATTTTAAGATGGAAACGTTTGAGGAGATCTTAAAGATCCGGATTCAGTGTCTGTTCATTTGCAGGATAGAAGATTTAAAATTCAGCTGGATGGGGCAATTATGGCAATACAATGCACTGCCTAATCGTTTGTCTTCAGCTCCTAGAGTAATTACAAAGTTATTAAAACCTATTCTAGGCATGATGAGAAGTCAAGGGCATGTTCTCATGGCTTAACTAGATAATATCTTCATTGTAGGACAATCAAAGGAAACAGCTGAAGCATCAGTGGCAGTTGGTAAAAAACACTTAAAAAAAAATTGGGCTTCATAAGCTATCCAGAGAAAAATCTAAATTAATACCTGTGACACAAATTGACTAGTTGGGTTCACAATAGACGTAATCAACATGATTGTGACCTTGTCCAGGCAAAAAAGGGTAGAGCTAATTAAGAGCTGTATCAAGTTAATTGCTGACACACAGCCTTCAATTAGCCAGGTGACGAGTCTGCTGGGGAAATTGCTGGCAGCAGTTCAATAGTGGCCATTTTATTATCTACAATTACAAAGGTCAAAGGAACAAGCACTGAGGATACATTGGGGTCATTATAATAGACCTATGCTTCTATCAATAGAGGCTGTTGCTGATGTACAATGGTAGATTCAGCATGTGTCCACTAGTAGTTCCAAAGTGTTATTGGACCAAGCTTCCATGATTTTGCAGACAGATGTCAGAGCACTTGGGTAGGGTGCTACTGATACAAGATCCAGCTGTGGAGACAGATGGACATTGCTTCCGCAAACATGGGGAATTAACCAAGAGTATTTTATGGACTCAAGGCTTATGGCACTAACAAAACTAGTTTGCATGTGCAGTGCCAAATAGACAACACTATTGAATTAGACAACACTATTGCTGATATGAATCACATGGGTGGAATCAAATCGTTATCATGTGACAGGTTGGCAAATAAAATTGGACCTGGAGTATGGATAGAGATATTTGGATTGGAGCTATCTATCTGCCAGGGAAACTTAATGTAGTACCAGATGGCAGCTCACGAAAATTCCGTGATAATACAGAGTGGATGTGGAACCAGGATGTGTTCAAGAACATAGTACTTCTATATTGAAGGCCAAAATATGTTTCATGGGCACCAGATCCAGGGGCAGTGGCAATTGATGCTTTTTCACTAAATTGGGATGATATGTGTGTGTACATTTTCCCACCATTCTGCCTCATAGGTCGGTGTTTGAGAAAATCAAGCAGGATGCCGCTTCAGGGGTTTTGGTGATACCAAATTGCCCGATTCAACCATGGTTCCCTTTGATGTTACAGATGGCGATCCAACCTCCTTTTGCTGATTCCAAACAGTAGGAATTTGCAGGAGCATCCAGTAACGCGTTAAGTTCATCCGTTATGTGATCGTATTGATCTGTTAATTTGCAGGTTTTTGAGAATGCCTTACATTGGTCGAGGACTTTCTAGGTGGATATACTCACTGCAGCCTGGAGAAAGAGTACTCAAAAGCAGTACATGACTTATATAAAAAAAATGGGAACAATATTGTGTTCAAAAGAATATTCAATATGATACTGTAGTTATTGAAAATGTGTTAGTTTTATCTACACTTTATTATGATGATGGTCTTAGCTATAGTGCTATCAATACAGCTAGAAGTGCTTTGTCGGCATATCTTGTAATAGGTACACGGACACAAAGTATAGGTTCTCACCCTCTCATATCTAGGTTGATGAAAGAAATCTTTAATTCCAAAACGCCTAAGCCTAGGTATATGGTAATCTGCGATGTAAGCGTTGTTCTTAACATGCTTCGTCATTGGGTCCCTGTCACGTCTATAACTTTGTTAAAATTAACCATGAAATTGGCTATGCTAATGGCATTGGTGTCAGTACAGAGAGTGCAGACATTGCAAAAACTTCAGTTAGATAGCATGGAAGTGAATACAGAGAATGTTCTGTTTTATATTTATGACCTGCTCAAACAAAGCAGGCCAGGTGTGACAGGATTTAAGATTGTGTTCTCAGCATATCCTACAGCTCCATGTTTATGTGTAAGGACACATTTGTTACATTACATTGAAGCCACAAGGGCTTTAAGACAAGAAGAAACAGGATTATTTGTCAGTTACAAGAAGCCAACATAAAAGAGTGGCAGTTCAGACTATCTCAAGGTGGTTAAAGCAAGACTTGGTTCAGGCAGGAATTAACATTTATGTGTTTACATCTCATTCCACTAGCAGTAGCAACATCCGCGGCCAGGGCGATGGACGTTACCATCGACCATATATTAAAAGCCGCAGGTTGGAAAATGAACTTATGTTTCAGCAATACTACCATCGGCCGATTGCCGATGGAGGGCTGTTTGCCAACTCAATATTGAGTGCTGTTGCTATTGTTTAAAGTCTGTTTTCAATACTGTTTAATTCTGTTTCGTTTGTTGCCCCTAAATTAAGAGGGTTTATTGGTTGTTTTATGACCAAAAATAAAACTGTTTTGTTTTTGCATGATATGCAATGTCATGTTTACAGCATTATTGATGATACTCAGTCAATCGATGCAGTGAGAAGCCGGGATTTTGATCTGCGGCATAAAAATCACAGAGCTTTAAAATCTTCACGTAGTCACTCACGTGACTCCGAAGTAAAATAGTAAGATTAAACGAGGACTTACCAATTTGAAGTTTGATCTTTATTTTATGAGGAGTTACGTTGGTGATTACGTGCCCGCCACGCCCAACCCTCTCTCATAGAAAAAAGGTCATAATGGTAGTTCTCATGTTGATCATCTTAATATGTTACTTCAATTATGGTGTTGTCTGTGATTCCATACCGCTGCTTTGAAGATTGACGCGCATGCGCCCTGACGGGTCTTCTTCACGTAATCACCAACGTAACTCCTCATAAAATAAAGATCAAACTTCAAACTGGTAAGTTCTCGGTTAATCTTACTATTCTGTTCCATTCTGTTTTGTAGGGGTTTTTTTTGCACAATCCACAAGCATTGCCACTTTTCATTTCACTGCACATCTCGTATGCGTATGTGATGAATAAACTAGACATGATAAACTTGACTTGACTACTGATGTTCCCCTTTCCAATAACATAAGTGAGATAACAAGCACAGCTTCATGAATGTCTCCTCTACAACATAAACATTAGAGAGAATTCAGACTAATCCTTGTTCTATAAGATTATGATGTGCGTCATAAGTAGAAAAAAAATAAAATGCTTGTTCTGCAGAAATGTAACCTTCTCATATAACCATATATGGCTAAACCTTCCTCTGTCAGAAGAACCTGTCAATCTTAAGAAGTTGTCAATCTTAAGGGATCTGGCAATCTTAAGAAGCAAAAAGTTGTACTATGCTTTGTAGATAAAGTATTGCTGAATCATCGATTAGTGGGGTATATATACATGTACTGAGATCATTGGACCTTTGTTTTTTTATTTTTTTAATATTTTAATTTTATTAGAAGTAAGTACAATCATATGGCACCAAAGTGCCTAATATACATTGACATAATACATTTTATGTACAGCTTCTTATTTTTTTTATTATGATAAAGAAGAATAAGAAAAAGAAAGTAGATAATAATAGATAGAAAAACGTGAGATATATAGTGTGTGAAAAAGAAAAAAAAGAGTGAAAGAAGAAAATTGAAGAAAAGAAAAAAGAAAAAAGAGTAGAAAATAAAAAAAGAAATGTAAGGAGATCATTATTTATAATCTTGACCATCCCCTCACCCAGTCCTGGAACAGTTAGCTTCTACAATTGTGTTGCACCACATGCTTCCAAAAAGATGACAAATGGAGACCAACTCATTAAGAATTGGTCTGATTTATCTATTAGGAGGAATCGCATTTCCTCAAGATGTGCGGTGTCCAACATGCGTGAAATCCACATTTTAAGCGTTGGTATTGGTGTATTTTTCCAGAATTTAAGTATTAGTTTTTTTGCTATTATTAAACCATAATTAAAAAATAAATGTTGAGATGAGTTCAATTTATTCCCATCTTCCATTACTCCAAATATAATCATTTCAGTATTAGGTTCCCATTTTTGAATAATTTTTTAAATATTTCAAAACTATCACTCCAAAATTTATAAAGTTTTATGCAGGAAACGAAAGAGTGTGTTATAGTTGCGTTTTTGGATAGACATTTATCGCAAATGGGGGATATATTTGGATACAATTTATTCAATCTAGTTTTTGAATAATATAATCTATGTAAAATTTTAAATTGAATTAAATTATGTCTTGCATTAATTGAACATTTGTGTATATATATCAAATACTTTTCCCATGTAACCTTCGTAATTTTTATCATTAATTCCAGTTCCCACTCTTCTCTAAGTACCTCTGTCGATGGTAGGTCTATATTTAAAATACTATTATATAAATATGATATTAAGTTCTGTGTCAGCCTTAATATTCATTGCTTCTTCCAGTAAATCAAGTTATTTTTTGATATCCTTGTATGTATTTCTTCATGAAATCGCAAATCTGAAGATATTTAAAATATTGGTTATTTTTCAGTTTTAATTTTAATTGTAATTGTTGGAAAGATAATAGATTTCCCATTTCATACATATCACCGATCCTTTTAATTCCCATTCTTTCACATTGGTTATATGTTTTATCAATAAGAGAAGGTTTAAATAAAGGATTATTCGCTATTGGCATTAACAATGATAAATTTCTTAATTTTAGAGATAATTTTACTTGTTTCCAAATTCTTATAGTATCGTGTATAATTGGGTTCTTCTTATATATTGTGTTGTTCAGTTTTTTCGGGGAGAGAGGATCGCTCCTATATTATAAGGAAAACAATCCTCTTTCTCCATTCTGTCTGTTGGGTAGAACTGTAAATTATAATTCTTAATATACAACCAGTAAATTATATTCTTAATATGCACTGTCAAATAGTAATACAAAAAATTCGGGAGTGAAAGTCCCCCGACATCTTTTGGTTTACATAAGTGTTTTTTTTATTCTGTGTGACCTATAATCCCAAATAAAATTAGTAATATTAGAATCTAATTTAAAAACAAAATATTTTGGTATATATAATGGTATAGATTGAAATAGGTATAATAATTGTGGTAGAAAGATCATTTTTATAGCATTTATTCTACCTACTAATGATAACGGAAGTGTTTTCCAAAATTTAATCAACGTATTGTTTATTTAATAAAGGTATAACATTAGCGTTGAATAATGCTTTATATTTTCTAGTAATATGAATACCCAAATATTTAAATTTTTCTGTTGCAATTTTAAAGGGGAACTTCAATAAGTGTGTAGATTCTTGAGGTTTTAACGTCATGATTTCACTTTTATTCCAGTTTACTCTATATCCAGAAAAGGACCCAAATTCCGCTATTAAATTTAATAAATTTGGTATGCTCGTTTGTGAATTTGTAATATATAGAAGTATATCGTCTGCATATAATGAAATTTTATTATTTGAGTCCCTAGTATTGTAACCCTGAATATTCAGATGAATTCTTATACGTTCAGCCAATTTTTGCTATTTGCCCTTACTGTCATAAGGGCAAATAGCAGGGGTGATAACGCACATCCCTGCCTATTGCCCCTTGATAATTGAAATTTTGGAGATAACATATTATGGTTAATATTCTTGGCCCTTTGTGTGAGACTTCTCCGTATAGTCTGTTATCAGCATACTGTAAAGAGTTTTTACCCCACCTGCCTGACGAAAGATAGATTTACTGCTTGTACTGATTTTATTTGCGTTTCTGATTAAGAATATTTGGACAAACGACAATGTTGGCCGGTATGGGTAAGTTGGGTTGAAGGGCCTGTTTCCACTGTATCCCTCTATGATTCTATGACACGCATTTCCTTTCAACTTTGCCCCTTTCACCTTAAAGATGTGACCACTAGACTTTGACATTTCCACCTTGGGAAAATGGTTCTGTCTATCCTATCTATGCGTCTCATCATTTTATACACTTCTATTGTTTCTCAAAAATCCGATACTTCCTTCTATTCGCTCTATTTCTCTTCTTAAACAGATGTTGCACAGAAGGATCGGGATCCAAGTGTACAACTCCCTGAAAGTGGGAACACATGTATATAGAGTTGTAAAGGAGGCATATAGTATGCTATCTTTCATTGGTCAGGAAACTGAGTGTAAGAGTCAGGAAGTCATGATGCAGCTTTATAGGGCTTTAGTCACACTGCATTTGGAGTGTTGCGTGCAGTTCTGGTCATCTCATTATAGGAAGGATTGGTAGCTTTGGAAAGGTTGCAGACTAGGTTTTCTGGGATGCTGGGATTAGGGGGTATTAGCCGCGGGGTGAGGTTGGACAAACTTGGAGTGTTTTCTCTGGCTTTGCAGGTGGCTGGTCATGTCTTACGAACTTTATCATGTTTTCTGAGGAGATGATGAAAGTGATCAATAGTGTACGTCAGTGAATGTTGTCTATATGGATTTTTGAAATGCATTCAATGAAGCAGGCATGTGCCGTGAGTAATTACTCAGGGTAGGCAGTCAGTCGGCTTTAAAAAAATCTTAAACCGTGCATACGCAGATTATTCTCTCCGTAAGGTGTCAGTTGACTTATAAATTCTTCAAAATCCAAATCTCTTAATAAAGTATCGTATTTCCCAGCAATGAAAACGCACCCCCATTTGGAGTTGCTAAATTTTTAAACAAGCCTGGTGGGACATAGAATTTCTCACGCTCAAAAAAATAAAAAATAATGAAAGCCATTTGCCCAAGGCTTCCAAATCTCCTTCATTCTGAATAACTGAATGGGTGGGGGGTGGAGGGTGATGGCAGGTGGAGAGATGGTGTGAAAACGGGAGCACACTGGGACAGGTTGAATCAGTTGTGATCTTATTGAATGACAATACTCAAGGGACCAATTGGGAGTAGTGTTCCTTTCAGAGCATGTAGGGAGTCTGGCCAGGGGTAAAGTTGCATGGGAGTGCAGGAGCATTGAGAAGGTGGGGGTCACGGATCATGCCAGTTACTCACCGCTGCCGCGGCGCTCCGTGCGCGGAGCCACCGCATTGTGGCCGAGGGGAGAAATAGCTCGGGTGGCTGCAAGCGGCCGCCGGGACCAGACAGCAGAACTGGACGCCACCTCAGCGCATTCTGCCGGCCCGCTCACATCTGGCAGTGCTCTCCATCTGAACATTTCTAACCTGCCGCTCGCCGGCTTCACTCTTGTCAGTCGCTTCCCGCAAATCCTTAAATTCCGACAGCCGATAAACCTCAATTGGTCCCTTGATCGCGCTGTCGGAAATTTAAGGATCTGCGGGCAGCGACTGACAAGAGCGGCAGGAGTGAGGTTTTCGGATGGAGAGCACTGCCAGAGGTGAGCGTGGGCCGGCAGAAGGAGCTGAGGTGGCGGCCGGTTCCTCTGTCCGGTCCCAGCGGCCGCTAGCAGCCAACCGAGCTACTGTTCCCCCCGGCCACAATGTAACAACCTTCCAACTTCGGCTTCCAAGACACATGTACATTTTCGTGCCTTATATTTGGGTAAAAAATAGCGTCTTCATTGCCGGGAAATACGGTATTTAAAAACACATAGCACCAAGAAATTTACTTACCACATCATTTGTACACGAACTCCATTCTTCTCTCCTTGATTCTTAAGATACTCTTAAGATAATGACAACCCGTGTTTGAAAAACCCACCAAGAAACATGAGCCGGCATGCGCAGCAATGCAAAGGCAGAATTTCAGCTGCCTTCAGTACCCTGGAAATTAACGGCTTGAAGCAGCGTCGACGGCACGTCAGCTGCACAGACCTTCGCGTGTTACATGTACTGCGGATGAAAGGCACGGAGAATTATGCCTACCAAAGAGATCGATCTCTTAGGTAGGCATTATTCTCCCATGCCTTTACTATTTATATTTAATAATGATCATTTTATAATTTTAGTCAGGGTAGGCAGTGCCTACCTTGCCTACCCTGACGGCACGTGCCTGCACTGAAGTCTCCCATTGTAGGCTGATCCACAAGATTAAGATGCACGTGATTAACAGTGACGATTGTATGGATTCAGAACTGGCTTCCTGATAGAAGACTGGTTGTGATGGAAGGGTATTATGTTCCCTCTAGTCAAGAGTCAAGAGTGTTTTATTGTCATATATCCCAGATAGGACAATCAAATTCTTGTTTGCTGCAGCACAACAGAATATGTACACATAGTACATAACATTAGAAGATAACAAAGTCCAGTGTGTGTATGTACACATGCACACATACTCAATAAATAACAAATCTAGTGCAATAGTAATAATAGGTTGTGAATGGAAGGGTATGCTGGCTCTAGGCCTGTGACCTGTGAAGTTCATAGGGATCTGTGGTGGCTGTTTGTGATGTATCTGGATGACGAGGACATAAATGTAGTTGAAGTTTGCAGACAGCACTAAAGATTGCTGGAGTTGTGGACAGTAAAGATCACTGTCACATCAGGATATAGATCAGCTACAGAAATGGGCAGAGAAATGGGAAGTCAAATGTAAAGAAAAAGTCTACATTCAATGGAAAGACCCTAAACAACATTGATGTGCAGAGGGATCTTGGGTTCAGATTCATAGGACCTTGGAAGTGGCAACATAGTAGATAGAGAGGTAAAGGAGCCATGTGTTTTGCTGCTTTCATCCGTCGGGAATGTAATGTAAGAATGTTCATGTCGGGACACTTATTTAGATTGTAGTAGGGGACAGAAAGCTGGAAAAGGGGAGGGGGCAGGACAAAGCCTGGCCAGTGATACAGGTGAGGATTTTATTGATTGGCAGACGGGTGGACAAAAACAAGATAAAAAGTGGACTAATGTGGACAAAAGATTGTCAGATAAGGAAATAAGTGAAATGGGTGCACACCAGGTTTGGGGGGAGAGGCTAGCCAAAGGAAGTGAGTAGAGGGAAAGAAGAGAGAGAAAAAATAAAACTGGAGTGTTACCTCCCACCCTCTTCCTAGGTAATTTCTACATCTGTAGGAGTTATAATACTTCCTCTGCACCTCCTTTAAGTTCATCTACAGCATACAGTGACTTTGATGTGAAATCCGTAACTTTGGCGAGACCAATTGAAGATGTGGTGATCTTTTTGCTGAACACTTATGTTCGGTCTGTCAAGGCCTGCTGGATCACATGGTTGTTCACCAATTTAACTCCTCTTCCCATTCCTGTACTGACCTTTCTGTCCTGCACATCCTCCTTTGCCAGAGTGAGGCCACATGTAAAAGGTACAGCAGCTCATGTTCCGCTTGGGTAGCCTATAGCCTAATGGTATGAACATTGAGAAACAAGGAACCGCAAATAGACACAACTCAGCGGGTCAGACAGCATCTCTGGAGAGAAAGCATGGGTATCGTTTCGGGTCGGAACCCTTCTTCAGACTGAAAGTAGAGGAGGGAACTGTAGGTAAGAAGAGGCCAGAACCAATCAGGGCCGGCAACAGATGACAAAGGCAAGTGGAGCCCACAATAGCCCATTGTTGGCTGGTGATGACGTGATAAGGAGAGGGATACAGGGATGTAAACAGTGGAACTGATAGGATGACTAGGGTGAGGGAGGAAGGGAGGAATTGCAGGGGTCACTTGAAATTAGAGAAATCAACTTGCAACCGCTGCCTTAGAAGCAGCCCAAGTGAAATATGGGTGCTGTGCTGTGACAGTGAAGGAGGCCCAAGACAGAAAGGTCAGAATGGGAAGGGGAATTAAAATGTTTGGAAACTGGGAGATCACGTAGGCCAGGGCAGACTGAGCGAAGGTGTTCAGTGAAATGATCGCCAAGTCTACGCTTGGCCTTGCCGATATATTTGAGCCCACACCGGGAGCACTGGATACAGTAGCTGAGGTTGGAGGAGATGCAATTGAACCTCTGCCTCACTTGAAAGGACTACTGGGGTCCCTGGTCAGAGTTGATAGAGCAGGTATCAGGAAAGATGTCCTTGGAGGATGTTGTGTTGTTTGCTACGGCTGATGGGGTGAAGGGTGAGAATTAGGGGACTCTGTCCCTGTTATGACTGGGGGAAACAGAGGGAGCAAGAGCAGAACTAAGGGATACAGAGGAGACATGTTCACCAATTGTTTCTCTTCTATACTCACCATCCCCCTCTCCTTCCTGAGGCCATATGCCCTAACCTGTTAATAAACCATAGACACAAAATCCTGGAGTAAAAGAGCAGGACAAGCAGCATGTCCGGAGAGAAGGAATGGGCATTCTTTCACCCATTCATTCTCTCGATGAAATGCTGCCTGACCCGCTGAGTTACTCCAGCATTTTGTGTCTATCTTCCAATTAAACCAGCATCTGCAGTTCCTTCCTACACGCTGTTATTAAACCATGTCTGAACTCTCCTTACCAGCAATTACTCGCAACACCATTGCAAGGCTGGATTTACAATTATTCTCTTTCCCCGTGTGTTAATCCAGGACCAATCTCTGTCACCGTCTCTGTGTATTACTCCCGGATCAATCTCTGTCACTGTGTCTTTCATATTATTTCAGGATTAATTTTAGTTGTTCCTGTATGTGGTTGTACTTGGGTTAATTCACGCCATTATTTTCCCGATAATGCAGAACTATCTATCACAATGTAACCTTGAATGATGCCACTTAACTAAAACCATTAAACCGGTGGCGCAGCAGTAGAGTTGTTGCCTTTACAACGCCAGGAACTAGGGGTTGATCCTGACCACGGGTGCTGTTTGTACGGAGTTTGTACATTCTCCCCGTGATTGCGTGGGTTTTCTCAGGGTGCTCCGTTTCCTTTACACATTCCAAAGACGTGCGGGTTTGTAGGTTAATTGGCTTCTGTAAATTGTTCCTAGTGTGTTCAGGATAGAACTAGTGTACTGGGTGATTGCTATTCGGTGAGCCGAAGGACCTGTTTCCATGCTGTATCTCTAAACTAAACTAAACATTTTAATCTAGAATGATGCCAATTAATTAAAACCATTCAACCAGTAACAGCGCAAGTATCATTTGTGTAGTTTATGTAATAGTGTGTATAAAGGTTACTGTAACTAGAATGGTATGATTTGTATCATGTGATATATTCTATATCTTATCAGTCTCGTGAATATGTGTGAGTATGCACCGTGTACTTTTATAAGATAAAGACCCACACTGGCAACAGCGTGTACTGAAAACCTGTGCTTGTTCCTATCTACATGCTGAAGCCGTAATATCTTACAATATGGGAGAGCACAGATCAGTGGATTGTACTCAAGAGTATTTCACAACGACATGAGCATGCCAACAGTTCTTGAAGACAGTTCATGTGACCGGGCAGCACTTCCTTGAAACAGTCACCGGGTGCGTGAATTCAGATCACAGGTTCACCTCTTGAATCTACATCTGAACCATACCTGACATGTAGAAATATGTTTCCCGGGCAGACTGGAAAATAACTGAGGAAACTCACGTTTGTCCTTATGGGAACTCTTCCCTCCAGGATCATGTGAAGCACGTTCTGTTTCTGATGCAGCTTCTTCATTGCATTCCATCCGGCTGTATCCCAAAACTTTAAATTCGCGGACTTGTAGGATCTCAGCTGTGAATGTTCAAAAAGACATACATTTGTCCAGCACTCTCTGTGGAGAATGAAGTGCCGTGCAATGCCTACACGTCAAGATCCCATCAACAGCAAAATAACAATCAACAGAATATCTGCGTTTGTGTAGGAAGGAACTGCACGTACTGGTTTAAACCGAAGATAGACACAAAAAGCTGGAGTAACTCAGCGGGACAGGCAGCATCTCTGGAGAGAAGGAATGGATGACATTTCAGGTCGAGATCCTTCTTCAGACAAAAAGGGTTTCGACCCGAAACGTCACCTATTCCTTCTATCCAGAGATGCTGCTTGACCCACTGGGTTACTCCAGCACTTTGTGTCCATGTTTCTCTGTTGTGGGCTGACGGCTAAATCTTAACAAGGGGACACAAACCTACTTCCTGCCCTGCGCTCGGTGACGGGAGGTCCCATGGACATGGGGATAATTCCCTGCTCTGATTGACGGGAGATCCCAGGGACATGGGGAGAATTCCCTGCTCTCAGTGACGCAGGTCCCTGGGACATGGGGAGAATTCCCTGATGAGAACTGGAATTGGGTTTTACAATCGATCATTTGTTGTCAGGGAGTGCGTGGCTGTTATTCCCTATAAACATCCCAAGAGTACAGTCGTCGGGTAAACCAGGGGGATAAATAATGGGCGGTGATGTAGCTTCTCCAGTAATGCAATCAATGTGTGTATTAAAATAACAAGAGCGTGGGTACCTCCGATGTGAGAGACTCAGGATTCGTCCCGGTCGGGACACATGTTATGGTCCTAGAATCTGGATCCAGAGCCGAGAGGAAGGTGTTGATGACGGAAGATTTCCCAGCCGCTACCAGGCCGAACAGCAGGATGTTGATGTAACCCTTATGCCCCTCGGGAAGTTTGTAGTTTCTCAGGTAACCCTTCAGGACCCTCAGGTTCCTGCCAAAGAACAAGAAGGAGAGCGCCAGGTGTCTGGGTGAAACGCATAGATCAAATCATCAGATTTTGTTTCGCTCACGATCCCAGCATCTACAAAGTGCTGGAGGAACTCAGCGGATCAGGCAGCATCAGTAGAGCCAATGGACGGGCGATACATCGGATCAGTCTGAAGAAGGGTCCCGAACAAAACGTCGCCCTTTCATTTCCTCCACAGATGCTGCCTGACCCGCTGTACCTCCGGCACTTTGTCGGTTTACATCACATCTCACTGTGTCGGTCGTGAACACACTCTACGATTGAGGCAACCTACCGATCGTCCATTGTTGGATTGTGAACGCGGTCGTCCTGTGAAAAATCTGGAATAGAAGTTAAAAGAATTAATGTGTATGTTTTTAATCTCGAGAGGGAAATCTCAGTACCAACGTGAACTGACCGCTTCCCATCCTGGTACAGTGTGAACCCAAGAATAAGTGGCGATAAGCTGACAAATGGCGATGAGCTGACTGCGTCCCGACTAGAAATCCAAGTCTTTTATATTTTACTTCCACTTTGTGCGGGCTTTGTCATTGGTCGTAGAGCGAACGTGATCGTTATTTTTACACCACCTTCATTCTGCCGGAACTACCGGTCGCATCCTGTGTCTCTACCCACGTTAACCCATCAAACTACTCCATTTCCCTTTCCAATCCCATGATCCCTTCAGCAAGTGAACCGCTGGGATTGGGAGTTGAGTGGGCGAAGGAGGGAGAAGATTGGATGGAGTATTGGTTACTTATCTGCTCACAGGCAGCTGTGAGTGGTCGCTTCTTCCTAGTAATTAGAATCGGAGAGCCATCAGAGGCCATTCAGCCCGTTGTCCTGGTGCGGCTCTTGTTCAGCACCACACCTGAGCTTTTCCCACAACCCCATCAAGCCTCCTCTGAGTGCACAACCAGGACCTTTGGGAGTTTAATTGCACTGTCCTGTCAGGTCCTTGGTCCAGATGAAAACTTGTATCCTAATCACTGCCAATTACGCCCTGATAATGGCTCATTTGTCACATGGAAGAGATTCTCCATCCAAATGTGGCACCACTGTGAACCCCTGGATCAGTTCTATTCTTCAGCATCTTTGCCCAACTCCTCCAATCCCTCCTCAGAGCTGATGTTCAAGCTTCCAGGCAGCACCTTCGTCAACCACCCATGCCTTGCGCAGGACAAGAAGTCTTTTCCATAGTGAGCCAGATGTGTTCACCAGGGAATGTGGATTCTTTGGGACAGAACATCGTACAAACATCGTATAATACACCATAAATATATGTCGGGCTGCTTCAGCGCTTGGTTCAGGAACAAATCTCCCCAAGATTGTAGATGTACCCAAGTCCATCACACAGACCACACACCCCACTATTGTAGATGTAGCCCAGTCCATCACACAGATCAGTCTCCCCACCATTGTAGATGTAGCCCAGTCCACCAATGTAAATGTATCCCATTCCACCATTGTAGATGTAGGCCAGTCCGTCACACAAACCAGACCCCCCACTATTGTAGATGTAGCACAATCCGTCACACAGACCACACTCCCACACCACTGTGGATGTCACCCTGTCCATCACACAGAATACACTCCCCCACCATTGTAGATGTAGCCCAGACCATCACACAGACCACAATCCCCACCATCGACTCCATTTACACTTCACACAGCCCTGGGAAAGCATCCAACATAATCAAAGACTTGTTCCACCTTGGTCATTCCTTGCAGAACTCATCGACATCATTGGCCAATCCCAATTTCCATCCTGCACTCATACGCACTTGGACCATCACCGACACCTTCCTCCTGTTTTTTAAATCTCACCATGAGTCTGAAGAAGGGTATAGACCCGAAACATCATCCATCCTATTTCTCCAGATATGCTGTGACCTGCTGAGTTACCACAGCACTTTGTGTCTATTTCCAGTCATTCCTTCTTTTGCCCGCTCCCGTCCGGCCAAAGGTACTGAGGCATAAAAGTGCGCACCACCAGACTCAGGAACAGCCTCTTCTCCTCTGTTATCAGGCTTCTGAATGGTTCTTCCATAAGCTAGGATATGGTCCGATTCACCTCTACCCCATTGTGGACATTGGACTTTGTCTCTGGAACTGATGCGCTTCAATGCTGAGAACTATATTCTGCATCCTGTATCTGCCCCTTCACTCTTACTTTTGTACTTGTTTGACTTGATTGTATTGATGTATAATATGATGTTATCTGTTTGGATAGCATGTAGAACAAAGCTCTTCATTGTACCACTGTACACAGGACAACAATAAACATCAGGAGTCAAGCGTATTTAAATGACATATGTGCAAAAATTGAAAAAGTAAATTCTTACATGATGCTGCCCTACACAGTACTAAACACAGCACTCACCAGATCACATAATAAACAAACAAAATAACTTCAATAAAAAATAAAATTAGTGCAAAACAATTAAAAACCCAAAGTTTCTATCTATTTATCTATTTATCTATTTATCTGTCGTTCTGTCGTTCTGTCATTCTGTCATTCTGTCGGTCTGTCGGTCTGTCTGTCTGTCTGCCTGTCTGCCTGTCTGCCTGCCCGCCCATCTGTCTGCCAGTCTATCTATCTTCTATCTATCCATACATAACTAAAACTCTTTCTTGTGCTCTTTCATGTTGCGGGGTTTTCTATTTGCGGAAAAATGGTACGTGACTGCATTATGATTTTTTCGCCTGTTCACTCACTGTCCTCCTGTGCTGCGAGTGTAAAAGGTTTTGTTCCAATCGGTGGTATCTTGTAAGACTTATCGATGTTTAAAAATCTTTAAAAGCGCATGCGCAGATTGATCTCCTCTTGAGCGGATGGAGTGCGGAGCGGAATGAGTGCGGAGCGGCCCAGTGCCTAGGGCGGCCCAGAGCCTGGCCAACTACGAGGACCACTGCTGCAACCTCGAGATCCTGGGGAAGTGAGGATAGAGAGTGGGGGGTTTGAGGGATCTGGGCGCTGGCGGGGCCGTAGCTGGGCGCTGGCAGGGCCGGGTGCTGGTGCTGCACACCCCCCACCCACACACCCCCAGCGGCAGTGGTAGGGCACAGAAGCGGTCGGCCATGCCAGCGGCAGGCAGCGGCAGGCCATGGCAGTGTTAAAGATAGGGCACGGAATTGGTTGGCCATGCCAGTGGCAGAGCGGCAGGCCACAGCAGCGGTAGAAACAGGCCATGGCAGCGGTAGGCCCCACACCCGCCCTCACCCACACACACAGTTACCAGGCTACGCCAGCATCTGGGGTGTGAGGCATGTGAGTATGTGGACCCGCATGTATGAGCAGAAGACGCAGCTCAGGTAGGATGTGTTTGCATTGATCCCTTATAAGTAGCTCTCTAGAAAGGGGTAACACTGCCTTCGATACCGCAGTACCCATTGAAACCACAGGCCATAAACGACATTGACAAATTAATTTGGGGATTGCTGGAACAAGACATCTTCGTAAAATACCAGTCCATTTGCAACACACCAATCCTTGCAGTTCCGAAACCAGGAAAGGAGGGCCAGTACAGATCAATTAACTCAGTTGTAGAACCGCTCCATGCTCTAGTGACAAACCCTGCGCACATCTTAGCTCTAATCCCAGCCGAAGCAAGAATCTTCTCAATAGTCGACCTGCAACATGCATTCTTCTCCTTGCCTCTCCATAAGAACAGCCAATATTTGTTTGCTTTCACATATAAGGGCCAGCAATACACCTGGACCAGATTGCCTCAGGGATTCATCAATTCACCTACTTTATTTTCCCAATGTCCACAGGAACAATTGATTACTTTAAATTTTAGAAGAAGATCCACCTTAGTGCAGTACATCGATGACTTATTAGTGGCCAGCAGGGATGAACGAAGCAACCATGAAGATACTGCACAATTACAAAATCATCTAGCTAATTTGGGATATGTGTTCTCCCTGTCTAAAGTACTGATGGCCCAGGAGAAAGTAAAAATTTTAGGAGTCATAATTTCGGCAACAGAAAGGAGTCTAGATAAAAACAGACTTGAACCAATTTGTAAATTCCCGATTCCTAAAGAAGCAAAACAAATGAGGCAATGGCTTGGTATGGTCAATTATTGTAGACCTTGGATCCCTAATATAGCTTTAGAAACTAAAGAGCTGACGCCCTTTACAAGTAAAGAGGGTGAATTTAAACTAACTAAGGAAGCACAAGAGGCTTTTGAGAACCTGAAGAAATCGTTGATGCAGGCCCCAGCATTGGGAAGACCACTTTACGACAGACCCTTCCAACTTTATTGCACTATTCTCTCTGAATGTCCGACAGCTGTCCTTACTCAAAAACATGGGGATAGGCATAGACCAGTGGCCTATTATTCATCCAAACTCGACCCAGTAGCAAGGGGACACCCATTAGGCACTAAAATGCTGACAGCCATTTATAATAGTTTACAGTCTGCTGCAAATTTGACCCTAGAGCAGGAGATAGTAGCATAGAGTTTGCATTCAGTGGCAGCCTTGTTAGGGCAACTCCAGACTCAGCACCTAACAATGGCTCGTCAGGACAAATATGAAATTTACTTATTAAATAACCCGAAGCTTCAGGTTAAGCATTGTACAACAATTAATCCGGCATCTTTTCTTGTTTCACCCCCAGAGGAGCTGTCAGAGGCGGGACATGACTTTGTTTCTAATGGAGGAGGACACATCTGTGAAGGAGGACTTGAGAGACGCACCTAAAGAGGAACCTGACATGACATTGTAGGGAGATAGGAGTGCATCCATTGGACCCTGGGGTGAGAAATTGTCTGGGTATGCAATTGTTAATCAAGATGGGGAAAACAGAGAAGCAGCTGCCTTTGAGTCACCTGATTCAGCACAACAGGCTGAATTATTTGCTTTAATTAGGGCTTGCATTATGGGGGGGGGGAATAAGGGTATATATACAGATTCTAGATATTCATTTGGAGTAGTGCATGATTTTGAACAAATATAGAGAAATGGAGGATTTCCTACACCAGCGGGGACTCAAGTAATAAACAAACAATTGGTGATATTTATTAAAAGCCCTGATGCTACCCAGACAAATTTCAGTCATGAAATGTAGTGCACACACAAGAGGACACACCCCAACAGCCATTGGTAATCATAATGCTGATCAGGCAGTAAAGGAAGTATCCTGGGAACGTAAGATGGTGGAACCAAAGATTATGAGGCAGACTAAAAGTTTAAGTAACAGGTCACCATCGGAGAGACCGATGCCAACCTTCCAAGAGATTATTCAGTTGCAGGAGGAGGCTACTGAAAGGGATAAAGACGGATGGGTGCAACTTGGGTGTACACTGGATTGTATGACAGGACTATGGACCACTCCGGCAGGGCAAACTTGCATGACAGATTCTCTGGCAGTGTGGGTTGTTGAGTGCATGCACGATGCAACTCATTGAGGCGCTAGAGCAGTAGGAGACACTATTTTGACTATTTGGTGGTATCCAAGGTTACAAACATTAGCTCTAAAAGTAAGTAGTAGTTGCCTGGTTTGCCAGAAATACAATCCAGGGAGAGGAGTAGGTTACGGAGATGGAAAGACACTTGCCCTTTTGAGACATTACAAATGGATTACATCATGTTAGAAAGGTGCCAGAGATACAGATAAGTACTTGTCATAGTCGATGTATTCAGCAGTTGGATCAAATCTTATCCAACCCTTGATAACAAAGGGGCTAATCTTGTCAAGGTGTTAATGAAAGAAATTGTCCCTAGATTTGGCATCCCTATTCGACTTAGTTCAGACAATGGTCCACATTTTATTGGGCAAGTTAATAAAGAGTTTTGTGAACAGCTGGGCATCCAGCAGCAGTTACACTGTGCTTATCGAACACAGGCTGCTGGACTTGTAGAATAGCCAAATCAGACCCTGAAAACGAAATTAGCTTAATTGGAGACCGGAATTGGTTGGATAAAATTACTCCCCAGGGAAATCTAGACTGAGCCCAGCTGAAATTGTTTATGGTAAACCCCTATCACCTTGGAACCATGAGATGAAAGTTATACATTCCCATCAAATGACTGCGGAGATGACCGACTACATTCTGGCTTTGACTCGAGCTCTGAGAGAATCACATTGTAGGGTGAGAGCAGCGTCTGGTGAGTTGCCTTTGTTGACTGCTTCTACTAAAGTGGAGCCTTGAGACCATGTCCTTATATGGAACTGGGCAAGGAAAGGGTTGGAGGTTCGCTGAGGAAAAACTTTTTCACACAGAGAGTGGTGAATCTCTGGAACTCTCTGCCACAGAGGGTAGTTGAGGCCAGTTCATTGGCTATATTTAAGAGGGAGTTAGATGTGGCCCTTGTGGCTAAAGGGATCAGGGGGTATGGAGAGAAGGCAGGTACGGGATACTGAGTTGGATGATCAGCCATGATCATATTGAATGGCGGTGCAGGCTCGAAGGGCCGAATGGCCTACTCCTGCACCTATTTTCTATGTATCTATGTATCTATGATACTCCTAATGACTCCAACAGCAATGAAGGTAGAAGGTAGAAATGCATGGGTGCATCTCCACCACTGCAAGAGTATCAGTGAGAGAGAAGGCTGCTCATTTATTTTGTTTAAGATTCTCTCAGAAAACATCATACTCTACAAACGGTCAAAAACAGATGCACCTGACAGGATGGATGGAGGGGATTCACGCCCATGAAAACTTGGGATGTAAAGACTCATCAGGAATCATGAAGCTACGCCCATGAAAACTGGAGAAGCTTGGTGAGAAATTATATCAGCATCTTTATGTTAGGATATCTGGCTATAATAGGGCTGTTGTAGTGTTTTGGTTATCATAATATGATAAAAGAGGGGATTGATAATATTGGCCATATAAATGTCACAAAATGGAGGATCTCTGCATTTGCAAAGCCTGCTTGATCTCTTTCTGTGAAAAGCTGCAAAGCCATGAGTTTCATGGCTCCAAGGTGTCTGGACCCTGGGAGGAAGTTGAGTACAGGGTGATGTCCAGATGTCCCCTCTATTGTTAATATGTATGAGGGTTTTGCAGAAAGAGCTGAGCTGGGTTGCAAATGCATGAGTAGGATTGGTTATAGAATGGGGTGTTGTGAAGAGTTGTTAATTATGTTGCAGAGTATTTGCACTTTTATCTTGTGATTGCTTAAAGTATGGAGCCTTGCTCAAATTGTTTATATTACCTGGGGAAATGTTTCTTTACTATGGTGAACTGTCTTCCAACTAGAACCTTCTGTGGAAACAATGTAATGGGGTACATTGTGATTGGGTTATGGAACTGTCAATAAATGTATTACATTATCTTTATCTGTGATTGGCATGTAGGGGTTGCCCCCCCCCCTCCCCCCCCCATGTATTTCCGCGCCACGGTTCCGATGCAGTATAAAAGAGGGGACACCACATGGATCGGAGTCAATCTGCTGGAAGTCCGCTTGGGACTGTGATGACTGTCTGGTGATGTCTATTTGCACAAGGCTGAAGGGCTTGTTGGGTAGAGACAAGCATCGGACTTGCGGTGTTGTTTAGGTATTGTATAGGAAGTTCGTTTGTGAGTGAAAATAAAGAGTTAGTTGATCCAGTGCTTGACTCAGTGTTTTACTGAACTAAGGGGATAAGCTGTAGGAGCATAATAACAAAGCGACAGGTGGAATGAAAGGAGATACACTACTATTAAGCCACAAAGGATTTGTTTGTCGTATGATGGAGCTGGGCACACCGTAAGATAGTGTCCAAAATTCAAGAAGAAGGAATATAAAGAAAAGATGGATTACTTAAAGGACAAGGGAATCTGCTATGGATGTTTGAAGAAAGGACACATGGTTAAAGACTGCAAGAGTCGTATAACTTGTAATGTGTGCAAACAAGATCATCCTGAATTATTTCACACTGAACAGAAGATTACAGAGGAGAAGCCAACCGCGAGTGATGCTGTTACCTCACCTCAGTTAAATGCGCATATTGGGGCGGGGGTAGAAACCTGTATTTTCTCCATCTTACCAGTACAGGTTAAGAGCAGCAAGGTGAATACAGTGTTGCAAACATATGCATTTTTGGATCATGGAAGCTCAGCTACCTATTGCACAGATAGCTTGATGAAAAGGCTGGACATTACAGGAGAAAAGACTAAGATTCTCTTGCGTACCATGAATGAGGATAAATGCTGTGATAGTCATCACATTACAAGTATGGAAATATGTAGTCTGGATGAAGACAATTTTATACAACTACCTGATGTGTTTACACATGAGACCATGCCTGTTTCTCATCTAAATATACCCAAGCAAGAAGACTTGAAACAATAGCCTTACTTGAAGGAGGTCAAGATACCTAATATAAATTCTAGTGTCGACCAACTTATCGGAACGAGTGCTTTGATGGCATTGGAACCAAGAGAGTTTGTCTGCAGTCATGGGGACAGACCATTAGCTGTGAGGACCCGACTCTGATTGGTTATCTATAGATCCTTGAGACGAAACAACAGAGGCTGGAATAAGAATAACTACCCTACTGCTGATGTCAATCAAATATCTACTGGAAGCTTAAAGGATCAGTTGATCAAGCAATACAATCACGACTTCAATGAAAATACCAGTAAGGAATCAGGAGAAATGTCCAGAGATGAAGTAAAGTTCTAGGATATTATGAATCATTCAGAGAAGATGATAGATGGACACTCTTGTGTAGACTTACCTCTCAAACAAGAAAGTGTTAGTCTGCCGAATATAACATTGCATTGCAGAGCAGCACATCCAGAATCTGAAAAGAAAGTTTGGCAAGAATATGAAATTTCATGATGAATATATATCTTTCCTAAAGGAAAGGATTGACAATGATTATGCCAAAATGGTACCAACAGACAAACTGGATTGAAGTGATGGAGAGCTTTGGTATATTCCACATCATGGGGTGTATCACTCAAAGAAATGGACCTTGAGGATGGTCTTTGACTGTGCTGCAGTCTTCAAAGGAATGTCACTTAACTGCCAACTACTGCAGGGTCCAGCCCTTACCAACTCACTCATTGGAGTTCTCAATAGATTCAGACAAGAACCGGTTGCTTTGATGGCTGATATGAAAGCAATGTTTCATCAAGTGACTGTATCAAGAGAGCATTTTGACTATTTGCAATTCCTATGGTGGCCTGATGGTGATGCACAACAAGATCTTGTTGAATACAGGATGAACGTACATCTCTTTGGAGCATTGTCATCACCAAGTTGTGCAAACATTGCATTAAGGAAAGCCGCCGAGGACAATAAAGCTCACTTTCCAGAAGAAGTGACAAGCACAGTAAAGAACTACTTCTATGTGGATGATTGTTTAAAATCCTTGTCTTCGGAAGAGGAAGCAATTCAAATGGTAAAACATCTGACTTCCTCTGCAATAAGTGAGGATTCATGCTATCAAAGTTGATCAGCAACAGCCGTGTTGTATTGGAAACCATTCCACCAAATAACAGAGCCAAGGAGACCTGGGAATTGGATTTGGACAAAGACAATCTGCCAATGGAAAGAGCAATGGGATTGCACTTCATCGAACCCAACAAACATTTAATACCCACTAAAGGGAAAGGTTGAAAAGAAGATGCAAGTCTTTAGAGCATCGTACCTCGTACACGATTTACATCTTGATTATCTTCTCAAGGCAGAAAACACAGTTATCTCTCTCTGTGAAAGACAAAGAAACAAAGAAGAGATATCAACATTAGAAGCTGGAGTACATGGTGTCACAAGAAACAGTCATTTGTATATACTTGCTCCGGTACTGGAAGAAGGACATCTGAGAGTAGGTGGTCGCCTGAATAGGCTAGCGATGTCAGAAGCATCGTATTATTCTCTCAAAGGACTTTCACATTTCAACATTACTGTTACGACATATCGATGAACAGATCAGACATGGAGGAAGAAATTATATGTTGTCGAAACTGCATAAGAAATATTGGATAAACAAAGCTAACTCCGCTCCAAGAAAAATAATAAAAGATTGTGTGATGTGTAGACGGCAGCATGGAAAAGTTGGAGAACAGAAAATGGCAGACTTATCTCTGGAGTGGATTCAACCTGATAATCCTCCATTTACAGATGTACATTATTTCTGTCCTATAGAGGTTAAGAGAGGATGAAGTCTGGTAAAAAGGTATGGTGTAATCTTCACTTGCATGGCAAGCAGAGCAGTACATCTTGTAGTTGCATCTACACTTCACATGGATTCCTTTATTCATGCCTTATGGAGATTCAAGGGCCTGTCCCACTTGGGCGTCATTTGCCCATCACGTAGGTGCCGCGTGATGATTTTGAGAATCCCGAAATCCTGGGGCGCCGCACGCTACCGCTCGTCACCATGTCTCACCACACGTCATGCGCGCGTAATGCACGCCATTCGCGCATTATGTATGCGTCATGACGTGTAAATTATGTCACGTAAATGACGCGCAAATAACGCCCAAGTGGGACAGGCCCTTTATTTGTCGACGAGGTCAAGATTTATCATTGAGATCAGGTAATGGTACGGATTTTGTTGGAACGGAAAGAGAATTGAGAGAAGCACTTAATCAGAATAAAATCCAGAGTGTTATGCACCAGAAAAGGATAGAATGGAATTTTAATCCTCCAGTGGGATCCATCCCATCATGGAGAACGATGTGTTTGGGAACGGTTGATCTGTATGGTTCAAATTGTGCTATGGATGATGAAGGATTGCAAACTATATTTTGTGAAATTGAAGCAATCTTAAATGATCGACCCATTACCAAGAGTTCCGATGATCCGAGTGACCTGGAAGCACTTACACCAAATCACATTCTTCCGTTGAAAACCAATCCAATGCTACCACCTGGTCTCTTTGTGAAGGAAGATGTATATATTAGACACAGATGGAGACAGGTACAATATATGGCAGATATATTTTTGGAAACGGTGGACACAAGAATATTTGCCTTGAATTCAAGAATGACAACGATGGTTGAGAGTAACACAAAATTTTATTCCAGGTGATATTGTTTTGGTGGTTGATTCTACTGCACGGCGAGGTTCTTGGTTGATGGGAAGGATACTGAAGATCATGCAAGACATTAAAGGTTTGGTGCGTACAGTACGACTTCAGACTAAGAACAACTACTTGGTAAGACCGATAACAAAGATATGTCTGCTTCTAGAACGCGAAGAGAAAGGTAGAAGAATCGCTGAAGAAGTCTGAATGCTAACATATAATGCACATTGCTTTTGTTTTGAAATATGTTAAGCTTTTATAGCTCGCTTTTTAATGTTTTGGTAATTGCTTCGTTATATATGTAGAACAATTAGGGGCCAGTATGTAGGAGCCGGTACCCGGACGTGGAGTCGAAGGACGAGAAGCCGAAGCAAAGAAGTGGAAGCCAAATAACCGAATGGAAACAAAGCCAAAAGCCAAATAACCGAAAGCATACGAAGCCAAAAAGCCAACGAACCGAAAGGGCGGGAAGCCTAAAAGCCAACTAACCGAAAGGGTGGGAAGCCTAAAAGTCAACTCACCGAAAGACCGCTATGCTGAAATGCCAACTCACCGAAAGGCTGCGTCACCTAGAAGCCAACTAACCGAATGGCCGCTGTGCCGAAAAGCCAAATAAACGGATATTTTGTCCCTCGCAAAGATGTGTGATTTATTCAGAACACACTTGGAGGAATAGATGCAAGCGGCATGTAAATGTCTAGTGTCTCTTCCATGTGCTGAATACATGAAGCCAATGAAATGAGACAACTGTTGCACCAAAGATAGACACAAAATGCTGGAGTGACTCAGTGGGATAGGCAGCATCTCTTCAGGTCTAAAGAATTGTCTCGACCCGAAACGTCACCCATTCCTTCTCTCCAGAGATGCTGCCTGTCCCACTGAGTCACTCCAGCATTTTGTATCCATCTTCGGTTAAAATAGATTACAGATTATCTGGTGTTTTGTATGTGGGAGCTTGTTGTGTGCGTTACGCAGGCAACCAGATGGTATTACTGTGTTTAAACAATAAATAAATCATGCTTCTTGTTGTTCAAGGGGGGGAGTGGGAGGAGATAAAATTGTTTGTTGTCATGCATGCTTGTCATTGGCGCGCCAGGAATTTGTGTCCCCCCCCATGTTTTAAAAGCGATTTACTCTTGCTGCCAATGCCTCGGGCCGTCTGTCCCCATGGCAGGGGGGGGGGTTGAAAACACCCAGTGTGGGTGTGGGGGGGTGAATCACCTCGTGTGTGGGTCGGGGGGGGGGTGAATAACCCTGGTGTGGGTGTTGGGGGGTGAATCACCCCATGGTGGGTCGGGGTCAGGGGTACGGGGGGTGAATCACCCTGGTGTGGGGGTTGGGTTCCGGTAGCGGTGCATTGCGGTCAGTGACTCTGGGTGGGCGGAGGGACCAGACTGTGTCCCCAACTCTGCCTCACCCGGCCCTGTATATGTGTGTGTGCTGCCGACACACAGCCCATCACAGTGCGGCCGCACAGGGTAGATGAGGCGGAGGGCGGCTGTGGCCGTGCGAGAATGGGGGCTGACCTGAGGGATGCGCTCCTTCGGCTGCTTACAACTTGGTGCTTGGGTTCAGAGTGCCCAGTCACCTATGGCTTGTGTGGGAAAATGACCCCCACCCTCCCGTCACCCCCGGCCAGTAATGTGATGGACGCGGGGATCTGGACCAATTGACCACAGGTCCTGCCCCCCCCGGCGAAGTCATGTCCGTTATTTGGCTTTTCGACACAGCAGCCATTCGATGAGTTGGCTTCTAGGCGACGCAGCCTTTCAGTCAGTTGCCATTTCAGCATAGCGGCCTTACGGTGAATTGAATTTTAGGCGTCCCACCCTTTCAGTTAGTTGGCTTTTAGGTACCCTGCCCTTTCGGTTAGTCGGCTTTTCGGCTTCGTACGCTTTCGGTTATTTGGCTTTTCGGCTTTGTTTCCGTTCAGTTATTGGGGTTCCATTCTTTGCTTTGGCTTCTCGTCCTTCGATGCCATGTCCGCACATGATAGGAGCCATTCAAGCTTAAGTCAATATATTATAGCCAAGACCAATATTTCTAGTTTTTATCTGTCTGTACTTTTGTAGGTGGGATTTGATATGTAGAGGGGTGTGTCTACTTCGGAGGAGACCAGCGCAGACTCATAGATTGGGATTTTTGTTTAGCCTCGAGGGGTGGTGAGAAAACAGTTTTTACCACGAGACGCCACACTCTTACAAGAAGACACTCTCACACGATGAAGAAGGGGTTTCGGCCCGAAACGTTGCTTATTTCCTTCGCTCCATAGATGCTGCTGCACCCGCTGAGTTTCTCCAGCATTTTGGTGTACCTTCGATTTTCCAGCATCTGCAGTTCCTTCTTTAACACTCTCACGCGATTATCTACGACATGGATGGAACAGCTGGTAAGAACAGAAAGTTATGTATTATTTGTTTGTTATGTATTATTTCAATAAAAGACCAATTAATCAAGAAACAATGTTTGGGAGATTCGTTTTTACTATCTTAAGTGTGTGGTGAATGCTTAATCTATATCTCCACCACATCCCTGAGAAGTAATGGCTATTGAAGTTGGACTTTGAGAACGTATAGAAACTGCCATCGGCAATGACTTCCTTACATTACATGTCTGTCTTGGCACCATCATCGGCTGCCGGGTCCTCTCCAGATACCTGCACTATGACAGTCCCAATCTACATTGGTACAGTTCAAACCTTCTATTATGACAACCCTATTAGTCTTGCAGCTGACTGCATTCTCACGGCATATTTTTTTCTTTTAATTCTCATTGACTATCTGGGGAACACTCCCAACAAGGTAATCATCTCCTTTTTATTTGTCAGCGCCACCCATGTCAGTCAGCAGTAATACTGTGCAGTAAACAACTTTTGTTTTGAGTTGGATACTAGACCAATTGGGTCCCGTTGGGTCTCTGTCAGACGGGAGGCCTGGTCCCCCAACACAACCCGTTCCCCAACGCAATATTGCACCACTAACTCATAGCCCCCATGGGAGGCGTGGTCCTCCAACTGAAGCCGTTCCCGAACGTAAGATTCCAGCACTCCCCTACCTTCCTCAGCAGTGGACTTAAAAACAAATTACAATTGCACCTCCCCTGCCTGCTGCAGCAGTTCCAATTACAATACCAATTGGCGCTCCCCCTCCTGTTGAATTTGCCCTCCGCCTCCTGTTGAAGGACTAAGTTCAGAGTGTTCCTCCTGTCTTGCAACTTTGTATTTTTTATATTTTCTTCCACAGCCTCTCACATTGAAGTAAATGCAATTTTAATACAACAGTCCCTCCACGCTCCCTGCTGTGCTCCTGCCTCTCCTGTCTACTGAACCTGCTTTCATCACTTTCTGTACTTAATACTGCAGCCTCTCACCTGCCTCACTCCTACAGTGGACCCACTCCTCCTGTTAATTAAGTTTAAGCCCGTGTCATATTAGCAAAGCTGCCCACAACATAGTGGTTCCTATCCAGTTCACGTTCAACCCATCCCTCTTGTACAGGTCACCTCTGCCCCAGGAGAGATTCCAATGGTCAAAACAACTGAATCACTGCTCCCTGCACCAACTCCTTAGCAATGCACGCAGCTGTTCTGTCTTCCTGTAGATAGCCTCACTAGCACGTGGGTCCGGGAACAATCTGGAGATTACCGTTCTGGAGTTCCTGCTTCTTCATCTTTTGCCAAGCTCCCTGTATATTCTCTGCAGGATCTCAACCCTTTTCCTACTTATCCCATTTGTGCCGACATGCAGAACAACGTCCGTCCACTCCCCCTCCCCCTTGAGAATGTTCTGCAGCTCTGAGACATCCTGAACCTGGAAACAGGGAGGCAACACACCACCCTGGAGTCTCATTTGCTGCCACAGAATCTCCTGTCTGTCCACCTGCCTTCACCCTTCCTCACTGTGCCTCAGAGGAAGGCACGTCACCACAACCTGACCACTACTGCTGCTCTCCGCTGACCACTCATCCTTCCCAACAGTATCCAAAGGGGCATATCAGTTGTTAAAGGGAATGGCTCCTTGGCATGCCTTCACGCTCTTACTCCCTTTCCTGGTGAAACCCATCTACTTTCTGCCCATACCCTAGATGTGAACACCTCACCGTAACTCTGTCCATGAAATCCTCACTCCCCGATGATCCTGAGGTTAAGTTCAGTTTATTATTGTCTTGTGTGCTGAGGTACAGTGAAAAGCTTTGTTGTTGCGTGCTATCCAGGCAGGAATATCCAACACATGATCACAATCATGTCATACACAGATATAAAATAAATGGAATGATATTTAATAGAAGATAAAGTCAAGTAAAGTGATTAAAGTTGGTCTGAGAGAGTACTGTGGGTACGGTGGAGGTCAGGACCACTTTATAGTTGATGATAGGATGGTTCAATTGCCTGATAACTGCTGGGGAAAAACTGTCCCTGAATCTGGAGGTGTGCATTTTCACACTTCTGTACTTCGTGCCTGATGGGAGAGGGGAGAAGAAGGGGTGAGACTCATCCTTGATTATGCTGCTGGCAATTAGAACAGCCTTTCTCTGATTACCTGATATTCCTATAGGATTCAACGAGCACCTGGTGAAGCTTCAAATCCTCCTCACCTTCTCATGCCACCTAAATGTCATCAGAGCACACACTCCCACTATGACTAACAGCGACAAATACTAGGAGAAGTTCTACGAGGACCTTGGCAGCTTAGTGAAGTCAACTCCTGCCAGTGACAAACTTATTCTACGAGCGCATTTCAACGGCAGGGGGGGCAGGAACAGCCAGTGTTGGAGCCAGGTGTTGAGGCATTATGATGTTGGAAAGATGAATGGCAATGGACTGCCACTGCTGAGTATGTGCGCAGAGAACAATCTCAATGACACTAGCAGGCTCTTCAGATGCCCAACAAGTACACGAGCACATGGATGCATCCTCGGTCCAAACAATGGCATCTCATTGACTATGTCATCATCCACAGGTGGGACATCCCGGACATCAAAATCACCAGGACAATGCATGGAGCAGACTGTTGGACTGACCACAGGTTGGTCAGATCCCGCTACAACCTCCACATCCCTCCACTACAATGCAACAAGCCAAAGTTGACACATAAATCCTTCAACACAGAGAAACTCAAGCGACTGGGCATTACCAGTCCCATCTCAATGACTTGCTGGCTGCTCATGGCCCACTGACGGGAGAAGTAAAGAGCTGTGCTCGGACCCAAACATAGAGCACATCAAGACTGGTTTGATGGATACAATGAGGAAATTGTCAAACTCTTAGAACAAAAGTGTAAGGCATTGATTGAATGGCAAAATGATGTGTCTTCCATCTCAAGAAAGAGCGTTTTAAGCATAAATGCTATCGTCATCTACGATGGGTCACCACCACCACCTAGGCATCATGTTCATCACATTGTGGGCCAAAGCTCCTGTTCCCATGCTGTACTTTTCTCTCTCCTACATTTCATTCACACTTTCAAATCAGATTTTACTTCGGAGTCATGTGAGTGACTACGTGAAGAACCCCGCCAGTGCGCCTGCGCGTCATTACGTCAGACGCATTGGCGCAAACAGACGTGAGGAGCAGAGCTCCTCTAGTGGAAATGTAGTTGTGAACTACAAGGTAAGTAAAAACTTATTTCGTAATTTCCGTGTCCACAGGCGAAATGGAAAAAACGGGCAAGGGGAGGAGTCGAGCGGCACAGCCGGTTGAAAGTCGCGATATTGCGGTCGGCGACCAGCCGCCTCTAACCCCGGTACAGTCGCCAGCGGAGAGCGTAGCGACTGTGGACCTGGGGCTAAAAAGAGCGCAGTCAGAGCCAGTGGGGCGCAAGGCAAAATTCAAGTCCGTACGGCCCACGGAGGAGGAGCCCGAAGAGATGGAGGTAACTCCAGGGCTGGATTCCGCTTTTGAGCGGATCTCTCAAATGGAAAGCCTTATACACAGGCTGTTGGAGAAAAGCACACTCAGAGAAGAGTTTAGCAAAAGCCAGGCTGCAGAAGCCAGCTCAGCAGCACCTAGCAAAGGGCTGTTGGAATGCACCCTCATTGATGAGGCGCGTGCACTGGGTCATGAGAGTTCAGACCCCGACTCTGACGGTGAGGCTGTTCAAGGCGAAGAATGGCAGCTGCCATATATTCCACCTCTGGCAGTACGATTCGCTGCCCCGTCAGGGTCAGGAGAGCCACTAGGAGAAGAGTTGGCCTCCCTAATAAATTACTTGGTATCCCATCAGCTGGAACAGCTTGAAATGGATGACACTGCAAAAAAGCATGAGACTCCAAGTAACTGTGTGTTGTTGAAGGCACCAGCAGTAAATCAAGTGATCTGGAGTCAGATGAGCATGACTATGAAAGCTCAAGATGTAAAGCTGCAGAGAATATTAAAGCTGCTGGGTTCTGGAATAACTGCATTTGTCAGAATAACGGATAAAAGCCAGCAGATGACGGAGTTGCATCAGGAGGCACTGGGGTTGCTATGTAGCACCCACTTCGAGATTAATTCTGAGGAAGTGTTCTATCCGGCCTACTATCAATCCTAAATTCGCAGCACTCTGCAAACCAAGTAATATACAACTGCCCAACTTACTCTTTGGAGAGGATCTTGGAAGACGTGTAAAGGAGTTAGAGGATGAAGCGAAAACAGCCGGATTGATGAAAACATCGATGGTTGGCAAGTCTGCAAAGAGGAGGTATTCTTTCAGACGTCATACTAATCCTGGACCGGGACCAAGTCACTCATCATCGCAGGGACGTAGTTGGCGACCTGCAGCGGGAGCACGAACCAGCGTGGGTCCTCCCGGCAGAATCCAGGGACCACAGGTCACTCAAGTGACTAAGGAGGTAGGTGGACCTGGTTCTCATGGGAACATACTAATGGTAGTACACCCAAAAGTTGGAGGCAGATTACATCTCTTCTATAAAAGTTGGAAGCAGATTACTTCAGAATTTGTAATTCTGAATATTATACAAGGATTTCGAATTGAATTCAATCCAAATTATTATTTGCCTATCCAGCATGTTCCTAGCTGAATCCTCCACTTTTCACAAAAAGAAGTGATGGAGGTTCAAGCTGAACTTGAAAACCTATATAATAAAGGTGTTATTGAAAAGTCAGTGTATCAAACTCACCAATTTGTGTCAAATGTATTTCCTCGACCAAATTATACAATGGAAAAATCATGGAATTAAAAGGATTGGACATCTTTATAGGGAAGGCATCTTTCTGTCATTTCAAGAGTTACAACAGAATCATGGACTACACTCAAATAACTTTTTCAGATATTTACAAATTAGAGATTATGTTAAATCCAATACACAAGTTTATAGGACTAGGGAACCAGAAATTCTTGATGAATGTTTGAATAAGCATCCTAACACTGAGAAATTAATAGCTTATATTTATAACATTCTCTTAAATAATGAGGAACCACCGATGGAACTATATAGACATAAATGGGAAAATGAGTTAGGTTATCCTATTACGAAAGATATTTGGGACGAAAGTTTACAACATATACATCAATGTTCGTTAAATGCCAGACATGCTTTAATACAATTTAAAGTCTTACACAGATTACATTATTCCAAAATAAAACTAAATAGAATTTTCCCACATATTTCTCCTATATGTGATAAATGCCTGCATCTAGAGGCCAATTTAACACATACCTTTGCAAATTGTATAAAAATTAAAAATTACTGGACTGATATCTTTCAAATAATCTCCGAAGTTGTTAATACCAAACTAGCTCCAGACTCAAAATTAATAATACTTGGGATATCAGAACAAAGTTTAACACTCACAACAAGCCAAAGAAACTTTCTTGACTACAGTATAATAACAGGGAAAAAATTAATATTAAAATTCTGGAAAGGCCCTACAACCCCCACAATTAAAATGTGGATTGTGGAAATGTCGGAGACCCTACATCTAGAAAGAATTAGACTTGTCTTAATGGACAAGCAAGAACTTTTTGTTAAAATATGGGCTCCATTCATTGCCTATTTGAAGGGATAGAGTGGCCCAGCGCAAAAGCCCGACTCAAGCTTGAACTAAGGATTAGATGTAATTATATTTCATAACATACAAACTTATCTCCTATGACGTATTATAAGTAATTCATTCCACCTTTTTTCTTTTTTGATATTGACATTTTTCTTTCTTTCTCTTCTTTCTCTCTATTTTTCTTTTTCAATCTATATAAAAAAAACACTAGAAGCAGAATTAACTGACAATTGACAAATTTAATAATGTATGAATGATTGATGTATATGAAAAGTTTTTTCTTCTATTCTATTATAATATGTTACTCTACACTGTAATATGTTTGCTTCTAATAAAAAATTTATATTAAAAAAAATTTTTTTTTTAAAAGAGTCAACATAATTATCTGTTTCAGTTGTGAAATCCACTTTTGAAAGTTTGGGGTTTCTAATTCATCCAAAGAAATCAAGGTTAATACCATGCACATCAATTGATTATTTGGGGTTCACAATTGATTCAGTTCAAATGAAAATTACTTTGCCCAGTGAAAAAATGGTGGAGTTGATTGATGATTGCAGTAATCTGTTAAACGAGCAAAAACCTTCAATCAGACATGTGGCTAGAGTACTGGGGAAGTTAGTAGCAGCATTCCCAGCAGTACAATATGGGCCATTACATTACCAACAGCTGCAGAGAACTAAAGAACAGGCGCTGAGGATGCATGCTGGCCATTTTGATAGAACCATGCAATTAACAACAAATGCTGTTTCTGATCTGCAGTGGTGGATTCTACATGTCTCAAGCAGTTTCAGCAAAGTACTGGTTGAACAGCCTTCCATGATTTTACAAACTGACGTCAGTGCACTAGGTTGGGGTGCAACTGATTTGGTATCCAGCTGCGGAGGCAGATGGAATCAGGAAGAGTCATTGTTACTGCAGACATGGGGAATAGTAAGATTAAATGAGAACTTACCTAAGTTTGAAGTTTGATCTTTATTTTATGAGGAGTTACGTTGGTGATTACGTGAAGAACCCCGCCAGTGCGCCTGCGCGTCAATCTTCGAAGCAGCGGTGTGAAATCACAAAAAACAACAAACGAAGTAATATAGTATCATAATAAAACGAGTAATTCAAGAACTTACATCTGACCTTTATGATAGAGGGTTGGGTCGTTGTGGGCACGTAATCACCAACGTAATTAACAGTATCCCCTTTAACCCAGGGAAATTTAAGCAGAACTTAATATAGTGTCTGCAAACAGCCCCGATGGTAAACGTGTTGAAACACCAACTTATTAGATCACCCGGTGGCTGTGAAAATACGGTCGACGGGACGTCGTTCGCCCTGGTCGTTAATGTTGCTGCTAAACTGAATGGAATAAAAACATCAATGTTCACACCTGCAGCAACCAAACTTGTTTTTAACCATCTTAAAATAGTCTGAACTGACACTATCTTGTATGGTTTTTCGTGAATGATAAACAATCTTGTTTTCATATTTCATAAGACCTTTGTAGCCTCAATGTATTGCAACAAATATGTCTTAACATATAGGCATGGATCCATAGAATATGCTAATAAACACTCTTGAATCCAATCACACCAGATCCTACTTCATTTGAGTAGGGCATAAAATGTAAAACATAACATAATCCTGAGGTACTTCCATCCTGTGTATCTGTAACTTTTGTAATGTTACAAGTGCCATAAACATGACTACCTTCATACTGAACTTGGCCAAATCAGAATCGTACCAAGACTCCTTTGCTGAAGTAGCTTAAAACAATTCTATATTCCAGATTCCCTCCTAGGTTTAGAAGGTCTGGAATTAAAATTCCTTTCATTAATCTGGAAATAAAAGAACAAGACTCAACAGGATGTCTTTCCAACCTCATCAAATAAAACCGAGGAATAATATACTTCTGTGTGAATAAATCGCACTATACCTCAACCCATTAAATAGAGGTCAATCCAAGATATTTGAGACATGTACCGTACAACATTCCATATTCTTTTATACAGACATTTTTTCCCCTCATTCTTTACATAATGGGAAAGCAGTATTTACAGAGTCACAACTCAGATTCACAAATGTACTGCTTTTGAGTACTCCTCCGCCAGACTGCTGTAAGCATGTCCACAGCATGCCCAGACAATCCTCTTTTTTAAACCCTGCATCCACACAGGCATATGACCGATGTTACTCTCCAATTATCGAATACACCAGTAACTTCCTTCTTTTGGGAACATTTATCAGAAACTGTGTCATTAATTCCAATATCAAAGGGAACCATGGCTGCGTAGACCCGTCTGGTACCACGAATACCCCAGAGGCAGCATACTGCTTCATTTTAAGCAGACACCAATTTATGAGACAGGATGAAGTAAAATGCATATAACAACATACCGTCCTAATATAGCGAGAAACATCCATCACTACTGTCTCCCGATGTAGTCCCATAACACATATCTCTGTAACTGGTGATTGAGTCTGGATGGAAACAAGTCATGTCTGGCTTCCCAAATCTGACTATTATATCATTAAAAAATCTTAAGGTTAAACATCCATTCTTTGTTATCATGAAAATTCCACCCATACAATTAATACATGCCATTGCTGTAGTGTTGTTAATTTGAAACTGAACATGCAGATTAGTTGTATTTAACAACAAGCTTGTAGCTCATAAGCCTTCCAATAGACTTTAAAACGTCGATTCTCCATGTCTGTAAAATAATACTTCTTCCATATTCCATCTGTCCACAGATGGATACCTTTTCAGTGGCACCAATCCTAGTACACTGATATCAGTCTGTTAAGACCATGGAAGGCTGTTCAATCCGTATCTTGCTTGAACTACTGAAGACATGTTAAATCCACTACTGCAATCAGAAGCAGCATTTGTTGTTTAATTGCATGGCCTATCAAAAAATGGCCATCATGCATCTTAGTGTTTTTTTCTTTTTGCAGTCTGCAGCTGCTGGTAGTCCAATGGCCCATATTGTATTGCTGGAAATAACACTAATTCTCCTAACAACTGGCCACCTGTCTTAATTGAAGATTGTTGCTTTTCCAACTGCTTAATACAATCATCCATTAGCTTTACCCTTTACCCTGGGTAAATTACTACCTTTTCAATTGAATTAAATAATCAATTGTTGTAAGTATCGTTAACTTAATTTCTCTCTGGATGAATTAAACCCAACTTTCAAAAGTGGTTTGAATCATTTGAGAGAGATAACTCACGAATTCTCTTGTTCGTCCTAATTAGGACATCATCCAGTTAAGCCATCCACATCTGTCCTTGGACTCTAATTAGCCGCAAAATTGGTTTTCCCAATTTAGTGAATTTCTAGGGACTGAAGTCAACCCGTTAGACAGAACTTTGAATTGCCATAATTGTTCCTTTAGATAATTTTATCTTATAAATGAACAAACATTAAGTAATATACATCTTTCAGATCGATAAATGCCATAAAACATCTTTTTTGAAATAAATTGTTTGGCAGTCTCAAAGTCTCTATTTTGAAGTGTCTATACTTCACAAAATTTTAAAGACTTGTCAGATCTAAAATACTCCTCACCTTTCTAGGTTGAGAAATTTTAAACACAATTTGGTGGTTTTGATAAACCGACCTTTCAATTACTTGTTTATAAACAAGTTTTCAATTCAGCTTGAACCTCCATCAATTATTTTAATGTGAAATTGGAGTGTTCTGCTTGGAACATGCTGGATGGCAAATCAGTATTTGAATCGAATCAATTAGAAACCTTTCTATAATACTCAGAATAATAACTGAAGTAATTTGCTTCCAATATTTGGCTGTTTTTGCCTTAATATGTTCCCATAAGAACCAGGTCCACTTACCTCCTTTGTCATCTGAGTGACCTGTGGTCCCTGGCTCCTGGCAGGCAAAACCCATGCTTTTTCATTTTCCTGCTGCAGGACATCAACTGAGTACCTGCTTCAATGGTCGATTTGCTCCTGATGTCGGTCCAGGATTTTGTATGATGTCTGAAAGGATACGTCCTCTTTGCAGACTTGACGACCATTGATGTTGTGATCAACTTTGCTTTTTTTGCCTCATTATCCAACTCTTTCCCACGATTCATGAGGTTTTTTCTCTGAAGAATAAGTTGAATGACTGCACATTGCTGGGCTTCACAGAGTTGCTGCAACTTTGGGTTGATGGTGGACCGAATGGCATACTTCCTGAAACAATTCATCTTGAAGTGGGCGCTACATAGCAACCTTAGTGCCACTTGATGCATCTCCATCCATGGCCTCCATCCATTGTTTTGCAAATTGCAGTTGTTCATCAACCGAGCAGCTTCAATATTCTCTGCAGTTTACTTTCCTTAGGCTTACATGCCTTCGCCCATCTGACCCCTTATCTTGGTTCACTGCTAGTACTTTCAGCAATACGCAGTTCCTTGGGATCTCGTGCTTTTTTGGCATTTTCATCCATCGTAAGCTACTAGAGCTGATGGTAGACACAATAGTTGATCACAGAGACCACGTACTTTCCAGTGGCTCTCTTGACTCTGACGGGGCAGCGAATCGTACTACCAGGAGTAAAACATCTGGCAGCTGCCGTCTTCGCTTGTATCGGCCTCACCGTCAGAGTCAGAGTCAGAACTCTCACAGAGCAGCAAATCGTACTGCCAGGAATAGCCCATCTGGCAGCTGCCGTCTTCGCTTATTTTGGAAACTCTGCTGACCCTGTGCACGCGCCTCATCAATGAGGGTGCTATCAAGCAGCCCTATACTAGGTGCTGCTGACCTGGCTTCTGGAGCCTAGTTCTGACATCACTCCTCCTGGAGTATGTTTCGTTGGAGCAACCTGTGTACAGGTTCTCCATTTGGAATATCCACTTCAGAAAGTGGTATCCAGCCTTGGAGGTGAATCCCAAACTGACTCTTGCTCCATGGCCCTGACTTGTATGTTGCCTAGCACCCAACTGACGCTGGCTCCATTCTTTACTGCACAAGTCCACAGTTCGCCCCGCTCCCAGCCGGCGACTGTTGTAGGGTATGAGGCAGTCCTTTACCGACCACATTCCCGCAGCTTTTTATCGGCTTTGCCTTGCCCCACTGGTGCTGACTAAATTCCCTTCAGCCCCAATATCCACAGTCGCTATGCTGTCTGCTGGCGACTGTACCGTGGTCAGAGGCGGCTGGTCGCCGACCGCAATATTGCGACTTTATACCGGCTGTGCCGCTCGCCTCCTCCCCTTGCCCGTTTTTTCCATGATGCCTGTGGAAAAAATCCCCACAGACCCACAGCAAACGGACACAGAAATACTTCCAAAAAAGTTTATACTTACCTTGTAGTTTAAAAACTACAATTCCACTAGAGGAGCTCTGCTCCTCGTGTCCGTTTGCGCCAATGCGTCTGACGTAATGACGCGCAGGCGCACTGGCGTGGTTCTTCACATAGTCACTCACGTGACTCCGAAGTAAAATTAACTATTTGGAGCTTTTAGGAGGTTTCTATGGACTCCAAGCTTATTGTTCTAACACAACTAACTTGCATGTTCAATTTCAAATTGATAACACAACAGCAGTTGTCTATATTAATCATATGGGTGGAATCAAGTTGGTGTCATGTGACAAATTGGCTATTCAAATCTGGTCTTGGTGTATTGAAAATAATATTTGGATTTCAGCTATTCATCTACCAGGTAGATTGAATATTATAGCAGACACCAGGTCAAGAAAATTCCATGATAATAAAGAATGGATGTTCAATCGAGATGTATTCAATGACATAGTAATCAGATTTGGAATGCCAGATATCGACTTATTCGCATCTAGACTAAATCATCAACTATCGAGATATGTGTCATGGGAACCAGATCCAGGTGCAGTAGCGATTGATGCTTTCTCGCTACATTGGGATGGTATGTTTTTATATGCATTTCCACCTTTCTGCCTCATAAGCCGGTGTTTGCTTAAAATCAGGCAAGATTCAGGGGTACTAGTGGTACCAGATTGGCCTACACAGCCATGGTTTCCTTTAATATTAGAATTAACGACACAGCCTTTGATGCAAGTCCCAAAAAGAAGGGATTTACTACTGCATCCGGTAACAGGAGAACAACATCCATTATATGATCGTTTGGATTTGTTAATTTGCAGGTTTTAAGAAGGCCTTTTCTGGGGCGAGGACTGTCTGGGCGTACTGTGGACATGCTTACGGCAGCCTGGAGGAAGAGCACTCAAAAACAGTATCTTTCTTATATTAAGAAATGGGAAGAGTTCTGTGTACAAAAGAATGTAGAATATTGTACGGCAGATATTTCAAATGTTTTAGAGTTTTTGTCAACACTTTACTACGATGAAGGCTTGAGTTATAGTGCAATTAATTCAGCCAGGAGTGCATTGTCCTCATATTTAGTTGTGGAGTCAGAAGGAAATCCAATTGGGTCTCATCCACTTGTTTCCAGATTGATGAAAGGAATTTTTAATTCCAGACCTCCTAAGCCTAGGTACATGACGATCTGGGATGTGAGTGTGGTTCTTAAGCTACTTCATGAATGGTCACCTAGCATGTCTTTGCCTTTGGCCAAACTCAGTAAGAAAGTGGTCATGCTAATGCCATTAGTAACAGCACAAAGAGTGCAGACATTTCAAAAATTGCAAATAGACAGGATGGAAGTAGCTGAAGATAATATTACATTTTACATTTATGACCTACTAAAGCAAAGTAGGCCAGGTGTGACAGGATTCAGAATTGTTTTATCAGCATATCCAAATGATCCATGTCTCTGTAGTAAGACATATTTGTTACAATACATTGAGGTTACAAAGGTTTTGCGAAATATGGAAACTGGGTTGTTTATCACACACAAGAAACCACACAAGAGAGTCTCAGTACAGACCATTTCAAGATGGCAAAAATAAGTCTTGACAGCTGCTGGTATTAACACTGATGTTTTTACGTCTCACTCGGCTAGGGCAGCAGCTACGTCGGCGGCCAGGGCGAAGGACGTCCCCGTCGACCATATTCTCGCAGCCGCCGGGTGGTCCAATGAGTTGATGTTTCAACAGTTTTACCATCGGCCTATTGTTAATGCGGGACTGTTTGTAGAAACTATTTTAAGTTCTGTATAAATTTCTATGGTTTAAAGGGGATCTTATTAATTTCATTGCATTTGTGGTACAAATGTTATTATTAATGTATTATTGATGATTTCTCGTTCCGAGTCAATCAATGCAGTGAGAAGCCTGGATTTGTATCTGCGGCATGAAATCACAAGCTTTAAAATCTTCACGTAGTCACTCAAATGACTCCGAAGTAAAATAGTAAGATTAAACGAGAACTTACCAGTTTGAAGTTTGATCTTTATTTTATGAGGAGTTACGTTGGTGATTACGTGCCCACCACCGCCCAACCCTCTATCATAAAGGTCAGATGGAAGTTCTTAAATTACTCGTTTTATTATGTTACTATTTTACTTCATTCTTGTTTTTTGTGATTTCACACTGCTGCTTTGAAGATTGACGCGCAGGCGCACTGGCGGGGTTCTTCACGTAATCACCAACGTAACTCCCCATAAAATAAAGATCAAACTTCAAACTGGTAAGTTCTCGTTTAATCTTACTATTTTATCTTTTTCCACTTCCACTTCTTCTCCACTTATCACCTGCAGCCTCAGTTAAGAATAAGTGGTGGTGGGTTTCTTAAATGTGTATATTTTAATGCTAGGAGCATTGTAAGAAAGGTGGATGAGCTTAGAGCCTGGATTGACACCTGGAAGTATGATGTTGTGGCGATCAGTGAAACATGGTTGCAGGAGGGCTGTGATTGGAAACTAAATATTGCAGGATTTCGTTGCTTCAGGGGTGATAGAATTGGAGGGGCAAGAGGTGGGGGTGTTGCATTGCTTGTCAAGGAAGATATTACAGCAGTGCTTTGGCAGGATAGATTAGAGGGCTCGTCTAGGGAGGCTATTTGGGTGGAACTGAGAAATGGGAAAGGTGTAGCAACACTTATAGGGGTGTATTATAGACCGCCAAATGGGGAGCGAGAATTGGAAGAGCAAATATGTAAGGAGATAGCAGATATTAGTAGTAAGCACAAGGTAGTGATAGTGGGAGATTTCAATTTTCCACACATAGACTGGGAAACACATTCCGTAAAAGGGCTGGATGGTTTGGAGTTTGTAAAATGTGTGCAGGATAGTTTTTTGCAGCAATACATAGAGGTACCTACTAGAGAAGGGGCAGTGCTGGACCTCCTGTTAGGAAATGAGACGGGGCAGGTGGCGGAGGTATGCGTCGGGGAGCACTTCGGGTCCAGTGATCACAATACCATTAGTTTCAATATAATTATGGAGAGGGTCAGAACCGGACCTAGGGTTGAGATTTTTGATTGGAGAAAGGCTAACTTTGAGGAGATGCGAAAGGATTTAAAAGGAGTGAATTGGGACGTGTTGTTTTATGGGAAGGATGTAGAAGAGAAATGGAGGACATTTAAGGGTGAAATTTTAAGAGTACAGAATCTTTATGTCCCTGTTCGGTTGAAAGGAAATAGTAAAAATTGGAAAGAGCCATGGTTTTCAACGGAAATTGGACACTTGGTTCGGAAAAAGAGAGAGATCTACAATAATTATAGGCAGCATGGAGTAAATGAGGTGCTTGAGGAGTATAAAGAATGTAAAAAGAATATTAAGAAAGAAATTAGAAAAGCTAAAAGAAGATATGAGGTTGCTTTGGCAAGTAAGGTGAAAGTAAATGCAAAGGGTTTCTACAGCTATATTAATAGCAAAAGGATAACAAGGAATAAAATTGGTCCATTAGAGAGTCAGAGTGGGCAGCTATCTGCAGAGCCAAAAGAGATGGCGGAGATATTGAACAATTTATTTTCTTCGGTATTCACCAAGGAGAAGGATATGGAATTATGTGAGGTAAGGGAAACAACCAGAGTAGCAATGGAAACTATGAGATTCAAAGAAGAGGAAGTGCGGACACTTTTGAAAAATATGAAAATGGGTAAGTCTCCAGGTCCTGACAGGATATTCCCTAGGACATTGAGGGAAGTTAGTGTAGAAATAGCAGGGGCTAAGACAGAAATATTTCAAATGTCATTAGAAACGGGAATAGTGCCGGAGGATTGGCGTACTGCGCTTGTTGTTCCGTTGTTTAAAAAGGGTTCTAAGAGTAAACCTAGCAATTATAGACCTGTTAGTTTGACGTCAGTGGTGGGCAAATTAATGGAAAGGATACTTAAAGATAATATATATAAGCATCTGGATAAGCAGGGTCTGATTAGGAACAGTCAACATGGATTTGTGCCTGGAAGGTCATGCTTGACTAATCTTCTTGAATTTTTCTAAGAGGTTACTAGGGAAATTGATGAGGGTAAAGCAGTGGATGTTGTCTATATGGACTTCAGTAAGGCCTTTGACAAGGTTCCTCATGGAAGGTTGGTTAAGAAGATTCAATTGTTGGGTATTAATGGTGGAGTAGCAAGATGGATTCAACAGTGGCTGAATGGGAGATGCCAGAGAGTAATGGTGGATGGCTGTTTGTCAGGTTGGAGGCCGGTGACGAGTGGGGTGCCTCAGGTGTCTGTGTTGGGTCCACTGTTATTTGTCATGTACATCAATGATCTGGATGATGGTGTGGAAAATTGGATTAGTAAGTATGCAGATGATACTAAGATAGGTGGTGTTGTGGATAATGAAGTAGATTTTCAAAGTCTACAGAGAGATTTAGGCCATTTGGAAGAGTGGGCTGAAAGATGGCAGATGGAGTTTAATGCTGACAAATGTGAGGTGCTACATCTCGGCAGGACAAATCAAAATAGGACGTACGTGGTAAATGGTAGCGAATTGAGGAATGCAGTTGAACAGAGGGATCTAGGAATAACTGTGCATAGTTCCCTGAAGGTGGAATCTCATGTAGATAGGGTGGTAAAGAAAGCTTTTGCTTTGCTGGCCTTTATAAATCAGAGCATTGAATATAGAAGTTGGGATGTAATGTTAAAATTGTATAAGGCATTGGTGAGGCCAATTCTGGAGTATGGAGTACAATTTTGGTCGCCTAATTATAGGAAGGATGTCAACAAAATAGAGAGAGTACAGAGGAGATTTACTAGAATGTTGCCTGGGTTTCAGCAACTAAGTTACAGAGAAAGGTTGAACAAGTTAGGTCTTTATTCTTTGGAGCGCAGAAGGTTAAGAGGGGACTTGATAGAGGTCTTTTAAATTATGAGCGGGTTAGACAGAGTGGACATGGATAAGCTTTTCCCATTGAGAGTAGGGAAGATTCAAACAAGGGGACATGACTTGAGAATTAAGGGACAGAAGTTTAGGGGGAACATTAGGGGGAACTTCTTTACTCAGAGAGTGGTAGCTGTGTGGAATGAGCTTCCAGTGGAAGTGGTGGAGGCAGGTTCGATGTTATCCTTTAAAAATAGATTGGATAGGTATATGGACGGGAAAGGAATGGAGGGTTATGGTCTGAGTGCAGGTAGATGGGACTAGGGGGAAGTATAAAAAATAAATTAAAAAATAAAAAATAAGAAAAAGTGTTCGGCACGGACTTGAAGGGCCGAGATGGCCTGTTTCAGAATCATAATCAGAATGCTTTATTGTCATTGCATGTGTCACATACAACGAGATTACTGTGTCACTCCATTTAAAAGAACTTCAAACATTCACATACTCAAACTTTTTACACTCCCTCCCTCCCCAAACCCACCCATGGATTCACATTTACATAGATTAACACTGTCCAGTTCAGTTCCAAGATTGCTGATGGATAAAAGCTGTTCTTGAGTATGGCAGTGCGTGACTTTAGCGACCTGTACCTTTTTCCTGAGGGCAGCAGTGTGAAAAGGTGGTGACAAGGATGTGTAATGTCTTTCACAATATTACAGGTCCTGCTGCGGCATCTGGAGTGGTAAATGTCCTTCAGAGGGGGCAGAGGAAGTCCAATGATACCCTGGGCAGTTTTTATCACCCTCTGGAGAGCTGCTCTGTCAGCTGCTGAACAGTTCCCAAACCAGGCAGTTATACAGTAAGTCAGTATGCTTTCTACCGAACAGCGGTAGAAAGACTCCAGCAGTTTAGCAGACAGATGGGCCTTCCTCAGTGTTCTGAGGAAGTAAAGTCTCTGTTGCGCCTTTTTTACAACTACAGCAGAGTTCACAGACCATTTAAGATCCTCACATGTTGATCCCCAGAAATTTAAAACTAGGCACCGTGCTGTTATGGTTATATGGTTATATGGTTATATGGTTATATGGTTAATATCTCCAGCCTTTTCTCCCCACCTGACTCATTTGTCAATAAACCCCTCCTCACCAGAATCTGCTTTCCACTTATCAGCTCTTGCTCCACCCCCTCCCCCTCACCTCCCCTCAATATATCCCCTTTATTCCATTAGTCTACAGAAGGGTCCCAACACAAAACATCATCTGTCCGTTCCCTTCCCAGATGCTGCCTGACCCGCTGAGTTCCTCCAGCACTTTGTGTTGTGCTCAGAATTCCAGATCTGCAGTCTCTTGTGCTACAGTCTGGTGTTTCTCCTGCAGATTGTTTAATCCTCCTGCAATATCTAGTTTGGGGTCATCAGAAAACAGGTTTATCAGGTCATGGTCTTGATTCACTGAGAAGCCGTGGGTGGTGGAAATAAAGATAAGCAGAGGCCATGGAGGAGAGATCCATTAAGTCTAGTCTGGACTGCCCGGATGTGGGCTGTTCCTGGTAATTTTCACTGGTTACAGTGGGTGATACTCACTAAGGGGTCACATCACTTCTATTGTCCATATGTGATAGGAGCAGAATTATGCCATTTGGCCCATCAAGTTTACTGCACTACTCAATCATAGCTGATCTAACTTTCCCCCTCAACTTTAACATCGTGGACCAGTGGTCTGTGGAGCTTCTTGCCGCGGGTGCGATGATGTCTTTAACATCGAGGAGAGGGCGATCCTTTGCCGAGGATCGGCAGAAGAAGTACTCCGACCGCTGGCCTGTGGCCTTTAACATCGTGAAGCCGCGGTCTCTGGTAAGAAGCGGCCAATTCGGGAATTCCAAGCTGATCCGATCCGTACCGACGTCGGAGATTCAATCATCCCGATGAGAGGGCTTGTACATCGTGCCGTCCGTAGCGGCGACTGCGGAGGGTTCAAGGCCCCAACCACGGGTGAACAAAGGAGGAAGATTGACTGAACTTGTTGCCTTCCATCACAGTGAGAAATGCTGATTCCACTAGTGGATCTGGTGGATGTTTTTTTTAAATTCTATTGTGTATTGTGTTATTTTTACTTGTATGGCTGAATGGTAACTCAAATATCACTGTACCTTAATTGGTGCATGTGACAATAAATGTGAACTTGAACTTGAACCCCATTCCCCAACCTTCAACCCATAACCCTTGACACTCGTACCAATCAAGGATCTATCTATCTCTGCCTTAAAAATATCCATTGATATGGCCTCCACAGCCTTCTGTGGCAATGCATTCCACAGATTCACCACCCTCTGACAAAATAAATTCCTCCTCATCTCCTTTTATTCAGAGGCTATGATCTCTGGCCCTGGACTCACCCACTAGTGGAAACATCCTGTCCACATCCACTCTATCCAAGCATTTCACTATTCGGTAAGTTTCAATGAGGTGTCCCCTCATCCTTCTAAACTCCATCGAATTTTGGTGCAACGCCATCAAACATTCATCATACATTAACCCACTCATACCTAGGATCATTCTTGTAAACCTCCTCAGGACCCTCTCCAGCACCAGCACATCCTTCCTCAGATATGGGGTTTAAAATTGCTCATAATACTCCTAATGGGGTCTGACCATTGCCTTATAAACCTCAGCATTACATCCCTGTTTTTGTATTGTAGTTCCTTGTACCTTGTGGTTATCACTTCTGAAGAGTCCACCATGGCCTATACTGGAAGGTTAGAACGGTTGAGGAAGGAGAAGGGAGGGAGGTGGGAAATAGTCCTCTCGAAATAAATGCTCGCATTGCATTTGCCTTCCTTGCTACCTATTCGACTTGTAAATTGACTTTTTGGGAATCCTGCACCAGCACTCCAAAATCTCTTTTCACCTCCAATTTCTGAATTCTCTCCTCATTTAGAAAATAGCCTACGCCTTTATTCCAACTACCAAAATGCATGACTCCATACTTTGCTACAATTTATTCCATCTGCCACATCTCTGCCCACTCTCCCAACCTGTTCAAGTCTTCTGCAGAGTCCCTGCTTTCCCTGCACTACCTCCCCTTCACCTGTCTTCATGTCATCTGTAAACTTGGCCACAATCCCCTCATCCAAATCATTGATATACAACACGACGAGTAGCGGCCCCAGCACTGACCCCTGTGGAACTCTGCTAGTTACTGACAGCCAACCTGAAAAAGTCCCCTTTATTGTCACGCTCTGCCTTCTGCCATCCAGCCAATCTGCCATACATACTAGTATCTGCCCTTGATACCATGGGCCCCCACCTTCTTTAGTAGTCTTACGTGCCGTACCTTATCTAGGCATTCTGAAAATCGATCTGTCGGGAATTCAAAGGCTCTGGGTGGGGAAGGCAAGGTACTTTGAGTTCAATAATGATTAACCTCAAATTCCTGATGGACCCAAATACAGCTTAAAGTATAGACTGTTTCCAGAGTCCAGGTTCAGCTGTAAAATAAATAGTTGTAAACTACATAACGTGAAGCAACATTCTGAACCATTAGGAAACATATTTATTGTAAAACTTGTTCTTGATTTAGAAGGTATCGCATTACAAAACTGCCAAGTTGCATCACAATGTGTAATTCAATTGTAATCATGTATAATAGTAAGATTAAATGAGAACTTACCAGTTTGAAGTTTTTTATTTTTTTTTAATTTTTATTTATTAGAAGTACATTACATTACAACCGCATACATTAGTACTCGTCATTTATATCTTCTTACAATTAATGTACTCCATTTATTTTTTACACTAGAAAAGGAAAAGATTGAAAGAAAGAAGAAAGTGAAGGAAAAAGTGAAAGTGTAGAAAATGTGACAACAAAAAAGGACAAAGACCCTATAAGAGCAAAATTAAAAACAAAAGAAAAAGAGTTAAGAAATAGGCCCTAGAAAAGAAAGAGAAAGAGAAAGAGGAAAAAGAGAGAAACAAATATTTTTTTGAGCATTACGTAAATGGGACATACCAACTCTTCAACTATCATCCCCCCTTACCTGACCTCAATTTTTTTTATTTTTTTATACTTTTGCACCCTATTTTTGTAATAATTCTATAAATGCAGACCACGTCAGGTGGAAATCCAGTTTGAAGTTTGATCTTTATTTTATGAGGAGTTACGATGAGGGACTACGTGAAGAAGAGCCCGTCCAGCCACACAAGCGTCAATCTTCAAAGCAGCAGAGTGAAATCACAGACAATAATTACTGAAGTATGATAGTAAGATACATAAAGACTAGAACTACCAGCTCGATCTTTTATGAGGGTGGGAGCAGAGCGCACGTAATCCCTCATTGTAACTCCTCATATAATAAAGATCAAACTTCAAACTGGTAAGTTCTCGTTTAATCTTACTATTTTACTTCGGAGTCACGTGAGTGACTACGTGAAGTTTCGAAGCTCTGTGATTTCACGCCGTAGATTCAAATCCAGGTGCTCACTGCATTGATTGACTCTAAATAAGTAAAACAATCAACAATGCACAACCACAACATGGATGCAACCAGTTAATGGATACTTTATCACCATAATAGTAACCACTTTATCTCAAGAGGAATATTTACTACTAAATCCAAAAATAACACCACCAAATAACCACAGGTATTATAATCTCCTTATGGTAATACTTGTGAATTATTTCACTTATCCCTGCAGCCACGAGGATATGTTCTATTAGAACATCCAATTCCTTGGCCGTCAAACTTGATGGTGCCCTGTTGAAATAAGATTTAAATTTGTCAGTATCCATACCTGCATCAAGCAACACATGCTTCAGCCATTTTAAAATAGTCTAAACCAACACTTTTTTATGCAGTTATTTATGGCTAATAAAAATACTCATACTGAACCACTTTAAGGTTCTGATAACTTAATCTAACATTGTTAATGTGATACCACACATAGAAGTGGATCCATAGGATATGCTGAAACCCCAACTTACATCCTGTGATTCCACATCTAATCTGTTTAAGCAATTCATAGATATAGAACACAATAGTAACTGTGGCTCTTTCCATCATGTCTATTCATACTTTCTGCAATAGTTGCACTCTCTGTGCTTGAACCAGTCCCCTGAGCTTGACTTCCTATATGGTAATTCAAGCCAAGGACAGCACTGTAATAGGAGTCCATTTACAAAAAACAATATAACATATATTTTACATTCCAGGTTATTTTATCCTTGTGTCTAAGTGGTTTAGAATTAAAATCCTTTCATAAATCTGCAGACCAAAGGGTGTAACCCTGCAACATTGTATTCTGATTCCTCCATACATATGCAGTAACGGCACTCCTTGCAGTATTCATAGCATTATAGCTTAACTGCTAATAAATTAAAGAGTTTACAGAACTCTAACACTTCTGATATGTCTATAGTGTGATATGTAATATTCTGCTTAAGCAAAACATATCCCATTTCCTTATGTAAGAAATGTACTACTTCTGGGTAATATTACTCCAGATTGCAATAATATCCACAGTACAATCTGATAGTCCTCTTCCGATAAATGTCACTCCTTAAAATCTGTAAATCAACAAACCAATACGATTATGTAAAGGATGTGAATCATCACTTATAGAGTGCACAAACAGATTAATTCTGTTTGGAAATCATAAGAGGCTTTGTGATTATTTTAAACACTTGAGTTTATGGGTTTATAGATCCAATCTAGTACCACCAATACTCCCGAAATGGAATCCTGTTTGCTCTTCTGTATATACTGTTAAATGAGAAAAAATGGAAAAAAATGTATACAAACATTTAACCCCAATGCAGCGAGAAACACCCACTGCTACTGCCCCAGTATCAGGCTCTATAACATATATTTAGGTAATTGGTGGTTAAATCTGGATACAAACAAGTCATCAATCGTGCAGCAATATTATTACATTTCTCACGATCCAACATACATTCTGTATTATCATTGATTTACCTGACCTTGAGTCTTCAACTATATTGACTCTACCTCATAGGTAGATTGCCAATCAAATATTTCTGGTAAACACCAGATCCAGATCACATTAGCCAGTCTATTACAAGATACTGATTTAAACCACTCGAATGATTGACATACGTTCTATTCCGTAGTGTCAATCTATCTAAACATGCAAACTTTGCATATAAGAGCAATAAGGTTTAGATCATAAATGTTCCTAAAACTTTCATTAATGATCCCTTGTTATTGGATCAAAAGGTACTTTCTCCATATTCCATGTACCTCCACAGCTGAAAATACTTATAAGTATGACCTCAACTTAGAGCACTACCATTAGTGTGTAGCATAATGGAAGGTGTTCAGCCAGAATCTCTCTGGAGGCATTTGAGACACTCCTGATTCAGTAATATTCCAGTAATAACTGCAACTGGCAAATACATGGACTGGCAAACTTGCCCTAAATTGTATTATTCATTCCTCTGTCCATGCTTACTGTAAACTCTGATAATGCAGCAGTTTAAATTCTACAGCTGAAAATAAGCAAAAGTTTGTAAAGTAGGCTTGTTTCCTGCCTAATTGAGGGTTGGTGCTCTGTAATGAGCTTATTACAACTTCCAATTAAATGCCTAATTGAGATCAGTGCTCTATAATGACCTTTACACAATGGTTAATGCTCTATAATGAGCTTTATACAACTTCCCACTTAAATGCAGCCTTAATCCGTAATCGGATCATAATCATGTGTTACCATTTAATAATGGAACCCAAATAATCAATAACTGTGTTTGGAAACTGTTTAGATTTATCTCGATGGTTAACAAATCTCCAAAGTGAGCTTGATTCTAACACTCATGGTTCTGTTGTAGACAGAATGTTTCCTACAATCAGAACATGGCAATAGACCATTACCAAATGGCCCTGAGTTCTTAGTAAAGCTAATATTAGATCCAACAACCTGTCAAATAGTATCAAGGCTGAGACTAAACATTAATACAATGCTTTAAATTGCCATAATTGGCTTATCCAGATAACATTAAAATATCTATTATTACCATACACAGTCACATAGTAAAATGCATATTTTTGAAATTAGCTGCATAACATTAACAAATGTTATCAACTGTTTATTATATTGTACAAAAAATAGTTAAAATTTGTCAGATCTAGAATAATTCTACACCCACCATCCTTATTTGGTAATGGTGAACTGCCTTTTTAATCATCTATTTTTCACAATATTTCATGTTTTGTCTGAATCTACATATTCTCTTATTTTGAGAAAATATGTGTCTGGTTTCAAATACCTTAGTAAGAGAAACCAAATATGGGTAGAACTTCATTCTAAACCCCACAATACTGTACAGTATAATATCAAATTGCCATTTTTTAGCAAGAATTGTAATCTTCCCCAACTTGTAAGTGTAAAACATTTAATATGTTTCTTACAGAACTAGACCTCCTCCTCAGGGTTTGCCTATGGCAATTGTTATCCCCTGATCTTAGTGGAATATTATAACTTCCACATATCTCAGGAGGAGTGCGCCTATAACACGCATATGGGAAAAACAAAATTGATACTTTACTGTCCCCAGTCACCACATATTGGTAGGGAAAACATCCTTAATTTGATCTGTTAATCTCACAGGATCATACCTTTTTTGGTTAGATCTTTCTAAAAACAGATTAATAGACAATTTAAATATTAGATGGTGTACAGAGCCCCCAAACCTAGGGTATATATTAGGTTTTATAGCACTTTTATAAATACAGTTATTTGAAAGTGCGCACTACACATGAGTGCTAATTCAACCTTGTTGTGATATAAACACATGCTCTCCATCCACCTTTGGTCAAAAAAGCCTTAACGCCTGACCAGTAATTTCAATACCCTCTCCCCCACTGAGACTTGCTTATCAAGCTCAATACTGCGGGTTTATATTTGTAGACAGCTCATACCTGGTTAGAACCTGGAGCTGCTGGGAGAGTAAGTAATATATTGACATGGTTTATTTATCTCCCAATGGTTCCCTCATCTTTTTGGAACCACAACTTTGACATATTGTGCCAACTCTGGTCCTATGGCTCTGTATTGGGCTCTAGTCCTCATATGATCCGTTTACTTGAATCTTTGTATGAAATAATCCTCCTCATGGAGAAGCGAATTTACATCCTGCTTCAGGTATCTCTAGCGCCGGCTCTCCCATAGGCCTACGCATAGCAACCCTTCCAGTTGCTCTCCATGCGGGCTCTCCTGTAGGCCCATCATAGGCAGCCCTCTTTCAGGTGCTGCTGGTGCTGGCTCACCTGTAGGCCAACGCTAACTTCCAGATATAGTTGGCGCTGGCTCTCCTGTAGAACAACGCATCCTTTAACCAAACATTTGCTCACACTGGCTCACCTGTAGGCCAGCGCTGAACCGGACTTTCCCAAATATTTCCTATGCTGGCTCTCCCTTAGGCCAACATTGAGCCGGACCTTATAAAGCACTCTATGCGCTGGCTCTCCTCTAAGCCAACGCTAAACCTGGACCTCCACCAAGCACTCCCTGCACTGGCCCTGTGGGGACAATGCTAAACTGGACCTTCCCCAGGCACTTCATACACTGGCCTTCTCTAGGCCAACACTAAGCCCGGACCTTCCCCAGGCACTTCCTATGCTGGCTCTCCCTTAGGCCAACATTGAGCCGGACCTTATAAAGCACTCTATGCGCTGGCTCTCCTCTAAGCCAACGCTAAACCTGGACCTCCACCAAGCACTCCCTGCACTGGCCCTGTGGGGACAATGCTAAACTGGACCTTCCCCAGGCACTTCATACACTGGCCTTCTCTAGGCCAACACTAAGCCCGGACCTTCCCCAGGCACTTCATATGCTGGCTCTGCTTTAGGCCAATGGTAAACCTGGACATTCCCCAGGCATTCCCTGCATTGCCCTGCAACTAGGATTTAAATATAACAAACTAGTTACCTGAATCGGGCATTCCCTGCATTGCCTTGTAACTAGGTTTTAAATATAACAGACTAGTTACCTGAATCGGAGATCCTCCGGTCTGACTTCTCTAACGGCCACCTCTATATCTTATGCGCTCTAATGGCGCTAAACGGTAACCATTTTTTTTAAAAAAGGGCGCCCGCTACTCACAGACCCGCGGTCTGTCTGAGTACTCTGCGGTACACCTCTACAAATTTTCTTCATTATGACTTGTGTTTTCACTACTACAAGTCTTTTCAACTCCACCTGAAAAACGTAAGTAAAAACTTAACTTCTGATTTTTTACTTACCGGTTTGGAGGAGCTCTGCTCACTCCAAACACATCGGCACTCACACTATGCATCTGACGATATGACGCGTGTGCGGCTGGACGGGCTCTTCTTCACGTAGTCACTCACGTGACTCCGAAGTAAAATCTCTTCTTTGACTATATAACAGGCAACAAAAATGCTTTTAACTGTATCTCAGTGCACGTGACAATAATAAACTAAATTAAATTTAATGATTCCAATAGACAATAGACAATGGACAATAGGTGCAGGAGTAGGCCATTTGATCTTTCGAGCCAGCACCGCCATTCAATGTGATCATGGCTGAACATCCCCAATCAGTACCCCGTTCCTGCCTTCTCCCCATATCCCCTGACTCTGCTATTCTTAAGAGCCCTATCTTGCTCTCTCTTGAAAGCATCCAGAGAACCTGCCTCCACCGCCCTCTGAGGCAGAGAATTCCACAGACTCGCCACTCTCTGTGAGAAAGAGTGTTTCCTCGTCTCCGTTCTAAATGGCTTACTCCTTATTCTTAAACTGTGGCCCCTGGTTCTGGACTCCCCCTACATCGGGAACATGTTTCCTGCCTCTAGCGTGTCCAAGCCCTTAACAATATTATATGTTTCAATGAGATTCCCTCTCATCCTTCTAAACTCCAGAGTGTACAAGCCCAGCTGCTCCATTCTCTCAGCATATGACAGTCCCGCCATCCCGGGAATTAACCTTGTAAACCTACGCTGCACTCCCTCAATAGCAAGAATGTCCTTCCTCAAATTAAGGGACCAAAACTGCACACAATACTCCAGGTGTGGTCTCACTAGGCTCTGTACAACTGCAGAAGGACCTCTTTGCTCCTATATTCGATTCCTCTTGTTATAAAGGCCAACATGCCATTCGCTTTCTTCATTCCCTGCTGTACCTGCATGCTCACTACTGATTCCAAAGTAGTTTGATGCAACTATCAATAATTAATTCAATTGTTAAATCAATGGTTACAAACAACTTTATGTAAATAATTAATCTCCTCATTTATTGGTCTGGAGCAGGTGGGGGCTGAAGTGGGGAGCGAGCAGCAGCATTGAGTCTGGGTCTGGGCAGCAGATTCCCCACACGGTGGTGGATCAGGGTATCAGACGTCTCCTCCTGCAGGACTGCCTGGAACAGGAAACACAGATGAACTCCATCAGCTGTACTCACGCCAACATTCCCCCTTGCAGGAGGGAGAGCACAGTGCAGGATCACTGCAGTGTTGTGTGAGAACACGGAGATGATGCACAAATCCTCCCTCCGAGCCCTCCCACCACATCCCCTGTGCTCAGTCACACCGGCACCCATGGACATTAATAAGGTCACACTGATGTTAACACAACCCTGGGCTCCTGTCCAGTGGAACAGAGTGGAAAGTGCAGGAGTTATGTTAACCTTGTCGGCAACGGTGGTCAGAACACACTTGGGGCACAGCACATGTTTCTGGTCACCATGGAGTTGAAGAAGGGTCTTTACAGATTTACAAGGAGTGGTCCCAGCCAGAAACATTGACCAGGCTGGGAATGAGAAGGACGAGAGTTGATCTGGTGGACGTTCTCAATGTTACAAAAGGGTTTGATGGGGGAAGATGCTTCCACTGGTCACTGGAACCGTGTGCAGATGAGAGGCCGAAGCAAAAAAGTCGAAGCCAAAGAACGGGATGGAAACGAGGCCGAAACGACAATAAACCGAGAGTCCGAAGACGAAACGCCTACTAACCGAAAGGATGGGACTCTTAAATGCAAACTAACCAAAAGGGCGGGACGCCTAAAACCCAAGGAACCGAAAAGCTGCATCGCCTAAAAGCAAACTTACCGAATGGTCACTCTGTCGAAACGCCACCTACCCGAAAGGCGTCGTCGCCTACAGGCCAAAGGACGGACTGCCACTCAACAGAAAAGTCCAATAACGGACTTGATGTTGCGGGGGGGCAGGACTTGTCAGCGATTGGTGCAGACCCCTGCGTCCATCACATCACTGTGAAGGCATGAACATTGTCCCAAACCTCCGCTCCACGGAGGGTGGCTGTGGGAGAGTGGGGGCTGTACACCTTCGGCCGCTTTCAACTTGGTGCTTGGGTTCAGATTGCCCAGTCTCCTATGGCTTGTGTGGGAAAATGAACCCCATGATCCCGTCTCCACCCTCTCTCCCCTCTTCTCTCTCTCCCTTCTTTCTCTCCCCCTCTCTCTCACCCTTCTCTCCCCTCTTCTCTCGCTCCCTCCTCTCTCTCCCTTCTCTCCCATCTTCTCACTGCCCTCTTCTCTCTCTCCTCCTCTCTATCCACTCTTCTCTCTCTTCTCCTCTCTCTTCCCCTCCTCTCTCCCCCCCTCTCTTTCCTCTCTCCCTCCCTTCTCTCTCTCCCCCTTCTCTCTCCCCGCCTTTTCTCTCCCCCCTCTCTCTCCCTTCTCTCTCTTCTCCTCTCTCCACCCTTCTCTCTCTCCTCCTCTCTCCACCCTTCTCTCTCTCCTCCTCTCTCTTCCCATCCTCTCTCTCTCTCCCTTCTTTCTCCCCTCCTCTCTCTCCCCCTCTCTCTTCTCCTCCTCTCTCCCCCCTTCTCTCTCTCCCCCTTCTCTCTCTCCCCCTTCTCTCTCCCCTCTTCTCTCTCTCTCCTCTCCCTCCACTCTTCTCTATCCCCTCCTCTCTCTTCCCCTCCTCTCCCCCCTCTCTCTCCCTTCTCTCTCCCTCCCTTGTCTCTCCCTCCCTTGTCTCTCTCCCCTTCCCTCTCCACCCTCCCCACCTCTCTCTCCCTTCTCTCTCTCCCCTTCTCTCCCCCTTCTCTCTCTCCTCCGTCTCCACCCGCGGAAGCATCCCACAGTCAATGATCGCGATGCACCGCCATCGGACCCCAAGCCCCACACCAGGGTGATTCCCCCCCCCCCCCGACCGCGGTCAGTGACTGTGGGACGCTCCCGCGGGTGGAGGCGGAGGAGGGAGAGAAGGGGGAGAGATGTGGGCGAGAAAGGGAGAGAGAGGAGGGGGGGAAGGGGGAGAGAGAGAAGAGAGTGAAGTGGAGAGAGGGGAGGAGAGAGAGAAGAGGGGAGAGAGAAGAGGGGAGAGAAGGGAGAGAGATTATGGAGAGAGGGAATGGAGAGAGAGAGAAGGGAGAGAGAGCAGGAGAGAGAGAAGAGGGGAGAGGGGGGGAGAGAGAAGGGGGAGAGAGAGAAGGGAGAGAGAGGGGGGAGAGAGGTGAAAAGAGAGGAGAAGAGATAGAAGAGTGGAGAGAGAGGAGAGAAGAAGGGCGAGAAAATGCAATACAATATACAATACAATACGGTTTTATTTATCACATTGCATATAAAGTGCAAGTGAAATCAATTTGCCAGCAGCGGTACAATGAGAAAGAACACACAAAAACACAATAAAAATTTAACACAAACATCCACCACAGCATTCATCACTGCGATGGAAGGCACAAAATTTGGCCAGTCCTCCACCATTTTCCCCCGTGGTCGGGACCTTAACCCTCCGCAGACGTTGCTGCGGGCGTCCAGATGAATGAAAGTCAAGGTAAGTCCTGAATCGGTGCCTCCCCCACCGGAGACCGCGGCTTCAGGTTGGTATAGGCTGCAGGCCGGCGGCCGGTGATTTAAAGTTCCCGCCGCGCCACAGCCAGAAGCACTGCAGACCACAGGGCCGGCAGTCGAAGTCGAAGCTCCCCTCCAGGGATCCTCGGCGAGGGACCCCACTCCCGATGGTAAGTTCACGCCGCGCCCGAAGTAGAAGTTGGCCGCGGGCCGGCAGTCGGAGTCGGAGCTTCTTCTTCTCCCGGGTCCCCAGCGAGGGATCCCAGGCTGCGGACTTCGTGCTGGCCGGAGCTCTGCAGACCGTGGCCCCAGGCTGCCGCGGGCCAGCGAACGGAGCGATCCCCTCCGGTGAGCCCCAGCGAGGGCTTGGCCGCTCCGCACCGAGAGTCCACGCTGCGCTCGCCGCTGAAGCCCCAGGCGTGTCTCCAGGAAAGGCTGCACCGGTCCTCGATGTTAGGCCACGGGGGAGGCGACATGGAAAAAGTTGCCTCTCCGTGGAGGAGGCGACCAAAACGGTTTCCCCCTCACCCCCCCACACCACCCCCCACACAAGACACACAAAGAAACATTAAAAACATACATTTAAACACACTAAAATTCTAAAAAAAGAAGAAAAAACTGACACGGTGCTGGCAGGGCTGCCAGCTTGCAGTGCCTTCTCCCTGAAAAAAATGAACAATACAATATATAAGAAGAACCCAATTATACAAGATACAATAAGAATATGGAAACAAATTAAATTATCCTTAAAATTAAGAAACCTATCATTGTTAACACCGATAGCGAATAATCCTTTATTTAAACCATCTCTTATGGACAAAATATAGAATCAATGGGAAAGTGTAGGAATTAAAAGGATCGGGGATATGTATGAAATGGGAGATTTACTATCATTTCAACAATTACAATTAAAATTAAAATTGAAAAACAATCATTATTTTAAATATTTTCAGATTTGCAATTTCTTGAAGATATACATACAAGGATATCAAAAAATAATTCTGGATTTATTGGAAAAGTAATGAATATTAAAGCTGATACACAAAAATTAATATCATATTTATGTAATAGTATTTTAAATATAGATTTACCTGCGACAGAGGTAATTAGAGAAGAGTGGGAACGGGAATTAATGATAAAAATTACGAAGGTTACATGGGAAAAGTATTTGACATACATTCACAAATGTTCGATTAATGCAAGACATAATCTAATTCAATTAAAAATTTTACATAGATTATATTACTCAAAAACAAGATTAAATACATTTTACCCAAATATACCCCCCACTTGCGATAAATGTTTAACCCAAGATGCAACTATAACACACTCTTTTGTTTCCTGTATAAAACTTTATAGATTTTGGAGTGATATTTTCGAAATATTCACAAAATTATTTAAGATAAAAATGGAACCTAATAATGAATTGATTATATTTGGGGTAATGGAAGGGGAATAAATTGAATCCATCTCAAAAATTATTTTTTAATTATGGTTTAATAATAGCAAAAAAATTAATATTGAAATTTTGGAAAAATACAACTATACCAACGCTCAAAATGTGGATTGCAAGTATGTTGGACACCGCACATCTTGAGGAAATGTGATTCCTCCTAATAGATAAATTTGACCAATTCACAACGAGTTGGTCTCCATTTGTCATCTTTTTGGAATCATATGGTGCAACACAATTGTAAAAGCTAACTCGTGACTGGGCGAGGGATGGTCAAGATTATAAATAAGATCTCCTTACTTCTTTTTTCTTTTTCTTCCCTTTTCTTCTTTTATTCTCTTTTTCCTATTTTCTATTCTTTAACTTTCTTCTTTCACTCTCTATTTTTCTTTTCCACACACTATATATATCACATTTTTCTATATTTCATTATCTAACTTCTTTTTCTTTTTCTTCTTTATTATAAAAAAAAATTAAATAAGAAGCTGTACATAAAATGTATTATGACAATATGATTGTATACAATTGTACTTACTTCTAATAAAATAAAAATATAAGACAAAATAAAAAAATTAAAAAAACATACATTTAAAGGGGAGAGGGGAGAGAACGGAGAGAGAAGGGAGAGAGTGAGGGGGAGAGAGAGAAGGGAGAGAGAGAGGGGGAGAGAGAGAGAGAGAGAGAAGGGAGAGAGAGAGGGAGAGAGAGAGGGGGAGAGAGAGAAGAGGAGAGAGAGAAGGGGGAGACGGGAGCATGGGGTTCATTTTCCCACACAAGCCATAGGTGACTGGGCAATCTGAACCCAAGCACCAAGTTGAAAGCGGCCGAAGGTGTGCATCGCTCGGGACAGCCCCCACTCTCCCATGGCCACCCTGCGCGGGCTGCAGGTCGGGTGGAGCGGAGGTTTGGGACAATGTTCATGCCTTCACATTGATGTGATGGACGTGGGGGTCTGGACGAATCGCTGACAAGTCCTGCCTCCTGGCAACGTCAAGTCCGTTATTGGACTTTTCTGTTGAGCGGCCGTCGGTCCTTTGGTTTTTTGGCGACACCGCCTTTCGGGTAGGTGTCGTTTTGACAGAGCGGCCATTCGGTAAGTTTGCTTTTAGGTGACGCAGCTTTTCGGTTCCTTGGGATTTAGGCGTCCCGCCCTTTCGGTTAGTTTGCATTTAGGTGTCCCATCCTTTCGGTTAGTAGGAGTTTTGTCTTCGGTCTCTTTCGGTTTATTGGCGTTTCGGCCTCGTTTCCATTCCGTTCTTCGGCTTCGACTTCTTTGCTTCGGCTTCTTGTCTGTCGGCGCCACGTCCGGGTACCGCTGGAACCGGATGCAGGGTCACTGATACAGACCTATCACTGAAAAACCAAATACAATTCAGTGGAAACTTCACCCCAGAGAGAGGCAGAAAAGTGAAACTCCCTCCCACTGCGAGAGGTTGAAGAAAGGGAAGATGGATAATCAGTCAATGGGAGAGGATTGGAAGGACACACTGAGGGGTGTGAGGGACAGGGATGGGAGAAAGCTGGTGGTGAACAGAAATACCAGCATTAACCAATCAGGACAAGTGTCCCGATTCCCTGCTGTAAACACTGTCTGTGGAACAATGTCCAATGCAGATAGACACAACTTGTCCAATGCCGGATATGGGACTGTCACTGACCAAACAGGTAGATGTGCAGCGTGACCAACAGATGATTTGTGACCAACGGTTTGTACCATCACCTCCCTGCCACACACAGAGGCTGCAGCATGTGCTGCCGGAATTGTACGTCATGTTAGAGAGTGATTTAGTTGAGTCTGATATTGGGGTCATAAAACCTGGAGGATTGATGACTCACTGGACAAGTCAGAACTTTTATTGACTTATCGTTCAGCATCTGTGCAATGCTGGCAAGGACAAATTGTTAAACTAGATAATGAGGGCCAAGAGATAAACAGTGGAAAATGTTTCAGTGTAATAACTGAGGGTTTCAAATGTATTTTCCTTTCAGGAATTATAAACCTTGTGGGATAAAGTGTCCAGGGAATGCTCTGTCAGAGTTAAAGATGTTGCAATGAGAGACTTACAATGTTGCCTCAAATCATAGTAATTAGATTTTAGATTAGATTAGATTCAATTTTATTGTCATTGCACATAGTACAAGTACAGGTACAACAAAATGCAGTTTAGAATCTAACCTGAGTGCAAAGTAGTAAAATGCTGATTAAGACAATATATACAAATGAGGATATATTGGTGTATATACATAGGCATATACATATATACAAATAGTTGTTAAGGTGCAAAAGATTGACATGTGCTATATTCTGGTGAATAGAGCTTAAGTATAAATTATATAAACTATAAATAATACTGATGAGAAGAGGGGGCTAGCGCCGGGCCTGTGAGTTCAGCAGGGTTTTGGAAGAAGCTGTTCCTTAGCCTGCTGGTGCGAGACCTGAGGCTCCTGTGCCGCCTACCTGATGGGAGGAGGGCAAACAGTCCATGGTTGGGGTGTGAGGGGTCCTTAATGATTTTGCCAGCCCGTCTCAGACACCGTGTGCGGTGAAGGACAGCCATAATGATTTCCTTCATCTTCTGTGTGGTGAGGACAAGGTTGTTGTTGGTACACCAAGCTGCCAGGTGCTGGACCTCCTCCCTGTAGGCTGATTGGTTGTTGTCACTGATCAGTCCTACCACCGTGGTGTCGTCAGCGGCTTCTGATTAGGGAAGGTTTTTATTTGTGGGTTGTGATGTTGTCGTTGCAGGATTTTATTTAGTCCAAAACAGATGAGGTGTATGTTTCAATGTCCACAGAGAGTCAAAGTTGTCCTGAGTGGCAAACAAACTCCAGTCTGTTTGCTGAAACTGCTCCTGTAGTACAGAGACAGTCCCTTCAGGCAAAACCTTCACTGTCCTCACAGTTGGTTTCACACGTCTATTGAGAGGTGTGTATTTGGGGAGCAGGAACAGAGAGAGATGGTCAGACTGTCCCAGGTGGGGGAGGGGGAGGGCTTTGTAGGCTTCAGCAATGTTTGTGTACACTAAATCCAGAATATTGTCTCCTCTGGTTGGACAGGAGACACATTGATGGAACTTGGGGAGTACAGTTTTAAGGTTGGAGTGATTAAAATCACCCGCAACAATAAAGGCCCCATCTGGATGTGCAGTTTGTTGTTTACTGATAGCAGCTTGCAGCTCTTCCATTGCTAGCCTAGCATTAGCATCCGGAGGAACACAGACTGCAGTGATAACAGTCGATGTGAATTTTCTGGGCAGATAGAAGGGCCTACACTTTATCATCAGGTATTCCAGATCAGCAGAGCAGTGACTACCAGTTATAACAGCGTCCGTACACCATGCGTTGTTTACATATATGCACAGCCCGCCGCCCTAGTCTTGAGGAATTAGTCAAAAGATGGCAGAGAGATTATGAGGATGCTCATCATTGTTGACATTGCAGATATTGGTGGGAAAGCACACGGTCATGGTTGTCCAAATTGTTTTTAAAAAAAACACTCTATGGTTGCTGCAAATTAGAAATAAGTAAATGAGAACAGAACGTTTTCAAAATGTTTCTTTCACAAAGAGACAAGAACAGAATGAGTGAAACGACCAGAACAAAGCGGTCAGCGCAGCGGTAGAGTTTCTGCCTCACAGCACCAGAGATCCGGGTTCGATCCTGCCTATGGGATCGTGCTGTACGGAGTTTGTACATTCCCCATGTGATCGTGTGGGTTAATTGGCTTCTATAAGTTGCAAATTGTTCCTAGTGTGTAGGATAGTGTTAGTGTCCGGGGTGATCGTTGGTTGGCGTGATCTCGGTGGGCCAAAGAGCCTGTTTCTATGTTGTATAACTAAAGTCTAAAGTAAACAAAATGTGTAGAAAGTGGAAATCCATCGACTTGGTTGGAAAAGGGGAGTCGTCTTGGAGATTGATCTTGGTTTTGGAGGAACAACACAGACCCTAGGACTGGGACAGGGGCAGTTAGTAGGGAAATGGTTTGTATGACTTATCCAAGGCCTAGATTTGAAGAGTAAAGTTTACAAGGAACCAGAGAGGGCTTGATCCCTGTCCAAAGCAAGCTTCAGTGATGAATTGTGGACTGGTCTCAATATTAAACAACCATCTCCTTGCCCTGAGAGTGTGATCCATTCATGACTATTCATTGTAGAGAATAGGAGTGGAAACAGGGAATCTCGAGAGACTCTGCATCACTCCTGCATCCAGGAAATCACTGGAATCCAATGTGAGGACACAGTAATGGGAAAATAATCAGACAGAGTGGATGTTGATATGTTGGGGGAAGGTGATATCTGGTGAACCTGGGTTTGTCTCCGGTGAAGAATGAAACCCTGTGGGTCTGGAGTCACCTGTGGACCAGACCAGGAGAAGTCACCACACGTACTTTCCAAAGAACATCACTGATCCAGGGAGTTTAACCACGGTCATTGCTTTCACTGTTACAGAGAGACCAATGAGATGGAGGAGGGAGAGGAATGGCCACAGTGCAACAGTGTGGGGAGGTCCAGGGTCACAAGACCTGTTCCTGCAGCAACTCACCGTCACCTCCCCACAAACCCATCGCCGGTTGCTGCAAGGATGGCAGGCACAAGGGTATCGTAACCAGCAGCTCGTCACACACTGGCATTACTAAATGCTCAAAGCTTTACCTTGAAACCTGTACTCACTCTGTCACCCCAGGATGCTCTGTTTGATTCTGTCCATCGCTCTGTTGGTGCTGGGACCCTTCTTAATCTTCCCACGTGATCCATTAAAATAGATCTGCTGATCCCAGAGAACTCTCACAACCGCAGTTTTCTCATCAAACATTCCCAGGTGAGTAACTTCCACCGACGGCTTCTTGTCTGTATCTGAAGACTTCTCCAGGACGATCACAGCACAGATGTCTTCTCTCTTTCATCCTTGATTGCCTTTTGAGAAATTAATCATTGTTGACATTGCATAACCTTGAGTCTTGATTCTTCAATTATTTAAACATGTTTAGACACTTCCTGCAAAATTTCAACGCTAAACCAGGTGACTGACCTCCCAGTACCGCACAGCTCTCACCCTATCCCACCTTAGTGTCTCAGTGAGATCACATCTCTCTGTTCTGAGGTCCAGTAAATATCATCCAATCTTCCTCACCCTTTCCTCAACACAAAACTCTGAAGTGGCGGCGCCTAACGGCAGCGGCTCGACTGCAGTCCGTCTGTCTTTTTATATTTTTGTCTAGTTAAATGTAGTTGTTTGTGTTTTTTAATATTGTTTTTAACTGTGTATATGTGGGGGGGGGGGGGAAACTTTAAAAATCTCTTCCCTGTATGGAGGACCCGACCTTTCTCTGTCGGGTCTCCGTTGTCGTTGCGGCCTAGCACCGTGGAGAGGCCTTCAACCGGAACGACCTGGGGCTCCAGTCGCGGAGCCTGCGGACTACTCACCATCGTGGAGCTGGCCGAGTTCGGAGCATGGAGAGCTGTGGTGACGCGCGGCTGTGACCCGACCCCGGAGATTCGGAGGCTCCAGCCGCAGGTCTGGTGGATGGTGACATCGGGAGCTCGCGGGTCCCTGGTGGGAGACCGCTTTTCGGAGCTCCCGCAATGGCAACTTCTCCCGCCCGAGTTGCGGGGTTGAAGATGACCTGGAGCGGGGTCTTACATCGCCCGGCGCGGCTTTAATGGCCGCGGGACTTGCTAGCGCTACCGGGGGCTCCAACATCAAGACCTGGAGCGCGGCCTTGCATTGCCCGGCGCGGCCTGAATGGCCACGGGACTTACTTTCCATCGCCCGCCGGGGGCTCTGACTCTGACATCGGGAGGAGAATGGGGAGTGCAGGGGAGAGATAAGACTTTGCCTTCCATCACAGCGAGGAGGAGATTCGCTGTGATGGATGTTTGTGTAAAGTGTGTTGTGTCTTGGTTCTTCTACTTGTTTGTATGACTGCAGAAACCAAATTTCGTTTGAACTTCATTTGAGGTTCAAATGACAATAAATGGTATTGTATTGTATGCCTCACCCTGGGAATCCATTTATTTTACTGTGCTGCCCAGGGATATCCTTCCTTGGAGTTTTCCAGGTGTGTTCTCCCCAGGCCCAGTACATGGTGACCATCTCAGGTCCCAGGACAGAGCTTCATGGTATTTCACTTTTAACAGTGCGGCGGCAGGTGAGGCAGCACCTGAGGGGAACAGGTAACGTTTCAGATCAGATGAACTTCTCTCTGATGAGCTCATTGACCTGAAACATGAACAGTTTCTGCCCCAACAGGCACTGCCTGACTTGCTCAGCAGGAGATGAAGAATTAATGTGTCAAACTATCTAGTTCAGGGTTGCTCTTGCTGCTGGACTGAAGTTTAAACTTGCCAGATTTCTTACTGCAAAGTTCTGATGATAGTCCCTGAAGTAACCATCTATTGTTTAATGATTCAGATATATCCACCTTAAATATATGTATTTCCACAACTCTCTGGGGCAGAGAATTCCAGGGATTATCACCTTCCAAGAGCGAAATTTCAACACATCTCAGTTTAGAATGTCCAGCCACGGATTGTATTTATAGCCCCTCATTTGTAGCTGTCCCACTGCTAGAAATGTCTCAATATCTGTCACATTCCCTCAGGAGCTTGTATGTTTGAATAAGGTCACAACTCATTCTTTCACACGCCAACAATAAATTGACCCAAACTAGTTAGAGGACGTAAACTGTGCAAAGTCTTCCAGGTGTGCCCTCATCAACACTGCTTCACAATAAAGATAAAAATAGCAGGATAGTTCAGTCAGTTTAGTTCATTGTCACGTGTGGTTTAATGTTTATCAGTCAGTTTAGTTTATTGCCACAGTGAAAAGCTTTTGTTGCATGCTAACCAGTCAGCAGAAAGGCAATACATAATTACAATCGAGCCATTTACAGTGTATAGATACATGATAAGGGAATAACATTTAGTGCAAGATAAAGCCAGCAAGGTCTGATCAAGGATAGTCCAAGGTTCACCAAAGTGGTAGATGGTAGTTCAGCACAGCTCTCTGTTTGTGGTAGGATGATTCAGTGCCTGATAACAGATGGGAAGAAACTATCCCTGAATCTGTAGGTTGTAGCGGCACCCGGAGGTTGTATTATATGCAGAACCCTCGTCAGATGTCGGGACTTCCATGTGACAGGGTTTTTCACAGGGTTTTGGGTTAAGAGGTGTGTTTAGTCAGTTAATGTTCTTTGCAATGACAAGACCTAAAAATAAATTTTCTCTCGCCTAAGTGCGCATGTACTTCAATGCAGTTTTATCAGTAACACTATTTGCTTGGTCTCGCTACAATTGGTGACCCCGTCAATCCAAAAAAATCCTTTTCGATCATCTACTATGGACGCAGCCGCTAACCTCGATGCCAACCCAGCCCAGCAGAATGCAGTTTCGCTAAAGCTGTCCATTTTCTGGTCGGCACATCTCACGTATAGTTTCAGCACATTGAGCCCCAAATCCATGTTCGGCACATTATCGCCGACGCAACTAAATATTTCGACATGGTCGGCGCGCTGGACCAAGAAACCGATTGCTGCCTAATCCATTACCTTCAACAACTGCCGGCCGACGGTCAGTATGAGGGCCTCAAGGCACTTCTGTTACGTACCTTTGGGCTCAGCCGCCGCGATCGGGCCTCCAGGATCTTGCACATGGATGACCTTGGTGAATGAAAGTCCTCAGTACTAATGAGCGAAATGCTCTCACTGATGAACGGTCATTGGCCTTGCCTCCTCTTCGACCAGATGATCCTCGAACAGATGCCGGACAAAATCCGCCTGCTCCTCGCCGGTAGTTGATAGAGCGGACAAGCTGTAGCAAGCCAGGCAGCAGGATGGTGCTTCCATCAGCCGGATGTCTGCAGCTCCACGGCCTCGACAGCCCAACTTCCACCGACGACACCGTGCTGCAACCGGCAGCGGCGGTTACCAGTAAACATCCATGGTGTTACTACCACCAACACTGGGGTGCTGAGGCCCGCCGATGCCGTTCTCCCAGAGTGCCTGGAGATCGAGGGAATGCCCTAAAGTCATTTTGCTCAGGCGGATGCCAGGTTTAATGTGAAGATGGTACTTTTGAGTCCGGCAAGAATGGGATAGAGCTTCCCAAAAGCTGCTCTCGGCTGTGGACGTCTTTGGGGATTTTCTGGCTGTAGCTGGAGGCTTCAGAGTTCTGCTACTTGTTGACTGTGACTGTTTGCGGGAATTAACGTGGAGCTGAGCTGCCGGGTCGATTGGAGCTGGTTGTGCCTCTGTCAGGAGGGTGATGGCTGGGGCGAGGCCGAAGAATTGGAGCTACGCAGTGGCGGCATCAGAGGCGGATGCGAGGACATTGGAGTATGAGCCTTATGTGGACGGATTGGGGCAAGTTTGGTATCTCGGTCCAAACTGGGCCCCAGATGTCAAGGGGAGTAATTACCAAGGCCGTGAATGAGCTTATTGGGGGGCGGGCTGTTGTCTCTTCCGAGCTTGAAAGAGGAAAGGTGGAGATGATATTAAAGACCTGGGAGGGTGTAGCAATGGTGTTGGAGAGGGGGGTATCAGTGGGGGGGATCCAATTACAGGTGGATCCGTGGTTATCTAGGGTGAGACCGGTTCTCCTGCGGAGTTGCCCCACATTTATTCCGGATGCTGCACTTATGCCACACCTGTCTAAGGTTGGGGAGGTGAGGTCTAAGTGCTTTAGGCTCAGGCACCTCGGGGGGGATCCGGAGGAAAGAGGGATCTTCAGTTTTAAGAGGAGGGTGTTTATGAAGGTGAGTGAGGATGTAGGCGGGGAGCGGAGCTTTGAGGTGGATTGTAAGGGTCTCCGTAGAACCGTGTATTGGAGTTGGGGGAAGGCACAGTATCATACGTGTGGAGCATATGGACATCTCCGTAAAGAGTGTCTTTCTCGCGGACGCGATGCTAGAAGTTCTAGCGTAGTGGCCCAGGATTGCAATGCTGGCCCATCCGGGGTGGTACATCATGCCTCGGTGGCGCTGGGCGGCACTGCTGACCTGGCTAGGGCGGCTAGCTCTACCTCGGGGATCCGGGGCGGAAGTGATAGGCCATCTGGGTCTGAAAGTTCTGCCTTGGGAAACCGGGGCGGGGAAGGCCTCAGGCCACTGCGTCCTGAGAATGTGGAGGTGGTGGTGGCTAATGGTGAGGGGGAGGGAGAGGGTGGAGAGGGGGAGGAAAAAGATGGGGAGGAGGAGTGGGAGTTGAAGAAGTCGAGGAGGAGGAGGGGAAAGGGCCATCCAGAGAGTATAACGCAATCTGAGAACGGGGTGCGTGTCAGATCTAGTGAGGTCCAGAGTGTGCTTGATGTGGCCCAGCAAGGCGATGAGGTCACTCAGACGGGGGAAGGGATGGTAAAGTGTGCGGGTGGTACAGTGGATGGGGGTAGTGAGGGGGTGGAAGACCCTTCCTTTATGGAGGTCACCGTATTGCCGCATGTTAGTGGAGTAAAAAGGAATAGGCCTGGCGAGGAAGAGGAAGGGCGTGAGGTGAAAATTAGGGCAGGTGAGGGGGTTGATTCTGCTGGAGTTGTGTCCTCTGGGCGGGTGGCTGGCCCTTCATTTCAGGGGCCCTCCGATGGAGTTATCTCATCGGGTGGTGAGGTGAGCTCCCATGGGGGTGTGTCCTCTGGGTCGGAGGAGGTCCCCTCGTTTCAGAGGCCTCTTGAGGGTGATGGAACGCCAGAGGATGGGGTATGTGCCCCTGGTAGTGGGGCCCCTGAGATGGGGGATGAGCAGAGTCAGCCTGAGGGGGGTGGTTCGGGGGCTGTGGTGTTCCAGTCTATGCTGCACATCAGAGCCAGTGGTGGTAATGGGGGGTGTGCTGCATCGCCGGATGAGGTGGAAGGGGAGAGGCTACAAGAAAGTGGAGAGCCTCTGGGTGTTGCTAGTGGTGGGGATGCTATAGGTGTTGTGGAGGTAGGGGATAGTTCGGGTGGTGATTTACCTTTAGTTTCAAGGGGTGCCAGTGTATCCCAGGCCCTGGGGGTGCCTAGTGTTTTTGCTTCCCCATGCCAAGGCGTGGAGGGTGATGGTAGCGTGCAGGTGCCAAGCCAGTCAGGGGGATGCTTGTTGCAGTTGGGGGTTTCGGGGCCCTTACCTGGCATTGATCCTGGGGGTGGTTTCTTGCTGGAGGAGGGGGAGGGTGAACAGGAAAGTTTGGGTAGTGGGGGTGGAGAGCTTTTGGAGAGCTCTGGGCATTTAATTACTGAAAGAGACCTTGAACGTTGTGATGTGGAGCCTGATGGTGCAGGTGCAAGTGCGTTGGCCGAGTGCCCAGGGTCCACGGCCGAGTCTCTTGAATGTGAGATACAGGAGTTTCGAGAATTTCTCAGGACAAACCGCTCCATCAGAACAAGATTGGATGCTGCTAATAGGCGGTGGAAGGATCTGCCAGGTTTGATTCAGGCTCTCGAGGCTATTCTTGGCAACAGGGAGAGTGATCTTACTGACTTAGAGGAGAGGCAGTTTGGGGACTTTTTGGTGTTCCTCAGAGAGAAAGTTGTTGTGTCTACGGGGAGTGGTGGGGTTTAATAGTGGGCCTTTACATTCACCGTCGCAACATTAAACTTAAACGGGAGTAGAGCGCGTTTTCGTAGATTTCAGCTTTTATCAGTCCTTAAAGAGGGGAGATTTGCAGTGTGTTTTTTGCAGGAGACGCACACAGTTGTTAGTGATGAACCTACCTGGAGACTGGAGTGGGAAGGGGGGCTTTACATGAGCCATCTCAGCTCGAATTCGAGTGGGGTGGCCTTTCTGTTGGCCCAGAATTTCCTGCCAACGATTTTAAAAGTGAACGAAGTTGTGCCAGGACGGTTGCTCCATCTGGCAGTGAGCTTGGATGGCATGCCGTTGCATTTCATTAACGTGTATACCCCTAGCTCCGGTACGATGCAGGCCGGCCTAATTCAGGAGGTGACTGCTCTGTTGAGCACTATTGATAGGGGAGAGTGTGTTTTCCTTGGTGGGGACTTTAATTGCACACTTGAGGCGCGAGATCGTTCTGGTACTCAGTGTGCCCCTGCTGTAGTGAAGAAGTTGAGAGGGATGATTGAATCCTTTGAGTTGGTTGATGCATGGCGGAACCTCCACCCGGATTCCAATGCTTTTTCGCGGAGGTATGAGGGTGGTGGTTCCCGTATTGACAGAATATATATTTCCCGAGCGTTTGTTGCCCTTGTCTCAGAGGCTTCAATGCGAGTGGTGCCATGTTCGGATCACTGTTTGGTGCATGTGGACTTCAATCCGGCGCGCACTAGGGCTGGGTCCGCGAACTGGCACTTTAACAACCGGTTGCTGGAGGATCGGTATTTCCGGGAGTCATTCAGTCGGTTTTGGGGGAAGTGGAGAGAGGGGCGGAGGTGCTTCTCTTCCCTTAGGCAGTGGTGGGATGTGGGGAAGGCTCACGTTCGTCTATTTTGTAAGGAGTATACGTGGGGGTCGACCGCACGGAGGGACTCAGCGGTCGCGAGGCTTGAGAGGGAGCTACGGGGTGCAGAGTCTCGCCTGGGTCGGGATGGTGAGGACTCCTGTGAATGGGGAGAGTTTCAGGAGAAGAAGGAAGCCTTGAAGAATCTGCTGCTTGAGCGGTCCCGAGGCGCTTTCGTGAGGGCGCGGGTACAGATGATGCAAGATCTGGACCGAGCTTCGCCTTTCTTTTTCTCTTTGGAGAAAGGGAGGGGAGCCTGCAAACAGCTCATAGAGCTGCTCGCAGATGATGGATCCTCAGTCACTGATCCGGAGAGGATCAGTGAGGAGGTCAGGTCCTTTTATAGGTCCCTGTTCTCCGCAGGGGGATATAACGGGGAGGCTCAGCAGGACTTGTGGGAGGGTCTACCGAATGTTGATAGGGAGGTGGCCGATCTTCTTGATGGCCCCTTATCTTTGGAGGAGTTGACTTGTGCATTGTTTCAGCTCAGGAAGGGTAAGTCACCCGGGCTGGATGGGTTGACGGTAGAGTTTGTTAGAGCTTTCTGGGATATCCTGGGGGGTGATTACATGTTGGTGCTGGGGGAGAGTCTGGCGGCCGGGGCGATGCCCCTCTCGTGGCGTAGGGCAGTTGTTGTCTTGCTGCCTAAGAAGGGTGAACTCCGCTTGTTGAAGAACTGGAGGCCGGTATCTCTCCTATGTACAGAGTATAAAGTATTTGCACGGGCAATGGCAAATCGCCTGGACCCTGTGCTGTCTCAAATGATTCATCCTGAACAGTCCTATGCAGTCCCTGGCAGGTCCATTCAGGATAACATCCACCTGGTTAGGGACCTGATTCATATAGTTCAGGGTACTGGTCAGTCAGCTGCTTTTCTGTCTCTTGATCAGGAGATGTCTTTTGATAGGGTAGAGCATGATTACCTATTCGGGACGTTGCAAGCGTTTGGATTTGGACTGCATTTTGTGGCCCGGGTCCGGCTTCTGTACGCTGCCTGGTGAAGGTTAATGGTGCGTTGTTGGCTCCCTTTCAGTTTGGGAGGGGGGTCCGTCAGGGGTGCCCCATGTCGGGTCAGTTGTACTCAGTCTGTGTGGAGCCGTTCCTGTGTCTTCTTCGGAGGAGGTTGACAGGTGGTTCTTTCAGCGTATGCAGATGATGTCCTCCTTATGTTCACTGATCCTGGTGACCTGCGGAGGATGCGTGACTGCCAGGAGATTTTCTCAGCTGCATCTTCTGCCAGGATTAACTGGAGTAAGTGTTCAGGTCTTTTAGTGGGTCAGTGGCAGGTGGATTCCCTGCCGGAGGAGATGGAAAGGTATGTGTGGAGCACCACACATCTCCTCTATCTGGGGGTTTACCTGAGTCCCACTGAGGATGCTTGGCCGGCGAACTGGCAGGAGTTGGAGATGAAGGTGATTGCCCGGCTGGGGCGCTGGTCGGGCTTGCTTGGAGTTCTTTCTTTTCGGGGGAGGGTGATGGTCATAAATCAGCTGGTGGCCTCTATGTTATGGTACCGGCTGGCTACTCTTGTCCCACCTGTCATATTTGTAAATGCTCTTCAGAAGAAGCTGGTAGATTTCTTCTGGGGAAATAGGAAGCACTGGGTCTCTGCAGCGGTCCTGAGTCTCCCGTTAGAGGAGGGCGGCCAGTCCTATGTATGCGTGCGTACCCAGGTGGCGGCTCTCCGTCTCAGGACTCTGCGGAGGTATATGAATGTAGAGAACCCCCCCAGATGGCACGCTCTGGCCACGTATTTTTATTCCGTCGTGGTCGTTGCCTAGGGGGGGTCTCGCGGCTCCCGGTGGCGGGCATCAGTCGACCCGCCCTAAGGGGTTTGCCTGTTTTCTACCGGGATGTGATCAGAGTGAGGAATTTGGTTGTTTTCAGCCAGCGTGTTATTCTATGAGGGGAGGGGGATGGTGCGACTGCGGGAGTGGCTGGTCCTCGCCCAGTCATGGCGGGTGTCGAGGAGAGGCGAGCGCCTAGAGTGGTTCTGGCTGAGCTTTCAATTGCTCCGTCAGATCTGCTCATCGGGCCTAGGCTCCGGGATATATCTCGGGAACCGGCTCCACACAACCTGAGCCGCCTTTCTGAGATGATCAGCATACCGTTTCGTGATGCGAAGAGACGCACACTGTATAGGATGTTCCTGCACATTCTGCACCTCCTTGCCTTTGTTTCCCGTCCTGACACACCTTGGCGGACGGTGTTACCACCTGACGGTGGGGGGCGTCCCTGGTGGGGATCCTTCTATACGGGAGTTGTCCCCCTTTACATTGGGGACCTGGGGTGGAGACTGTTGCATGGAGCGGTGGTTTGTAATAAACTTTTGAGTCGGTTCACGGGTTCTTCCGCCACGTGTATTTTCTGTGGCAAGGAAGAAACCGTGTTCCACGTATACATGGAGTGTGAGAGGTTACTGCCCCTGTACCAATATCTGAAGGGGTTGTTCCTTAAGTTCTGGTTGCATTTTAGTCCCACGATTCTAGTGTGTGGGCATAAGGTAGGGTGTGGGGAGAGCCAAGTGGGGGGGTGGGAGCTCCCTGTCGGTTTGCTCCTGGGCCTGGTTAAGATGGCCATTTGTGGGTCCAGTCAGCGGGCGGTCGATGGTGAGGCGAGAGTTGGCTGCCTGCCCCTCTTCCGGGCGTACGTCCGTGCACGGGTGGCCCTGGAGCGGGAATATGCGGTGTCCACGGGGACTCTGGAGGCCTTCCGTGGGCGATGGTCACCACGTGGGGTGGAGAGTATAACAAATAATGAATGTACTGTTGTACTATAATGATGTGTTTTGATATAATGTATCTTTTGATTATGTATTGATGTGATGTATCATTGAGTGTGTTGAATAAAGTTTTTGAAAAGTAAAAAAAAAAAAAAAAAGAGAGAGAGAGAAAGAGAGAGCGAGAGAGAGAGAGAGATGGAGAGAGATGCAAGAAAGCAGCTATGACATATAATACACAATAAACTATATTGTAAACACACAATAAACAAGTTATACATTCTTGTACTCTTACATGGGTATGACCGCACATAACCCCCCCCCCCCCATTCCTTCCCAACCTCAGCCTCACGGACCTTAGAGTACCCCTAGTTCCAAAAACCCATTTCCATCACTGATTCTCTTCCAAATCATTGATATAGTTGACTAGCAGCAATGGGCCAGCAACGAACCCTGAGGCACACCACTACTCACAGGCCTCCAGTCCGAAAAACATCCTTCCCCCATCAAGCTCTGCTTCCTTCCATGAAGCCAATTTTCTTTCCATCAGCGATCTCCCCTTCGATCCCATCTGATGAAGGGTCATTGACCTGAAACATTATCTCTGTAACTAACTGAAATGTTGGCTCGGCGATATAGTGGCGCAGAAGACATTGAATAGCTCACCTTCCTTTCAAATAAAACCAGTGGCGGTCTTAGTCGAACCGAGAGGTTAGTGAGAGGGCCAAAGGTTACCGGAGGATGCAAGTAAATAGGAGGGAAAAATAAATCAGCCATGAATGACTGGCGAGGTAGACTCGATTGTCTAATTCCTCTCCAATGTCTAAAGGCCCACAGAGCAGGGCAACCCCAGTGCTGCATGGAGACTAGTGCTTGGGACACGCTTGTTACTTGAAGGACAGTAGGCCCCCTCTCGGTCATGACTGACCATGGGTGATGCATCCAATTTGTTGGCTGCTTGCTCCAAACCTCGGCTCGAGCAGCGTCGCTTGTGGCAGAAGAGACCAATGTGGGAGTGACAGTCTCTGTGGCAAAGGTCACATTTGTGTGTGGTCTCTGATTTGTTGAAGTTGCTGCGCTCCTTTCTGCGTGCCCGCTTGTCTGCTGTTGCTTTCAACAGTTTCTCTTCCCCCGTTTTGAGATGTTGGTTCAGGGTACCTCTCCACCTCCTGCGGTCAGTTGCAAGGCTCTCCCAGGACTCCACATCGATGTCGAGCGCCTTCATATCTCTCTTGCAGACATCCTTGTATCGTAGCTGGGGGTGGCCGATGGTTCTCCTCCCAGATGTCAGCTCTCCATAGAGGATGTCTCTTGGAATACGGCCATCCTCCATGTGATGGACATGGCCTGGCCACCGCAGTCTGCGCTGCCTGAGTAGAGTGTACATACTGGGAGGGCCAGCGCGAGACAGCATCTCGGCATTGGACACTCTGTCTTGCCAGGATACGGCGGATGCTTCTCAGGTGGAAGGTGTTGAATCTTCTCTCCTGTCTGGCATATGTAGTCCATGTCTCACTTCCGTACAGCAGCATGCTGTTGACACAGGCATTGTAGACTGCTATCTTTGTCTTCGCCATCAGCTTTGGGTTGGTCCACACTCGAATTGTGAGACGAGCGAGAGTTGTAGCTGCCTATCCTACAACCCGATCCTCTTATCAAAATCTGTCCAAGAAGAGGTTGCCGGTGAAGATGGAGCCGAGGTACGTGAGCATCGATTTCGTAGTCATCAATGGCGATGACAGGTGGTGCCTCTGTATCCTGCCCCAGGATGTTCGTCTTAACTGGCTGATGGTCAACCCGAAGTCCTTGCATGCCCATTAGAAGCGGTCCATCAGGGACTGTAGTTCCTGCTGGGTGTGGGACACAACTGCCGTGTCATCGGCAAACAACATGTCTCTGATGAGAGCTTCATGTACTTTTGTCTTTGCTCTGAGGCGGGTAAGGTTGAAGAGCCTTCCATCTGATCTAGTACGCAGATAGATCCCCTCTGTGGCAGTGTCAAATGCATGTTTCAGGAGCAGAGCAAAGAGTGTTGGGAGCAGGGAAACCGGCTTGTGTTGAACATGCATCTTGACACTGCGGATGTCGAAGGGCTCCGAGAAGCTGCCATTGAACTGCACTGTCCCCTTTGTGTTGATGTGGAAGGATTCTATCATGCTCTGCAGTTTCGGTGGGCAGCCGATCTTTGGCAGGGCCTTAAATGGGCCATCTCTGCTGACGAGGTTGAAAGCCTTGGTGAGGTCAATGAAAGCAACATACAGGGGCATCCGCTGTTCTCTGCACTTCTCCTGGAGCTGGCGAAGGGAGAAGACCATGTCTACTGTTGACCTTACAGCTCGGAAACCGCACTGTGACTCTGGGTAGACACATTCTAGCCAGCTTCTGCAGGCAGGTCAAGGTGACCCGAGCAAAGACCTTGCCGACGATGTTGAGGAGGGAGATGCCTCTGTAGTTGTTGCACTCGCTTCTCTCGCCCTTGTTCTTGCAGAGGGTAATGATCAATCAATCAATCAATCAATCAGTTTTATTCGTCACTTGCACATAAAGTGCATGAGAAATGAATTTGCCAGCAGCGGTACAATGAAAAAGAACACACAATACACAATAAAAATTTAACACAAACATCCACCACAGCATTCATCACTGTGGTGGAAGGCACAAAATTTGGCCAGTCCTCCTCCATTTTCCCCTGTGGTTGGGACCACAACCCTCTGCAGCCGCCGATGCGGGCGTCCAGATGAGTAGACAAGGTAAAAAGTCCAGGTAAGTCGTGAATCGGTGCCTCCCCACTGGAGACCACGGCTTCAGGTTGGTGTAGGCCGCAGGCCGGCGGTCGAAGACTTAAAGTTCCCGCCGCGCCGCACCCAGAAGTACCGCAGACCGCAGGGCCGGCGGTCGAAGCTCCCCTCCAGGGGTCCCCAGCAAAGGGGCCCCGTTCCTGATGGTAAGTCCCCACCGTGCCCGCGGTAGAAGTAGGCTGCGGGCCGGCAGTCGGAGCTTCTTCTCCTCCCGGGTCCCCAACGAGGGATCCCAGGCTGTGGACGCCACGCCAGCTGGAGCTCCGCAGACCGTGGCTTCAGGCTGCCGCGGGCCATCAAAAGGAACGCTCCCCTCCGCCGAGCCCCGGCGAGGGCTCTCCCGCTCCACGCTGAAAGTCCGCGCGGCACCCGCAGCTGAAGCCCCGGGCACGTCTCCGGGAAAGGCCACACCGATCCTCGATGTTAGGCCACGGGGGAGGCGACATGGAAAAAGTCGCCTCTCCGTGGAGGAGGCGACCGAAGCGGTTTCCCCCTTACCCTCCACCCCACACCAACCCCCACACAAGACACACAGAGAAACATTAAAAACATACATTTAAACACACTAAAATTCTAAAAAAAGTAGAAAAAACTTACACGGTGCTGGCAGGGCTGCCAGCTTGCAGCGCCCCCTGTTGACCGTGAACATATGATCGTGGCATCCCTCATGTCCTGTGGTACAGCTCCAGCACTGGCACAGGACTTCATACAAAGGAAGCAGTAAGTTAGTCTTGCAATGCTTAATCTTGCCCCGGGACTGACTGTAGCACCCAGGTCACCTGCGTTCCCCAGGACTGGCTGTAGCGCCCATGTTGGCTCACTTGCCCCGGAACTGACTGCAGTTCACAGGTCGCGAAAACGAATTGATAAAAAACCCGCCTGCGGGCCGGATGATTTCGGATTTTGGGTCGGTTCCGGACCATGGGGCGTAGGTTTCCGACACCTGTCCTAGATGGAAGACCTCATTGCCCCCCCCCCCCCCGCCATGCTTTCACAAGTGATTTCCGCCCATGCCTGTTTGTCTGAGATATAGCGACACCACTGATAACTGAAACCATAGAAACATAGAAAATAGGTGCAGGAGTAGGTCATTCAGCCCTTCAAGCTTTGATCATGGCTGATCATCCAAAACCAGCACCTCGTTCCGGCTTTTTCCCCATTTGCCTTGATTCCCTTCGTCCTACGAGCTAAATCTAATTCTCCCTTGAAATCACCCAGTGAATTGGCATCCACTGCCTTCTGTGACAGAGAATTCCACAGATTCCTGGGATCCCTCGCTCGGGATCGACGGAGAAGAGCTCCGACCGCCGGCCTGCGGCCTATAACATCCTGAAGCCGCGGACTCAGGTGGGAAAGTGCCGATTCGGGACCTCCAAGCCGCGGAGTGTGTTTCACCGTCCCGACGTCGGGGTTTAGATGATCCCGACGAGATTGCCTGTACATCGAGGGCCGTCTGTAGCGGGGTGTCAATGGCCCCGACCATGGTTGAACAAGAGAACAAGGCTGAACTTTGTTGCCTTCCACCACAGTGAAGAATGCTGTGGTGGATGTTTGTGTTACATTTTATTGTGTATTATGCGTTCTTTTAAGTGTATCGCTGCTGTGCATGTGACAAATAACATTGTCTTTGTCTTTGACTTTGACACAACTTTCTGAGTGAAAATGTTTTTCCTCATCTCAGTCCTAAATGGCCTGCCCCTTATTCTTAAACTGTGACCCCTTGTTCTGGACTGCCCCAAGCTGTGGAACATTTTTCTTTCATATACCATGTCCAATCCTCTAAGAATTGTATATGTTTCTATAAGATCCCCTCTTATCTTTTTAATTCCAGCGAATGCAAGCCCAGTCGACCCTTTCTCTAATTATACGTCAGTCCAACCATCCTGGGAATTAATCTGGTGAACCTATGCTGTACTCCCTCGATAGCAATAATGTCCTTCCTCAAATTAGGAGACCAATATTGCAGTCTCACCAGGGCCCTGTACAACTGCAGTAGGGCCAACTAGCTCCTAAACTCAAATCCTCTCGCAATGAAGGGCAACATACCATTAGCCTTCTTCTTGGTTGACTGATGTACAAGCAAACCCAGGTCTCATTGCACCTCCCCTTCTCCTAATCTGACACCATTCAGATAATACTCTGCCTTCCTGTTCTTGCCACCAAAGTGGATAACCTCACATTTATCCACATTACACTGCATCTGCCATACTTCTGCCCACTCACACAACCTATCCGAATCACCCTGCATCCTCCTCGCAGCTCACACTGTCACCCAGCTTTATGTCATCTGCAAACTTAGAGATGTTACATTTAATTCCATCGTCTAAATCATTCTTAAATATTGTAAACAACTGGGGTCCCAGCACCAAGCATTGTGTCACCCCACTCGTCACTGCCTGCCATTCTGAAATGGACCCGTTAATGGACTCTTTGCTTCCTGTCTGCCAACCAGTTCTCTACCCCTGTCAACACCCTACCCCAATATCATATGCTCTAATTTTGCACACTAATCTCTTGTTTTGGACCTTGTCACCAATAGTGAGGAATGAGAACATGTGGATTGAAGTAGATCATTGAAGGGGATCAATGGGTTGTGTCTGATGGGACTGATGCCGCTAGTCAGCACCCACCTCAGTACTGGAAGTATCAGTGTCCCTGCTACATTTTTCAAAACAAATTCCCTTTGCATAACACAGCTGCACAATTTAATTCCTGACTCGGACATTGCCGAATATCCCGTCACTCTGGAAAGTGTGACACCAGCATCAATGAGAATATAATGAATCAGTGAAAGGAGTTACACATTATTGTGACAGAATGTGTTTTGTTTCATTCTAAATCATCTTTGTAACCAGTCTGTGGGAGTTTATTGTCAATATTTTGATTGGATTACTTTTCCAGGTTTGTAAAGGATTGTGATTGGATCTAGGGTAAGGGTCAGGGTGAAGGATAAAAGAGAAAGGGCGTGATTAGATTTTTGAACACAAGTCCTTGCAGTATAAGGTAATAATTTGTTGTGGAAGTAGCACTGATGTCCCTACAGTGTCTTCACAAGACATGGAATTCAGCAAGTGGATGTTTTGACAAATTCACCATTTGTTCATGGTGGTTGAATAGGAACATTTGTCCAAGTCAGGATGTGGTATTGTCAATCAGAAAATTGGGTACTTGGGAAAATGGAAGATGTCTGTGAAAAGATCTGTGAAACCTGTGAAACCTCTGCAATCTGTGAAACCTGGCCCTCCACTCTGCTCTGGACCACTTGGACAACAAAAACTCATATGTAGGCTGTTATTCATCGATTACAGCTCGGCATTTAATACAATCATCCCCTCCAAGCTGGTTACCAAACTCGCAGAACTGGGTCTCTGCGCATCCCTCTGCAATTGGATCCTTGACTTCCTCACTCTCAGACCACAGTCTGATCGTATTGGTGGAAATGTGTCAGACTCGATAACAATCAGCATGGAAGCACCTCAAGGCTGCGTGCTCAGCCCCCTGCTGTACTCACTCTATACTCATGACTGCGTAGCCGGTCATAGTGCGAACTCCATCATCAAGTTCGCTGACGACACCACTGTTGTGGGACGTATCACTGATGGGGATGAGTCAGAGTATAGAAGAGAGATCGAGCAACTGTCCATATGGTGACAGCACAATAACCTGGCCCTCAACACCAGCAAAACCAAGGAACTGATTGTGGACTTTGGAAGGAATAGGATGAGGACCCACAGTCCCGTTTATATCAACGGGTCGATGGTTGAAAGGGTCAAGAGCTTCTAATTCCTGGGCGTGCACATCTCTGAAGATCTTTCCTGGTCCGAGAACACTGATGCAATTATTAAGAAAGCACATCAGCGCATCTACTTCCTGAGAAGATTATGGAGAGTCGGTTTGTCAAGGAGGACTCCCTCTAACTTCTACAGGTGCACAGTAGAGAGCATGCTGACCAGTTGCATCGTGGCTTGGTTCGGCAACTTGAGCGCCCTGGAGAGGAAAAGACTACAAAAAGTAGTAAACACTGCCCAGTCCATCATCGGCTCTGACCTCCCTTCCATCGAGGGGATCTATCGCAGTCGCTGCCTCAAAAAGGCTGGCAGTATCATCAAGGATCCACACCATCCTGGCCACACACTCATCTCCCTACTACCTACAGATAGAAGGTACAGGAGCCTGAAGACTGCAACGACCATGTTTAGGAATAACTACTTCCCCACAGCCATTGGGCTATTAAACTTGGCTCGGAGAAAACTCTGAACTTTAATTAGCCCATTAACTGTTATTTGCACTTTATCAGTTTATTTATTTATGTGTGTATATATTTATAGAATGGTATATGGACACACTGATCTGTTTTGTAGTCAATGCCTACTATGTTCTGTTGTGCTGAAGCAAAGCAAAATTTTAATTGTCCTATCAGGGACACATGACTATAAACTCACTTGAACTTGAACTTGAACTTGACATAATTTGCAGGGAGTTGCAGAACCATGTGACATAAACGGCTCCAGACAGTCTGAAGCCTGGGAAGGGGTTGCAGAGAGGTATCTGTCCAGATGGCCTGGAAGTTGCCAATATGTCATGGATTCTGCTGATGGAGATATGCCCTGATGCTCAGGCATGCTTGGGATTGTTTGGGGAAATGTTATGTCTCGAATATGTTGCAGTGTCTTACTGCCGTTACTTGTGATTGGTCCAGAAGAGTGGACTCACCAAAGATGTTTCTGTTTCTAGCGATGATGTTTCTTTACTTAATGGAAGTGTTTCCCCCTAAGTGTAATGTGTTGAAACTATGTTATGTACTTTTGTATGATTCAGCCAATGAGTTGTCATTCTATGTATTTTGCAGCCTGTATCGGTAATTGGCTTGTAGAGGTTGCCTCGCCCAAATACTTTTGCGCCCTTAGTTCAGAGGGGTATAAAAGGGTGGGGAGCACATTGGGCTGCGCCGATTGTCTTGGGTCTGCTCTATTTGCGCAAGGCTGCGATGGGCTCGAGTAAGTGGTAACGAGGACCGGTCCTGCGGTATTGTATACAATAAAATAGAGTTGGAATTCCAGTGCTCGTATTCGGTGTTTGACTGAACCAGAATAGAGGGGTAAGTTTAGATCCGGAATTAACATTGGGGGCTCATCCAGAATCTCAACAGATTGCCAACATAAGTTTGCAGTCGAAAGAATCGAGTCGTGTCAGATGACGGAAGGTGAAATCGGTGCCACGGTATGACTTTTTGTTTCGGTTTTCCCCGCTACGCTAATCTGATGACGAATCGGTCATTCGTTTACTTGTGCTTAGATTCCCGATGAGATAGATCGAAGGTTAGTAGTCTGGCGAGCACTGAGGGCGAGGATTTGAGTCCCTGGAGGGTTAAGGTTCCCGCCTAAGTGGGGTCGAGGCCCATGGGGGTGAGGGTCCCCGCTCAGAGTTGGTGTGTCGATTGGCGAAATACCTTCAAAGGCAAGACTGAGTTAGGTCAGTACTAAGCGAGGTAAGTACTGAATCGGTGCTGAGGGTGTGATTGGAAAGACAACACTTTAAAGATCGGCACCGAGAGCCAGCACGAGGCGGTAGGTGCTGAGGACCAGTATTTAGCCGGTAGGAGGGTTCGAGGCCTAGGAGGTTTGAGGCCGCGCCTGTGTGGGTTCGAGTCCCAAACAGTACTGGGTATTATCAGTGTTAAGGTAAATTGGCTGGAAGACTTTTAAAATGTACACTGAGTTGATAAGATGCATCTGTGATAATTTCAGCACTGTGATCTACATTCTTCAATCTAAATTTTACAAATTCAGGGTGTTCATATTGAATGCTTCTGGCAGGCACGTGCCGTCAGGGTAGGCAAGGTAGGCACTGCCTACCCTGACTAAAATTATGAAATGGCAATTATTAAATATAAATAGTAAAGGCATGGGAGAATTATGCCTATCTAAGAGATCGATCTCTTAGGTAGGCATAATTCTACGTGCCTTTCAACTGCAGTACATGTAACCCTTGAAGGTCTGTGCAGCCCACGTGCCATCAACGCTGCTTCAAGCCGTCAATTTAAAGCGGGGCTGAAGGCAGCTGAAATTCTGCCTTTGCAGTACTGCGCACGCACAGCAGTCTTCTGCGCATGCGCAGCACAAGTTTCTTGGCGGGTTTTTCAAATATGGATTATCATTATTTTAAGAGTATCTTAGGAAACAAAGAGTGAAGAATGGAGTTTGTGTACCAATAATGTGGTAAGTACATTTCATGGTGCTTTATGTTTTTAAATACCGTATTTCCCGGGGAGAGTTCCTTTCACAGTATTTGGGGAGTCTGACCAGGGGTAAAGTTGCGGGGAGGGGAGGGCAGGAGCATTGTGAAGGAGGGGATCGGGGCCAGTAACCCGCTTACAGTATTGTGGCCGGGGAGTGAATTAGCTCGGGTGGCTGCCGCAGCGCTCCGGGCATGGACAGCAGAACTGGCCGCCACTTCCGAGGAAGGTAGCAGCTCAGGTGACTGCGAGCAGCCGCCGGGACCAGACAGCAGAACCGGCTGCCACTTCAGCCCCTTCTGCTGGTCTCCGCTCACTTCTGGCAGTGCTCTCCGTCTGAACACCTCTCTCCTGCAGCTCGCCAGCCGGCTTCCCGCAAATCCTTAAATTCCGACAGCGCGCTCAAGGTAGCAATGTTATAAAATTTTGAGATTTAAAAAATCAAGTCTGCAATTTATCCCATCAGATAAAGCATACAAAGACGTTTAATTTGACACCTAATTTACTTTCATATCTTCAGTATTTAAAAAGTGATGGCAATTTTCATACTGAAATTAGTATTCAGTATTGCTTTTCCTTTTTAATTTTTTTAAATTTTGTATTTTTATTAGAAGCAATGTACAGTAGTCTAAACCGCGTCATATGACAAAATACATTTTGTGTACAACTTCTATTTTAAATTTAACAAGAAAGCGGTAGAACAAGAAAGAAAGAGCGAGAAAGAGTGAAGGAAGTAATGATGTGTAGACCACTAGACTACCAGATGTGCAGTCCAGGGGTGTACAAGTGATAGCCTATAGAAAAATATAGACAAAAACCCATAAAATAATAATTTAAAAAAAGAAAAAAAAGAAAAAAAGGGACCCTTATGTGTGGATATACCTGCTTCATATCTCAACACACCCATCACCCAGTTCGTGAATCGGTTTATTTCCAGAGTTGTGTTGCACCATACTATACTTGTAATGAATCAATAAAAGGAGACCATGTCTTTAAAAATTGCTCTGATTTTCCAGCTAAGACGAGTCTCATATCTTCAAGATGTAGCGTCTCAGACATGCTTGTGATCCACATTTTAAGCGTTGGGGTGGATGCATTTTTCCAAAATTTAAGTATACGTTTTTTTGCCATGATCAGGCCGTAGTTAAGGAAACATCTTTGAAATATTCTGTATGGGGGTCCAGTTTTGTTTTGAATAATTTTGTGAAGATTTCAAAGATTTCTTTCCAATGTTTATGGAGTTTTATGCAAGAGGCGAAGGAGTGTGTTATAGTTGCTTCTTGTGATAAACAATTGTCGCAGATGGGGGATACGTTTGGGAAAATTTTGTTCAGTATTGTTTTCGAGTAATATAGTCTATGTAATATTTTACATTGGATTAGAATATGTCTTACATTAATCGAACAGTTATGTACATATAGAAAATATTTATCCCATCTGTCTTTGGGAATTTTTAAACTTAATTCCTGTTCCCACTCTCTTCTAATTGCATCTGACGATGGAATTTCTATATTTAAAATGATATTATACAAGTATGATATTAAATTATTTGACTGCGTTTCTATTCATACCTTCATCTAATATATCTGGCGTCAGAGTTTCATATTCGTGTGTATATTTTTTCAAATAATCTCGAATTTGAAGATATCTAAAATATTGATTACCTTTCAGATTGTATTTGGCTTGTAATTTCTGAAATTCTAAAAAGTTTCCCATTTCGTACAAATCTCCAATCTTTTTGATTCCTAGTCTTTCCCAGTGAGTAAACGTTTTATCTATAATAGATGGTTTGAACGACAGATTATTAGCTATAGGAGAAAGAAGAGATAGATTTCTTAATTTAAGAGTAAGTTTTACTTGTCTCCTAATTCGTACGGTGCTATGAATAATCGGATTTTTCTATTGCTTTTCCATTGACTTAACTGAAAAGCTGTGATCAAGGACAGTCAAAAGCCCATAACTTTCTTAAAAATTAAGAGAACTGAATGAATTTTCAGTTAGTATAGATTGAAGCATTCTGAAACAAATATGAAACAATCTTACTCGGATGACCTGAAATTAAAGCATATAATTAGTTAGTTACCTAATTGTAGCTAATTACAAAATTCAATTACTAGATCTAAACATCTATCCATTTCTTAAGAAAAGGTTAGATACATAGATACATAGAAAAGAGGTGCAGGAGTAGGCCATTCGGCCCTTCGAGCCTGCACCGCCATTCAATATGATCATGGCTGATCATCCAACTCAGTATCCCGTATCTGCCTTCTCTCCATACCCCCTGATCCCTTTAGCCACAAGAGCCACATCTAACTCCCTCTTAAATATAGCCAATAAACTGGCCTCAACTACCCTCTGTGGCAGAGAGTTCCAGAGATTCACCACTCTCTGTGTGAAAAAGTTTTTCCTCATCTCGGTCTTAAAGGATTTCCCCCTTATCCTTAAGCTGTGACCCCTTGTCCTGGACTTCCCCAACATCGGGAACAATCTTCCTGCATCTAGCCTGTCCAACCCCATAAGAATTTTGTACGTTTCTATAAGATCCCCTCTCAATCTCCTAAATTAACATTTTTAAATAGCCTAAGTGTCGAAATAACATTCGCACAAGAATTCACAATATAACATGATTTTAAAATCTCATTGTCATGAATTTATAGGCCAAATGGAAGGAATTTAGTATTTAATTCCTGTAAATTAATGGCCATTTAAATCATCTTGCGAGTGAGATTTTGTGGAACGCGATCGATTGGAACGTTGCAGTTGCAGTGAATTTAAACCCCATATCAGCAGGAAAAACACTGCCGGTTCGTATGGGACCATAATCACATTTTCGCCGGTTAAATTTTGATTAAAGTAATCCTAAGAAGCAAGTTTATATGTAAAATACACGACTTACCTTATGTTTTGTCCCCTACGTGAGTTTCGTCCCGTTGTCGGCGTTGACGGCGTTAGAAGTAGATTTTTATTTTACTCCAGGGATTAAATTGTCCCACCCCCTGGCCACCAATATTGGAATTGGTGGAGAGGTGGAATATTTGTTGGGGGACCAGCCCTCCCGTGTGAACATGAGATCCAACGGGTTCCACTTAGTCTAGTACACAATAACAATTTAACACAAACATCCACCACAGAATTCTTCACTTTGGTGGAATGCACAAAGTACAGTCAGTCCTCCTCCATTGTTCCCCCATGGTCGGGGCCATAACCTCCGCAGTCGCCGCTGCAGGCGGCCAGATGTACAGCCCCTCTCATCTGGAAGGTAAGTCCCGAATCGGTGCTTCCCTACCGGACACCGCAGCTTCAAGATGACGTAGGCTGCAGGCTGGCAGTCGGAGCTCTTCTACAGCAATCCCTGGTGAGGGATCACGTTCCGGATGGTAAGTACAGTTCATCCATTGTTGGATTGTGAACGCGGTCGTCCTGTGAAGAATCTGGAATAGAAGTTAAAAGAATTAATGTGTATGTTTTTAATCTCGAGAGGGAGATCTCAGTACCAACGTGAACTAACATAATGGTACAGTGTGAACCCAAGAATAAGTGGCGATGAGCTGACAAATGGCAATGAGCTGACTGCGTCCCGACTAGAAATCAAGTCTTTTATGTTTTACTACCACTTTGTGCGGGCTTTGTCATTGGTCGTTGAGCGAACGTGATCGTTACTTTTACACCACCTTCATTCTGCCGGAACTACGGGTCACATCCTGTGTCTCTACCCACGTTAACCCATCAAACTACTCCATTACCCTTTCCAATCCAATGATCCCTGCAGCAAGTGAACCGCTGGGATTGGGAGTTGAGTGGGTGAAGGAGGGAGAAGACTGGATGGACTGTGGGTTCCTTATCTGCTCACAGGCAATACACAATAGACAATAGGTGCAGGAGTAGGGCATTCGGCCCTTCGAGCCAGCACCGCCATTCAATGTGATCATGGCTGATCATCCACAATCAGTACCCCATTCCTGCCTTCTTCCTATATCCCCTGATCCCCTTCCTATATCTTTTTTTCACTTCAATATTTATTGATTTTTCAGAGATATATACAAAACAGTGCAACACCATCACCATAAATAAAACAAAATAAGAAAAACGGTAATCAAAATAAAAAAATAAGTAGATAGGGGGAAAGAAAAGAAGTAAATAAATAAAAAATTTGGAATAAGACCGTGTGGTTCACTTACCAAATTAAAAAAGAAAAAACATTACATTGATTAGTTATCTGGAGATAATTCAATATTCATACAAACATACCATCTAGTTCTATATAACACAATCTTCCCATATCTAGCTCGGCATTTATCTAATTAGTGTCATGGCTCAAATATACGTTCCATTTTTCCCAGATCTTCTCAAATGAATTCTCCTTGACTCTCAAGGAATATGTCAATTTCTCCATATTAAAGATGTTTCGCACAATTTCTAACCACTTTTCCTGTTTTGGACTTTTTTCATTAAGCCACTGCCTGGTAATGGCCTTCTTACTTGCTGCAAGCAAAACTTTAATCAAATATGTATCTTCTATTTTTACAATATCTTTAATATGCCCCAGATACATCAGAGGGCAGGTATTTGGGATTTTATAACCCAAGATATTTTTTACAACTGCATTAACATTTTCCCAGTATGGCCTTATCTTTACACAGTTCCAGAAAATATGCGAGTGGTCTGCCTCCGTACACCCACACAGCCTCCAACAGTGTTGTTGGACAGCAAGTTGTCTGCTTTTTATTTTGGGTGTTATAAAAAAGTGAGATAGATTCTTCCAGCAAAATTCTCTCCATACTAGTGAGCTTGTGGATGAACATTGTGTTTCACACATTTGATACCATTCTTCTTCTGTTATTTGAATCTTTAATTCTGCTTCCCATTTTGTGTTTATGTAGAGCGTTAATTCTCCCCTGCTTCCCACCAGAGCTTGGTTGAAAGCAGAGATGACCCGAGACCCCTTCTGTTTATATGCATCCACAATCACCTTGATCACATTATTTAAAGTTTCATCTAGTTCTGGCCTTATCTCTTTTGTAAAGTAGTCTCTTAATTGCAAGTATCTAAAAAAATCTTTGTTTTCGAGACCATACTTTGACTTTAAATCTTGGAAGCTCATAAACTCGCCATTTTCTGAAACTGTATACATTGCCGTTATGCTTTTTTGTGCCCATTCTTGGAATTTTGAATCATACACCCCTGGCTTAAACTTTGAGTCATATGCGAACCACTTCAATGCGTGAACCCCTCTTTTTAATTTGTATTTTTCCACTATAACATTCCATATTTCTAACGTAAATGCTACTATTGGGTCCATAGCTTGTCTCAAAGCCCCTCTCAGATATTTGTCTCCCACCAAAATTTGGGTCTGGTAACCCTGTATCTCCATTTCCATTTATTTCCATTGAGATTCATAATCAGGTCTACACCAACAAGCCAGAGGTCTGAGTTGAGCTGCATAAAAGTATTGCCTCAGATTTGGTAAAGCCATTCCACCCTTGCTTTTCAGCAGTTGAAGTGTTGTTAGTTTTATTTTTGTTTTTTTGCTATTCCAAATGAATCTGGAGATCATTTTATCCCAGGCTATGAATTTATCTCGGGGAACATTAATTGGGAGAGATTGGAATAAATATAGTAGTTCAGGTAGGATATTCATTTTTACCGTTTGTACTCTGGCACTGAAGTCTAGAGGAAGGGTCGACCATCTTTCAACATCCTTTTTGATGTTTTCTTCAATTTTGTTATAATTAGTTTCAAACAAGTTGGAAAGTGTTTTAGTTATAGTTACACCAAGATACTGCATCGTTTTAGAATTCCATTTCAGATTATATGCATCTCTGATTTGTTGGGATGGAGAATAATTGAATGAAAGAATTTGTGTTTTTGTTATATTCAGTTTATACCCTGAGTAGTATCCATTTGTTTCAAATAGGTTCATTAGATTTGGGAGACATATATCTGGTCGTTCAAGAAAAATAATGATATCATCAGCGAAAAGACCAATGATATGTTCTTTCCCCCCTATTTTGACCCCCTGCAGGTCTTCTCTCTGCCTTATTGCTAGTGCTAAGGGTTCAATATACAAAACGAAGAGAGTAGGAGAAAGACAGCATCCTTGTCTTGTTCCCCTCTCTAACTGGATCCTCTTTGATATGTTACCATTTACCTTAATCCTAGCTGTAGGCTCCTGATATATTTTTTTAATACACCAAATTGCATCTTCATTGAAACCAAATCTCCTTAGTACTTCATATAAAAATACCCAACAAACACGATCAAAGGCTTTTTCTGCATCTAAACTGACCAGGACCATATTTGTATCCTTTTTTTTTTAAGCATTATCCACAATGTGGAGGGTTCTTCTAATATTATCCTGTGTTTGACGCCCCCGAATAAATCCAGTTTGGTCTTCATTAATCAGATCTGGTACAAAAGTCTCGAGTCTTTTGCAAATGATTGAGGTAAATAGTTTGTAGTCTACATTTAAAATTGAGATTGGCCTGAAATTTTTACATTGCTCTTTGTCTTTGCCTTCCTTGGGTAAAATGGTAATAATTGCTTCCTTCCATGATGGGGGAGCCCTGCCCTCTTTAAGGGTCCAGTTAAAGCAAGACAGGAGCAGAGGTGTTTGCTCTTTCTTAAAGGCCTTGTACCATTCTGGTGGAAACCCATCGCTGCCTGGTGATTTACTAGCCTTAAGTCTACTGATTGCAGCTTCCAGCTCCTTAACCATAAATTGTAACATAATAAAATTATTTTGTGTCTCACCAATGGATGGCAGGTCAAGTGAGTTAAGAAAACTTCTCATTGTCCTTTCGTCAGCTGATGGTGGTTTAGAATAGAGTTTCTTATAGTACTCTTCAAATATTCTTTCTATCTCATCAGGCTCATGTGATAATTGATTGGTTTTAGGATCTCTTATTTTATGAATTGTATTAGAGGCCTGCTGTTTACACAGGCGTCTGGCCAGGAGTCTAGTTGCTTTTGGACCTGCTTCATAATAGGTCTGCTTTACAAATCTGGCCTTTTTTTCCATATCTCCCCTGAGGACCTCATCTATCTCCCCCCTTATTTCCTTAATCTGTTTTAGTACCAACTGATCCTGTTTTTATGTTTTTTCTCCAATTCTTTCAATTTTTCTACTTTATGTTCATACGTAGCTAGCCGGGACTTTTTTTATGATGATGTCAGGGCAATCAGCTTTTCACGTATAACTGCCATCATAGCATCCCGCAGTATTACAGGTTCCACATCCCCGTTATCATTCTCTTCTATGTACCTTTTTACCTCTTCCCTTATTTGTTCCACATTTGCCTTATTATTCAAAATACCCACATTGAGCCTCCAAACAGTATTTCTTTTTCTCCTATTCAGGTGTACTGTCAAGCTGCTCGCACTGTGATCAGATACATCTGCCACCCCGATATTACACTCTGTGATCCTGTGACTTTCACCCGTATTCATTAAAAAGTAGTCAATCCTGGAGTAGACTGAGTGAGGTACTGAATAGTGTGTGTAGTCCCTTTCTAAAGGATGAACTTCTCTCCAAACATCAATTAGGCCCATTTCCTGCACTGATGTGTTAATAAACTTGGTCAGATGCATCTTGGTTTTTTTTAGGCTTGTTGTATACAAATTATGATTCATGACCACATTGAAGTCCCCTCCACATATCAAAATACCTTCAATCTCTAAAGCAATAATGTCAAACAGAGTTTTGAAAAAACATTTGGTACTCTCTGGGGGAGCATATACATTGATCAGTGTCACTACTTTGTTTTCCAGCTTTCCTTTAACTAATACATACCTTCCCTCTTTGTCCCCGACTTCTTTAAGGCATTCAAATTGGACTGCATTTGTAATAAGGATAGCCACTCCCCTCTTTTGGCTCGTTTTATAGGAACTATAAAATGCATTTCTAAAGCCAAAGCATTTTAATTTCTCATGTTCTAGTTGAGGCAGGTGAGTTTCTTGTAAAAATAGTACCTGAGCCTTTTATTTTTTCAGTTTAGCCGGGACCTTGCTCCTTTTAACTGGATTATTCATCCCATTTGCATTGAGTGACACCAATTTGATAGTATTAGGTGACATTTAATTTACCTGATCCTGTCTTGCATTCATAAATCTCCAGATAACTAGGAACTGTGCAGGTCTGAACATCTGGACAACATGTGCCAAATAAAGAAAATTAAAAAAAAGAGAAAACAGTTGACTTTCAAGTAAGGGTGATTCCTTTCCACCCTGAGTCCCCGTTGGCAAGTACAGAAGAAATCCTCCTCCCAGAGGGCCACTCACTACAGTTGAAACACTCCATTCCACGCAGTCCAACGTCATCCGATAGCACCTATTTTCTAGTCCAAAAGAAGTGATGACACAATAAAAGCTAGTTGGATGGGGTCTGCTCAGACTCCTGTAGTCGCTCTCTTGCTGTCTCACTCCCGTCTTCGCTCCTCTTTCCAACTCTCTGCCATGTCAAAGCCTGGAGAAGACGTTCCATTTCTGGATCTGCCGGCTCCTCAGCGCTGTAATCTGGTGTCTCCATGGAGTAGCCTCTCTTCCTCACCTCTTGCGCTACGTCTTGTGCACTATGATATGTGCATGTTCCTGAGTCCCAGTGAATGCGCATCTTGTCCAGAGGGGTCTGGAAGCGGACACCTCTCTCCTTCAGGGCCCTCTTTATTTCCTTATAAGCCTTGCGCTTCTGGACAACCTCCGTTGTATAGTCGTGGTCAAATGATAGACATCGCCCGTCAATCATTATCTTCTTTCCCCAGGCCTTTTTCAATACCATTTCTTTGGTATTAAACTCCAGGAAATTTACCACTATGGACCTAGGTGGTGCGTTACGTTCCGGTTTGCGAGCTAAAGCTCTGGATCCGTACGTTGGTGTCCGTTGTTATTGCGAGTTCAGTTTTTAAAAGTTGCTCCACAAATTCAGACATGGATTTGCCTTCTTTCTCTTCAGGTGTTTTGGAAACACTGACTGGAAGGCGTTTGCAGCCCAGGCCACCCTCGACTCCCACACGGACATTGACTCCTATACATCATCTGTTCTGGACTTTATAAACTCCACCATCAACAGTGTCACCTCCCTCAAACAGGTGACCATATTCCCGAATCAGAAGCCATGGATGAACAGCGAGGTCAGGCTACTGCTGAAAGCACGGGACACCGCTTTCAGGTCAGGCGATGCCCGAGCCTATAGTTCATCCAGGGCTAACCTGAAGAAGGGCATAAAGAAGGCCAAGCACTGCCATAAACTCAGGATTGAGGAGCACTTCAACAACAACTCCGACCCCCGACGCATGTGGCAAGGCATCCAGGCCATCACGGACTTTAGACCCACCAACACCACCCCCACATCCAGTAACGCCTCCTTCCTTGAGGAGCTCAACCACTTCTATGGCCGTTTCGATAGGGACAATCGGCAGTTGGCCATCAAGGCGGTGCTCCCTGCCGATCACCAGCCCCTCTCACTCACCCCCTTCGACGTGTACGTGGCACTGAGTAGGACTAATGCACGTAAGGCTGCTGGCCCCGACGGCATCCCCGGGCGCGTCCTCAGGGCCTGTGCTGCGCAGCTGACAGACGTCTGGACTGACATCTTCAACCTGTCACTTGCCCAAGCAGTTGTGCCCACGTGCCTTAAATCCACCTCCATCGTGCCGGTGCCAAAACACTCCACTGCGGCAAGCCTCAACGACTTCCGCCCAGTTGCACTTACTCCCATCATCGCCAAGTGCTTCGAGAGGCTGGTCCTGGCACACCTCAAAGGCTGCCTACCCCCCACGTTGGATCCCTATCAGTTTGCCTACCGCAAGAACAGGAGTACGGAGGATGCCATCTCAACGGCACTTCACTCCGCCCTCTCCCACCTCGACAACAGAGACACTTACGTAAGAATGCTGTTCATCGATTACAGCTCAGCATTCAACACCATCATACCCTCTAAACTGATCACCAAACTCGGTGACCTGGGCATCGACCCCTCCCTCTGCAACTGGATACTGGACTTTCTAACCAACAGACCCCAGTCTGTTAGGTTAGACAAGCACACCTCTTCAACCCTCACCCTGAACACCGGCGTTCCACAGGGCTGTGTGCTGAGCCCCCTCCTCTACTCCCTCTTCACCTACGACTGCACACCTGTACATGGTACTAACACCATCATCAAGTACGCAGATGATACAACGGTGATTGGCCTCATCAGCAACAACGATGAGTCGGCCTATAGGGAGGAGGTCCAGCTCCTAGCAGCATGGTGCGCTGACAACAACCTGGCCCTTAACTCCAAGAAGACCAAGGAGCTCATTGTAGACTTCAGGAAGTCGAGGGGCGGCATGCACACCCCCATCCACATTAACGGGAGGGAGGTGGAACGTGTTTCCAGCTTCAGGTTCCTGGGGGTCAACATCTCCGATGACCTCTCTTGGACCAACAATACCTCAACTCTGGTCAAGAAGGCTCACCAGCGTCTCTTCTTCCTGAGGAGACTAAAGAAGGTCCATCTGTCTCCTCGGATTCTGGTGAACTTCTACCGCTGCACCATCGAGAGCATCCTTACCAACTGCATCACAGTATGGTATGGCAACTGCTCTGTCTCCGACCGGAAAGCACTGCAGAGGGTGGTGAAAACTGCCCAACGCATCACCGGTTCCTCACTCCCCACCATTGAGTCTGTCCAAAGCAAGCGTTGTCTGCGAAGGGCGCTCAGCATCGCCAAGGACTGCTCTCACCCCAACCACAGACTGTTTACCCTCCTACCATCCGGGAGGCGCTACAGGTCTCTCCGTTGCCGGACCAGCAGGTCCAGGAACAGCTTCTTCCCTGCGGCGGTTACACTACTCAACACTGTACCTCGGTGACTGCCAATCACACCCCCCCCCCGGACACTCCTCCCACCAGGATTTATTAGATTTATTTATTTACTGCTCATATTTATGTCGCTCTTCTAGGGAGATGCTAACTGCATTTCGTTGTCTCTGTACTGTACACTGCACAATGACAATAAAGTTGAATCTGAATCTGAATCTGAGGTATGCCGTAGATGCGAATGTTATTTCGTCTAGACCGTCCTTCCAAATCAGTCAGTTTTTCTTGCATGACTTTCTGTTTTTTCATAGATTTAAACATAGATTTTTCATAGCCATGCTAATTGTCTCAGCCTCTTCGATTCGTGCCTCTGCTTTGTTTAGTCTAGTTTCGTGGGCGTGGATTTGTTTGGAGTTAGCAGAAAGTTTATGGTAAATTTCTTGCTTCAGATCTTTGAGTTCGGTTTTCATGTCTTCTTTGATTCCTTCTTTAAATTTATGTAAGTCCACTTTATATTCAGCCCTGAAGTCACGTATTTCCTAACTGATATTGTGGAGCATTGAGCGCACGGTTTCTGCAGAGTCATCTTTTCAGCTTTGAGCTTTGTCCATCTCCGGTGAATTCTTTATTTCTCGTCCGTCACGTTTCTTTTGACTTCTAGTTGTCGCCCCCCCACTCATTCCAATACAGAAAACTGTGAATTTTACTTCGGAGTCACGTGAGTGACTACGTGAAGAAGCCCCGTCCAGCCGCACACGCGTCATTATCGATCAGACGCATAGCGTTCATGACCGTGTGTGGAGGAGCAGGAGCTCCTCCAGCCGGTGAGTAAAACAAAAGTAAAACAAAAGTCGGAAGGTAAGTGGAGTTACTTTTCACTTACAGGAGCGTTTCCTTCCCGTTTGGCTTGTTGGTGGAGCTCCACACAAGTTTATTATGGAGAAATGGGAAGGAGAGGGGCCAGGGACGCACCGTAGTAAAACCCCAGATCCTAAGGGTAGCGGGCGTCAGTCAGGGGAGTCAGTGGCAGCGAAGCCATTAACTCCCGTTGTGGTCGAATGTGCGTTAAACCGCCGGCGGCGGGGCGCAAGGCTGAGAAAAAAAAAAAAAAATCGGCCCGACCTGTAGACTCGGATGAGTCAGACCCAGAGGTATGCCCTCCTCAGGCAGGAAAGAGTATTACACTGCAAGGGTCAAAAACGTTTTAACTCCTTATGGGGCAGATGATTTGTAAAGAACCCCCACAGGAGGATTTAAGTCGGTGTTGGCCAATGAAGTATAGCACAGGAGGTGCCTTGGAACAGGCACAAGGGTGGCCTACAGGAGAGCCATCAGTGCCTGTGTAGAAACATTAAAGAGGTTGGCCTACAGGAGAGCCAGTGCCCAAAAATGCCAGAAAAAAGGCAAGTTATGTGTTGGCCTATTGGAGAGCCAGTACTAGAAATGCCTGAACAAAAGGCAGCACAAACGTGCAATGATAAATATGCCAGCACCGACAAATATAAAGAGTAAAAATAATGAAGCGTTGGCCTAGAATTGAGCCAGCGCCAGCAGCACCTGAAGCAGGGCTGCCTGTCCGTGGGCCTACAAGAGAGCCCGCGCAGGGGGAATCTGGCAGAGACTTACCTGAAACAGGGGAGCCAGAAATTATCCAACATAAAAATGAATATCTAGATTTAGATGATGATTTAAATGAGGACCAGAGCCCATTATCAGAGCCAAAAATGTTCCAAGGCTGGCACAAAACTTTGCTGTTCCCAGAGTAACAGGGGAACCTTTGAGAGAGGCAATAGCTATGACTATAAATTATCTACTCTCCCATCAGCCCAGGAATTAACCATGGATGAGACTATCAAAAAATATGAGACCCGGGAAATTGTAGCAGTTACAGCAGTGAATAAACTTGATATGGGTAATTTGAGCAGTGGTTTATGCTCACAAGAATTGAAATTACACAAGTGCTGAAATTTCTGGGGTCAGTGGTTTGGATGAAGGTTATATATCGTATTCACAACAAAATGTAGCACTCGTGTGTAGTGCGCACTTTGAAATAAATTGTATTCATAAAAATGCTATAAGACCAAATATTCATCCTAAGTATGCAGGCTCTGCAAACCATGCAATATACAAATGCCTAAATCTGTTTTGGAGAAAATCTAGCAAAGAAACTAAAGGATCACCTATGCTGAGCAGAGCGGTGAGAAGGCAGTATCCCTACAGGCGAAATGTCGTGCTGGAGAAGGAACAATCCTATCATTCTCGTATACACGTTGACGTGCTGCACCGAGGATACGTGGAGGTTACAATGTGCCTACTAGAAGGGGACAACAACTGCCGGTGGCAAACCCCGAGGTTAGGGGGCTTGGTCTGGTAAGAAACACAACAAATGTTTCACACTCACAAATAGGGGGAAGGTTACGATTCTTCCTAAAAGAATGGCAATCAATAACAAATGATTCATTTATTCTATGTAGCATTGTAGGATTCAAAATTGAGTTCTCTCCACGTTTGGATCCTCCAATTCAGCATAATTCAAACTGGTCACGGATTTTTCTCAAAGGAAGAGAATGGGTTGATCAAAGGAGAATTGAAAAACTTTATGCAGAAAAGGATGATATAAATGTCAGGAGAACAACACCATCAGTTTGTGTCAAATATTCTCCTAGGAATATTCTCCTAGAAAAGGGATGGTGGACATAGAATTATTTCCGATCTGACAAATCTTAACCTTTATGTACAATAGAAACATTTCAAAATGGAAACATTTACTAATGCCATTTAGTTAGTCACAAAGAATTGCTATAAGGCAAGCATAGATCTGCAAAATGCATATTATTCTGTGGCAATGCATGGTAATGATCAAAGATATTTAAAATTTAGATGGATGAGTCAGTTATGGCAATTTAAAGCATTGCCCAATGGTCTGATTTCAGCACCAAGATTATTCACTAAATTGCTCAAACCAAATTTTAGCTCTGTTAAGAGCTGAGGGCCATGTATTAATGGCTTATTTAGATGATATCCTCATTGTAGGGGACACTTTGGCTGCTGCAAAATTGTCAGTATCCAGAGTCAAATACATTTTGAGAAATTAGGTTTCATTATTCACCTACAAAAATCTAAATTGTTACCAAGCAAAAAGATTGATTACCTAGGGTTCACAATTAACTCCGAACACATGGTAATCACTTTGCCTAAAGATAAAAAGCTGCAGTTAATTGAAGGTTGCATAAAACCCATTAACGAGGACACACCTTCAATTAGAGAAGTGGCAAACTTGCTAGGCAAATTAATTGCAGGGTTTCCAGCGGTCACGTTTGGACCATTGCATTATCAATGTTTACAGAGAGCTAAGGTACAAGCGTTAAAAATGAATAGAGGGCATTTTGATAGGCCCATGAAATTAACAATTCAATCCATTACAGAAATAGAATGGTGGATTAACAATGTTTCTAATGCTTCCAGAAAAGTTCTGGTAGAAACACCTTCCGTCACTCTACAGACTGATGTAAGTGTGCCGAGTTGGGGCGCTACTAACATGATTTCCAGCTGTGGAGGTAGGTGGAATGTGAATGAAGTTCCTTTGCTGGAAAATCTGGCAATCAATTATCTAGAGCTATTAGGCGCATTTTACGGCCTTAGAGCTTATAGCACTGATATGGGAAATGTGCATGTTCAGGTACAGGTTGACAATACTACAGCTGTAGCATACATAAATCACATAGGTGGTATAAAATCAGAATCATGTGATAAATTGGCAAATGAAATTTGGACCTGGGGTATTGCCAGAAAAATTTGGCTGTCAGCAATATATTTACCAGGTAAAAATTAACACAATTGCAGACAAAAGATCACGTAAATTTAATGATAATACAGAATGGATGTTAAATCGGAAAATATTCACACAAATTATCACACAATTTGGAATGCCAGAAATTAATCTGGTTGCATCAAGATTGAACCACCAATTGACTAAGTATGTGTCATGGGAACCTGATCCTGGAGCAGTAGTGGTGGATGCTTTCTCGCTACATTGGGGTGGTATGTTTCTGTATGCTTTTCCACCATTTTGTTTAATCCACAAATGCATACAGAAAATTAAACAAGATTCAGCCTCAGGGATTTTGGTAGTACCAGATTGGCCTACACAGGTATGGTACCCACTGGTGTTAAAAATGATCAAAAAAAACCCTTATGGTTATTCCAAAGCAGATTAAACTGCTGGTACACCCTGTGACTAATGAATCACATCCTTTACATCGTATTGGTTTGTTGATTTGCAGATTCTAAGAAGGCATATCTTGGAAAAGGATTATCAGACCGTACGGTGGATGTTATGACAGCAGCCTGGAGGAATAGTACCCAGAAGCAGTACATTTCCTATATAAAGAAATGGGAGGTGTTTTGTTCAGGAAAGAATATTGCATATAACACAGTAGAAATTTCAGATGTAATAGAGTTTCTTTCAACTCTACACTATGAATTGAAATTAAGTTATAGTGCAATTAATCCTGCACGAAGTGCACTCTCTGCATATTTAAGCAGTGAATCAGAACAAACTCCAATTGGAGCACATCCTTGGGTCTGTAGGTTTATGAAAGGAATTTTCAACTCTAATCCTCCCAGACCCAGGTATACAGAAATTTGGAATGTAAAAGATGGACTGATGTTCCTAAGGAGTTGGAATCCAGTTGAAACCCTGTCATTATCCAAAATTACCATGAAATTGGTTATGCTCATGGCATTAGTTTCAGCGCAGAGAGTTCAAACATTACAGAAACTCAGAATTGATAGAATGAAAGTAGGGCAAAATGCCGTGACATTCTATGTCTATGATTTACTGAAGCAAAGTAGACCTGGGTCCACAGGATGCAAGTTGGAATTTTTAGCATATCCTACAGATTCACGACTGTGTGTAGTAACATATGTGAAATGTTACATAGAAACAACAAAAGTTTTAAGAGGCGCCGAATTGGCATTTTTTATTAGTCATATTCAGGTATTGATACTGATAAATTTAAATCTCATTCCACGAGGGCGGCATCAGCATCAGCGGCCAGGGATTCAGCGTGCCAATAGACCTTATTCTCGCGGCCGCAGGATGGGCAAGTGAACAGATGTTTCACAAGTATTACCACAAGGAGATTAAAGATCTCAGAGGGTTTGGTGATGCCGTGCTGGATACAGTATTAAATCCCCCATTATAAATGGGCCTAATTTTTGTTATTTTTATTTAAATAAATAAAACCATTAACTGATTACATTCAAATGTTGTGGTTATGCATTGTTGATTGTGCTTACTCAATAGAGTCAATCGATGCAGTGAACACCTGGATTTGAATCCACGGTGTGAAATCACAGAGCTTTGAAATCTTCACGTAGTCACTCACGTGACTCCGAAGTAAAATAGTAAGATTAAACGAGAACTTACCAAGTTTGAAGTTTGATCTTTATTTTATGAGGAGTAACGTTGAGGGATTACGTGCCCTCCGCTCCCACCCTCATAAAAGGATCAAGCTGGTAGTTCTAAGTCTTTATGCATCTTACTATCATACTTCAGTAATTATCGTCTGTGATTGTCACTCTGCTGCTTTGAAAGATTGACGCGTGTGCGGCTGGACGGGGCTTCTTCACGTAATCCCTCAACGTTACTCCTCATAAAATAAAGATCAAACTTCAAACTTGGTAAGTTCTCGTTTAATCTTACTATTTTCATTGGTTACAGTGGGTAGTACACACTAAGGGGTCACATCACTTTTATTGTCCATATGTGATAGGAACAATCATAGCTGATCTAACATCCCCCTCAACCCCATTCCCCAACCTTCTCCCCATAACCCTTGTCATCAGAACTAATCAAGAATCTATCTATCTCTGCCTTCAAAATATCCATTGACATGGCCTTCACAGCCTTCTGTTTGAATGCATTCCATACCTCTGTCAAAATAAATTCCTTCTCATCCCCTTCCGAAAGGAACGTCTTTTTATTCAGAGGCTATGATCTCTGGTCCTGGACTCTCCCACTGGTGGAAACATCCTCTCCACATCCACTCTATCCAAGCCTTTCACTATTCAGTAAGTTTCAATGAGGTCCCACCAAACTCCAAAAAATATAATAATAATAATAATAATTCATTTTATTTACTGGCGCCTTTCTAAAACCCAAGGACACCTTACAAGGCATAGAATCACAAAAATACAAAACACATAATCGGAAAAAATTAAATATATAAACACTACAGTACACAAATCAAGGACAGAATTCAATTTCAAAAGCACAAAAAAGAAAATAAGAAACACAATGCCGTCAAACATTCATCATACATTAACCCACACATTCCTAGGATCATTCTTGTAAACCTCCTCAGGACCCTCTCCAGCGCCAGCACATCCTTCCTCAAATATGGGGTCCAAAATTGCTCACAATACTCCTAATGGGCTCTGACCATTGCCTTACAAACCACAGCATTACATCCCTGTTTTTGTATTGTGGTTCCTTGTACCTTGTGGTTATCACTTCTGAAGAGTCCACCAGGGACTATACTGGAAGGTTAGGAGAGTTGAGGAAGGAGAAGGGAGGGAGGGTGGGAAATAGTCCTCTCGAAATAAATGCTCGCATTGCATTTGCCTTCTTTGCTACTAATTCGACTTGAAAATTGACTTTTTGGGAATCCTGCACCAGCACTCCAAAGTCCCTTTGCACCTCCGATTTCTGAATACTCTCCTCATTTAGAAAATAGCCTACGCCTTTATTCCAACTACCAAAATGCATGACTCCATACTTTGCTACAATTTAATCCATCTGCCACATTTCTGCCCACTCTCCCAACCTGTTCAAGTCTTCTGCAGAGTCCCTGCTTTCCCTGCACTACCTCCCCTTCACCTGTCTTCATGTCATCTGTAAACTTGGCCACAATCCCCTCATCCAAATCATTGATATACAAAACGACGAGTAGCGGCCCCAGCACTGACCCCTGTGGAACTCTGCTAGTTACTGACAGCCAACCTGAAAAAGTCCCCTTTATTGTCACGCTCTGCCTTCTGCCATCCAGCCAATCTGCTATACATACTAGTATCTGCCCTTGATACCATGGGCCCTCACCTTCTTTAGCTGTCTTACGTGCAGTACTTTATCAAGGCTTTCTGAAAATCGATCTGTCGGGAATACAAAGGCTCTGGGTGGGGAAGGCAAGGTACTTTGAGTTCAATAATGATTAACCCCAAATTCCTGATGAAGACTCAAATACAGCTTAAAGTATAGACAATAGACAATAGAATATAGGTGCACGAGGTGGCCATTTGGCCCTTTGAGCCAGCACAGCCATTCATGTGATCATGGCTGATCATCCACAATCAGTACCCCGTTCCTGCATATCCCCTGACTCCGCTGTCTTTAAGAAGCCTATCTAGCTCTCTCTTGAAAGTATCCAGAGAACCGTCCGCCACCGCCCTCTGTGGCAGAGAATTCCATAGACTCACAACTCTCTGTGAGAAAAAGTGTTTCCCTTTGGGGGTTCTGAAAAGTCATTTGTAAAACCGGAAGATGCGTTCAAATATGCCCAAAGTATCATTGAAAAATAGAAAGTTTCACTTTAAAACACTAGAACTCCACGGCTAATGGAGGTTTGGCAGATTAGTTCAATCTATGCAGTGTTTTGGTTTGGTGGCTAGACTGTTATCAATGGAATTCTGAACCAAGGACACTCTCAGTTTAAAATGAGAAAACAGTTGAACTGAAGTAAATACACCAGAAGCACTATTTGTTTAATAGACTACAATATTAAATCCAGTTGTAGGAACTTATCCTATTAATAACTTAATAAGTTATCTATGTTAGATTAGAATAGCTATGGATGCTAATAAAAATAAAAAATAATAACATAAAATATAGAATTAACAATACTAATATGAATTGCTACGAAATTTAAACCTTATCTATAACTGGGAGGAGGGGAAGAGAAACGAGCACCTGGCTTAGGCCAGGGACACGTCTCGTTAACCCCTTCAACCAACAGTTGACCATTATTGCAGTTAATACTATCTGTTTAAAAATTATTAGCTAAAACTGTGATTTATACATGACATGTTATAATGAAACATAGAGGGTAAAATTGTATTATATATCTTAATGTGTGTCCCCGTTTTAATATGTTATGATTAATTAAGAGAGCGGCGCTAGTTGCTTAACATCAGCAACGGAAGTCGAAACAAGGTTTTCTCCCACCTACAGGTGGGCCACTAGTTACAGTGTCGACTATTTTAGACATTGTATTTACACTTAAAAAAAAAAAAAAAAATTATTATCACTTAAATTCACATGTTTGTTTTTTGTGTTTAGGGATAAGCGTAAAAGGGATATACCAACAAAATTTAGAAATTTAAAACTCCCCCCAATACCCAAAGACCTGGGATATGGATGCACCACAAAATTTAAAGGTACTATAATTACTCAAAATGCAAGATGCTAAGCAAAAGAGCCTAGGAGGAGTCTCATTCTGCAGTTGGAATTAATGAACCTATTAAAAGGGCTAAGATACTAGATCAGCTGAAATTGTACAACTCTGACATTATCTTTTTACAAGAAACTCATCTAAAATCCCATGATCAACCTAGGTTGAGGGCGAAATGGATAGGTCAAACATACCATTCTTTATTTACCTCGAAATCTAGAGGTACGTCAATTATTATAAGAAAAGGTATACCATTCAAAGCAAAGAATACTATAACAGACATTGAAGGGAGATACTTAATAGTTAATGGAGAAATTCATGATACTCCAATCACTTTGGTAAATATATACGCGCCTAACTTTGACAACCCTCATTTTTAAAATAAAATTTTGAATAGAATCGCAGAGTCTAACTATCAAAATGTTATAATAGGAGGAGACTTTAACTGTTTTAGATCCGTATTTAGATAAATCAAGCAAAAAACTGAGAGGGAATACGAAATCTAAATCTGGTGAATTTTTAAATACTTATATAAACAACACGAATATAGCAGATGTTTGGAGAATTGCTAATCCAACTGGCAGGGAATACTCGTTTTAGTCAATGGTACACAAAACATACTCACGTATACATTATTTCCTGGCGGACACCAAATTAATCCCTCATATTTCTAACCCAACATATCATACAAACTCTATTTCAGATCATTCACCATTAACTTTTTTTTTTAAACTGGAAGGGATGTCTAAGAATAAATCGTTCTGGAGATTTAACTCTCACATCTTAAAAGATCCACAAGCGAGTATATATTTAAAAGAACAAATGGATGCCTTTTTGAAATAAATGACACTCCAGACATATCGCCTACTGTATTATGGGAATCTTTTAAAGCATATATTAGAGGTATTATAATTTCATACCAAGCTTTTCAAACTAAAAAGAATAAGAATGAACAAAAACAACTAGAGGAACTTATTAGACAAATGGATATAGATAATGCTAAAGATCTATCAATAGAAAAACATAATAAAATAATAATTCTGAAATTTAAATTAAATAAACTATTATCAGCCAAACTGATAAAACTTTTTCAAATTGCAAAACAAGAGTACTTTGAATTTGGGGATAGACCGCATAAACTTCCGGCCCGCCAGCTAAAAAAACGTGAAAAATAACATACGATCCCAAAGATTAAATCAGATAGTGGGGAATTACTAACTACACCGAAGGATATTAATAAAAGATTTGCACAATTTTATGAGAATCTGTATACATCTAAAACGACAACTGATTCCTATAAAATTACTGAGTTTCTGGATAACTGTAATCTTCCAAAGTTAGAGGTGAAGGAACAAGAGGAATTGGGAGCACAAATTTCAATTAAGGAATTAGAAGATACAATAAAATCACTAAAGAATGGAAAAACTCCAGGTCCTGATGGATTTACTAATGAATTTTATTGAAATTTCTATGATAAAATTATACCTAGATTACAAAAAATGTACCAACATGCTTTTAAAAAACAAATACTACCTGATACATTAGCTGAATCAACGATTACATTAATACTTTAAAAAAAAAAGATATAGAAGAACCGGGTTCATATAGAGCTATTGCACTGTTAAACACAGATCAAAAAATATTAGCAAAAACATTAGCTAGAAGATTAAGTAAATATATTAGCAAATTAATAAAACCAGGTCAGACGGGGTTTATCCCGAAGAGATACTCAGCTAATAATATGAGACGTTTACTCACATAAATTTGAAGAACAAGAATTATCAATTATTTCGCTGGACGCTGAAAAAGCATTTGATCAAGTAGAATGAAATTATGTGGATAAAGTATTAGAAAAATTCCAATTGGGATAGAATTTTATTTTATGGATTAAATTACTATATAATAAACCTACAGCTAGAATATTAACTAATAATATATTATCTTCGAAATTTTAACTATCAAGGGGAAATAGACAAGGGTGCTCATTATCACCACAGTTGTTTGCTCTTATAATTGAACCGTTAGCAGAAAAAATTAGAATACATCCCGATATCCATAGGTACTAAATACTCAAATAATAAAATATCTTTATATGCGGATGATATATTACTGTACATTACAAAACCTCAAATCACTATACCAAATATATTAAACTTAATTGAAGACTTTGGATCTTTTTCTGGATACAGAATAAACTGGAATAAAAGTGAAATTATGTCAATAAAACTGAAAGACTCAACACATCTTTTAAAATTCCCTTTTAAAATAGCTACAGAAAAATTTAAATACCTGGGAATCGAAATTACTAGAACATATCAAGGTATGTTTAAAGCAAATTTTGAGCCTTTACTTAATAAATTAAATACATTAATTACATTTTGGAAAACGCTCCCGATGTCTTTAATAGGCCGAATAAATGCAATAAAAATGATCTTTCTTCCACAAATTTTATACGTATTTCAATCGATTCCTATATACTTACCAAAGAAGTTTAAAAAAAAACTGCACTCAGACATTACTAATTTTATATGGGACTATAAATCACATAGAATACAAAGAACACACCTGAACAAACCCAAAGTACTAGGGGGCTTAGCACTCCCTAATTTCATGCATTATTATTGGTCAGTAAATATTAAAAATATGATTCAACTGATGGATAATTCTGCTCAGCAAGTGGATTGGATTGTAATGGAGAGAGAGGACTGCTCCTCTAGAAACATTGGAGCGATCCTCCTCTCACCAACGAAACTGAATAACATAAACTATAATAAGAACCCAATCATACATAGTAGAATCAGAATTTGGAAACAAATAAAACAAAATTTAAAATTAAGAAATTTTTCACTTTTATCTCCCATTATCTTTGTTTAATCCCTCTACTACAGATAAAGCCTTCATACAATGGGATAGACTAGGAATTAAAACGTTCGGTGACCTGTATGAAACTGGAAAATTACTATCATTTCAGCAATTACTAATCTATATCTTCTATCTATCTATCTATCTATCTATATCTATTTCTATCTATCTATCTATCTATCTATCTTCTTCTATCTATCTATATCTATCTTCTATCTATCTATCTATCTTCTATCTATCTATCTTCTATCTATCTATATACTTTTAAAACTCTCTGGCTGTCGTCCGTCTGTACGTCCGACGGTCTGCTTGACTTTGCCGCGCGGCCTTTGATACGGCCCCTGGCCCACACGGCGCGCGGAAAGGCCCACGTTTTTCGCCATTTCCAAAGAGATGACATTTATCTTTACGAATAGCCACTCCTGATTAAATTTGGTCCTGTTTATGTACACCTATTTTTAATAAAATCCATCCCCCCCCCCAACCCCAATGTGATTTTCTCCGATTGTCTCCGATTTTCTCCGAAAACGACGCCATCTTTTTTCTCCGATTTTCTCCGAAAACGACGCCATCTTTTTTTCCCCGAATTTTTCAAAAAACGACGCCATCTTTTTTTCGTCGATTTTCACCAACGGGTCTGAAGCACGTTCGGGAACAACACCCCGGGGTGTCATCCATCCCCCCCCCAACCCCAATGTGATTTTCTCCGATTGTCTCCGATTTTCAAAGACAACGACGCCATCTTTTTTTCGCCGAATTTCGCAGAAAACGACGCCATCTTTTTTTCCCAGAATCCCTCCAATTTTTTTTTAAAACTACGCCATCTTTTTTACAGCACATTTTCACCCCGCGGTCTGAAGCACGTTCGGGAACAACACCCCGGGGTGTCAAGCACTTTCAGGGACCAGACCGGGGTGTCAAGCACTTTCGGGGACCAGACCCAACGGGTCTGCACTTGGTCTAGTATACTTTTAAAACTCTCTGGCTGTCGTCCGTCTGTACGTCCGACGGTCTGCTTGACTTTGCCGCGCGGCCTTTGATACGGCCCCTGGCCCACGCGCCGCGCGGAAAGGCCCACGTTTTTCGCCATTTCCAAAGAGATGACATTTATCTTTACGAATAGCCACTCCTGATTAAATTCGGTCCTGTTTATGTACACGTTTTTTAATAAAATCCATCCCCCCCCAACCCCAATGTGATTTTCTCCGATTGTCTCCGATTTTCTCCGAAAACGACGCCATCTTTTTTTCCCCGATTTTCTCCGAAAACGACGCCATCTTTTTTCGCCGATTTTCCCCGATTTTTTCCGAAAACGACGCCATCTTTTTCTCAGCACATTTTCACCCCGGGGTCTGAAGCACGTTCGGGAACAACACCCCGGGGTGTTAAGCACTTTCGGGGACCAGACCCAACGGGTCTGCACTTGGTCTAGTCTATATACTTTTAAAACTCTCTGGCTGTCGTCCGTCTGTACGTCCGACGGTCTGCTTGACTTTGCCGCGCGGCCTTTGATACGGCACCTGGCCCACACGGCGCGCGGAAAGGCCCACGTTTTTCGCAATTTCCAAAGAGATGACATTAATCTTTACGAATAGCTACTCCTATTTAAATTCGGTCCTGTTTATGTACACGTTTTTTAATTAAAAAAATCCATCCCCCCCCAACCCCAATGTGATTTTCTCCGATTGTCTCCGATTTTCCCCGAAAACGACGCCATCTTTTTTCCCCCGATTTTCTCCGAAAACGACGCCATCTTTTTTTCGCCGATTTTCTCCGATTTTTTTCGAAAATGACGCCATCTTTTTTTCGCCGATTTTCAACCCCGGGGTCTGAGGCACGTTCGGGGACAACACCCCGGGGTGTCAAGCACTTTCGGGGACCAGACCCAACGGGTCTGCACTTGGTCTAGTATACTTTTAAAACTCTCTGGCTGTCGTCCGTCTGTACATCCGACGGTCTGCTTGACTTTGCCGCGCGGCCTTTGATACGGCCCCTGGCCCACACGGCGCGCGGAAAGGCCCACGTTTTTCGCCATTTCCAAAGAGATGACATTTATCTTTACGAATAGCCACTCCTGATTAAATTCGGTCCTGTTTATGTACACGTTTTTTAATAAAATCCATCCCCCCCCAACCCCAATGTGATTTTCTCCGATTGTCTCCGATTTTTTCCGAAAACGACGCCATCTTTTTCCCCCCGATTTTCTCCGAAAACTACGCCATCTTTTTTTCAGCACATTTTCACCCCGGGGTCTGAAGCACGTTCGGGAACAACACCCCGGGGTGTCAAGCACTTTCGGGGACCAGACCCAACGGGTCTGCACTTGGTCTAGTATACTTTTAAAACTCTGTGGCTGTCGTCCGTCCGTGCGGCTGTAGTCCAACGTTCTGCTTGCCGCGCGGCCTTTGACACCGCCCCGCGCCCACACAGCGCGCGGAAAGGCCCATATTTTTGACCATTTCCAAAGAGATTACATTTATCTTTACAAAAAGCCACTCCTGATTAAATTCTGTCCTGTTTATGTACACGTTTTTTTAATAAAATCCATCCCCCCCAACCCCAATGTGATTTTCTCCGATTGTCTCCGATTTTCTCCGAAAACGACGCCATCTTTTTTCCCCCGATTTTTTCCAAAAAAGACGCCATCTTTTTTTCACCGATTTTCACCCAGGGGTCTGAAGCACGTTCGGGAACAACACCCCGGGGTGTCATCCATCCCCCCACCAACCCCAATTTGATTTTCTCCCATTTTCTCAAAAAAAAATGCCATCTTTTTTTCGCCGATTTTCTCCGATTTCTCCCGAAAACGACGCCATCTTTTTCCCCCCGATTTTCACCCAGGGGTCTGAAGCACGTTCGGGAAAAACACCCAGGGGTGTCAAGCACTTTCGGGGACCAGACCCAACGGGTCTGCACTTGGTCTAGTAAAATATAAACTTGGAAATAATCAATATTTTAAATATTTTCACATATGTGACTATTTGAAAAAATATATGAAAGATCATTATAATGGCCCAGTAGATGTTTTGGATGATGCAATGCAGATAAAAGATGATTCAGCAAATTCAATATCATATTTGTATAATATTATCTTAAATGTAGAAATACCATCTATGGAAGGTATTCGAAGAGAATGGGAACAAGATTTAGCTATTAAAATCTCAAAGGAAAAGTGGAATGAATACTTATTAAAAGTGCATAAATGTTCGATAAATGTAAGACATACTATAATACAATTCAAAATTTTACATAGATTATACTATTCTAAAACTAAAATCCATAAAATGTTCCCAAATATATCATCAAATTGTGATAAATGTCAATCTCAAGAAGCTACTATAGCGCATTCATTTGTTTTTTGTACAAAAATTCAAAAATTTTGGATTTACATTTTTTAAATCTTTACAAAATTATTTAAAATAAAACTGATACCCAAAGCAGAATGGATTATCTTCGGATTAACGGAAGATAGTCCAGAACTAAATGTGTTTCAAAAGAAACTAATAGACTATGGGTTAATAACTGGAAAAAAGATAATCCTAAATTTTGGAAAAATGCTCCAATACCAACTATAAACATGTGGATTTCAAATATGTTTGAAACATTACACCTAGAAGAGATAACACTCCTCCTGGCAGGCAAACCAGACCACTTCCATCTGACGTGGTCGGCATTTATAGAATTATTACAAATATAGGGTGCAAAGGTACTTTAAAAAAAAACTGAGGTTGGGTAGGGGGGGGGGATGGAAAATGGAGATTTGGTATGTCCCATTTGCGGGATGCTGATAAAAAAGGTATTTGTTCTTCTCTTTTTCCTTTCTCTTTTTATTCTTCTTTTCTAGGGTCTACTTCTTAACTCTTTTTCTTATAGGGTCTTTGTTCTTTCTTGTTGTCACGTTTTTTTTTTTTTACACTTTCACCTTTTCCTTCACTTTCCTCTTTCTCTTAATCTTATCCTCTCCCTTTATTAATGTAAAAAACAAATCAAACGGAGTACATTAATTGTAATAAAATATATGTGACGAGTACTAATGGATGTGGTTGTAACGTAATGTGCTTCTAATAAATAAAATTAAAAAAAAAAAAACTTTTAAGTGTTTCCTCGTCTCTGTTCTAAATGGCTTACTCCTTATTCTTAAACTGTGGCCCCTGGTTCTGGACTCCAACAACATCGGGAACATGTTTCCTGCCTCTAGCGTGTCCAAACCCTTAATAATCTTTAATGTTTCAATAAGATAGCCAGTCATCCTTCTAAACTCCAGATTATACAAGCCCAGCCATTACCCAATCCTCTTGCTTCCCGCTCATCTTTCCTACATGGTATTTCTTCTCTTTTATTTTTATACTGTCCCTGACGTCCCTTGTCAGCCACGGTCGCCCCTTACTCCCCTTAAATAGCCTGTTTCCGGAGTCCAGGTTCAGCTCTAAAATAAATGGTTGTAAACTACATAATGTGAAACAACATTCTGAACCATTATGAAATATTTATTGTAAAATTTGTTCTTGATTTAGAAGCTATCACATTATAAAACTGCCAAGTTGCATCACAATGTGTAATCATGTATAATCCCTTCTTTGACTATATAACAGGCTACAAAAATGCTTTTAACTGTATCTCGGTGCACGTGACAATAATAGACTAAATTAAATTTAATGATTCCAAAGTAGTTTGATGCAACTATCAATAATTAATTCAACTGTTAAATCAATGGTTACAAACAACTTTATGTAAATAATTAATCTCCTCATTTATTGGTCTGGAGCAGGTGGGGGCTGAAGTGGGGAGCGAGCAGCAGCATTGAGCCTGGGTCTGGGCAGCAGATTCCACACACGGTGGTGGATCAGGTTATCAGACGTCTCCTCCTGCAGGATTGCCTGGAACAGGAAACACAGATGAGCTCCATCAGCTGTACTCACGCCGACATTCCCCCTTGCAGGAGGGAGAGCACAGTGCAGGATCACTGCAGTGTTGTGTGAGAACACGGAGATGATGCACACGCCCCCACTCCGAGCCCTCTCACCACATCCCCTGTGCTCAGTCACACCGGCACTCATGGACATTAATAAGGTCACACTGATGTAAACGCAACCCTGGGCTCCTGTCCAGTGGGACAGAGTGGAAAGTGCAGGAGTTATGTTAACTTTGTCAGCAGCGCTGGCCAGAACACACTTGAGATATCACTGATGTTGCTGGTAACTGTGGTGCTGGTGAAGGAGTACATCAGGTTCGGTCGTGTTTGATATTGAAGTCATAAATTTTGGACATTTGACAACATACTAGATTGGACAGAAGTTTTATTGATTGTCTAAACTAAGTGGGTCCCGTTGGGTCCCATTGTCACACGGGACACCTGGTCCCCCAACGCAATATTCCACCACTCACGCATAGCCCCCAACTGCGCAGACGGTGACGGGTTCCCGTTGTGACGCCCCTGATCCCCAGCCTCCCCTCACTCCGCCCCTTGCCCTTCCCCCTCTAGCACTTACTCCATCCCACCTCAACCCACCCCCCATCCACTCTTAGTGGCTCTCTGGCGTCGCAGCCATTCCCACCCATTGGGTTCCCATTGTGATGATGAACATGCAGGTATTACTGCGCAGGCACAGCTGATGGTCACGGCAAGTGGAAAAGCGATATATTAAAGCTTAAAATGTGAATATCTCTTAAAATATAACAACAATTTAAACCTTCAGGTGGGAGGGCTGGTGGGGTTGGGGGGGGTGGAGCTCTGGTGTGGCCTAATGCTGCCATGGCCTTATCCCTGCCGCTGTCTACCCCAGTCACTCCCTACCCCTGCGCTGCCGTGGCCTATCACATTTGTGGCATACCGCTGCCCCTCCCCACCGGCTTCAGGCGGGGACCGGTAGGGAGCATCCTGCAGCTAGGGTGGGGACGTATCCCATCCCCAGCCTAACGCAGCGGCTCCCGGCTCCATCCACACTCAACAGCCCCTGGCCCCAGCTTTACTCAGTGGCACCCAGTCCCGGCCTCACTCAGCAGGTCCTGGCCCCGGCTCTGGCTGCACTCAATGGCTCCCGGCCCCGGCTCCGGTCACACACAGTGGCTCCCGCCCACGGCCCCACCCCCCGCCTCACTCAATGGCTCCCGGCCTCACTCAGCGGGTCCCGGACCTGGCTCCAGCCGCACTCAGTGGCTCCCGTTTCCGGCCGCACTAAGTGGCTGCCGGCTCAGGCCGCACTCAGCGGCTTCTGGCTCCGGCTCCGGCCGCATTTAGCAGCTCACGGCCCCCGCCCCGGATTCACTCAGCGGCTCCCGGCTCGAAGTGGTGGTGGTTGATGCAGACCGCAGACCACAGACCGTGGACTGCAGCCCGCAGCCCCACTCGCTCTCCACAATCTGCTCACTCCGCTCCTTCAGCTTTATGCTCCTCGCCACCGGTGATTGACATTGGGTGCCGGAAGGGGTGTCGCCTTTCTGGCGAATGACAAGAGAGAAGATAAATCTGCTGACAGAAGAGGAGACTAATCTGCGCATGTGTGTTTTTCACAATTTTGTAAACCTTAATAACTTTTGTAATATTCCACCGATCGAAGCAAAACTTGGTGCACTTGCAGCACAGGTGAATTGCAAGTAAGGTGGTGAAAATCATAGTGCTATTCGGTACCGTTTTTGAACAAATGTAAAAAACAAAGCAAACCGGATGAGGACAAGATGAGAGTTTTTGTTATGTAATGATTGATAGACGATAGAGAGATAGATGGAAATGTAGATAGATTGCTTAACATCCAGGTAGAGCAGGAAACGGCAAATCAGACAACAAGACAAGGAGCGACAGGAGAAAATAGTAGGAAGCATGGAAAATAATTGACTTATGATTTACAAATGTTCATAATTCTAAGGAATTTAAAGCCTCATGGAACAAATGGGACAGATGGACAATTCTAGAGTTGAAGATGGTTTCAAAGGAAACACAACTTTGGCCAAATAATAGTAACCTGGGGGATGCAAAGGGTTTGGAAACTTAACAAGTGACGACCAGGAATTGGGAGTATACTGTATGTGGCTTTACTGGGACCACAAAACCTGGTGGCAAAGTGAGTGGTCAGGACACAGTGATGCATTAATGGTGAAAAGCAGTAAACAGCAGATGCTGAAGTCTAACATACATGTGTAAACAGTGCCAACATGCTCTGTTGTTTCTTTGTAAAGAGACCCGGACAGGATAAGTCAATGAGTCTGAGGGAGGTGGAAATAACTGGAATTATTGGTGCCCAACTCAGACCTAATGTGCAGATTCAGAGTCACTCATCAAAGATAATACTTTCACAGGCGTGATTATTACGTTCTTGGAATCCAGAGTAAGGAAAACAAACAGAAGTGCTCAAAGGGCACTTGAAACCCCTCTTCCCCCCCGAATGAAATCAAAGCAGATCACCAACCCCAACCTCACCCAGTCCTTAGTCTGTTAGTACTTATTCCACAAATCTTGCATCAAGTATACCCACCAACTGAGTATCCACAGCCTCCTGGGGTGGATAAACCAATACTTCATGCTTTCTCTCCTCTCAGCTTAATGTCCTTTGTCCCGATACAGTGACCACATTCAGAGCTGTTGAATACAGGGAAGAGGAAGGGAAACACGGAATCTCTGGCTACTCCGCATCACTCCAGCTCCCAGGAAATCCATTGTGAGAACACGGTAACTGGAAATGATTGGACAGTCGAAGTTAACTTGAAGGAATGTTTACGAAGGAACTGCAAATGCTGGAAAATCAATGGTAGACAAAAATACTGGAGAATCTCTGCGGGTGAGGCAGCATCTATGGAGCGAAGGAAATGGGCGACATTTCGGGTCGGGACCCTTCTTCAGACTGATGTGGGGGTGGGGAGGGGCGGGAAGAAGAAAGGAACAGGCCGAGACAGTGAGCTGTGGGAGAGCTGGGAAGGGGTGGGGAAACAAGGAGAAAGCAGGGACTACCTGAAATTGGAGAGGTCAATGTTCATACTGCTGGGGTTTAAACGCTGGGGTGTCTTGAAGGAATGTGCTATTTGGTGAAGCAATATTTAGCCATCAGGGCAGGTGGGAAGAAGGAATGTGACTTTGTCATTAGTCCACTGATGAGATGCCTCCGTCACTGGCACTCCCCCTACCTGCTGCTGAACTGAATGGTTCCCTAGTCATTTCAGAGACCTGTGGGTCAGGAGTCACCTATGGGCCAGACCAGGAGAGGTCACCACATGTACTTTCTAAAGGACATCACTGATCCAGGGAGTTTGACCACGGTCACTGCTTTCACTGTTACCGAGAGACAGATGAGATGGAGGAGGGAGAGGAATGGCCACAGTGCAACAGTGTGGGGAGGTCCAGGGTCACAAGACCTGTTCCTGCAGCAACTCACCATCACCTCCCCACAACCCCATCGCCGGGTGTTGCAAGGATGGCAGGCACAAGGGTATCGTAACCAGCTGCTCATCACACACTGGCATTACTAAATGCTCAAAGCTTTGCCTTGATACCTGTACTCACTCTGCCACCTCAGGATGCTCTGTTTGATTCTGTCCATGTTGGTGCTCGGACAATTCTGAATCTTCTCACATGATCCATAAAAATAGTTCTGCTGATGTTCCCAGAGAATTCTCACAACCGCAGTTTTCTCATCAAACATTCCCAGGTGAGCAACTTCAACCAGCTTCTTGTCTGTATCTGAAGACTTCTCCAGGAGGATCACAGCACAGATGTCTTCTCTCTTTCTTCCTCGATTGGCTATTGAGAAATTAATCATTGTTGAAATTGTTTAACCTTCAGTCTTTAAACTTCAATTATTCCATCACTCTGAGACATTCCTAATGCTAACCCAGGAGACTAACTTCCTTGTCATGACCATATGAATGAGCTCTCAAATTCCTCCCAGTACTCCGCAACTCTTTCCCACATCTCCTTCTGCCAGCTCCCTGATGTCTCAGTGAGATAACATCTAAGTTCCAGTGAGTATCAACCAATCATCACACATTCCTCAGCACTAACCCTTATCCCAGGAGTTCATTCCTTGTATCTGTGCTGCCCAAGGATATCCTTCCTTGGACTGCTCCAGCAGTGTTCTTCCCAGGCCCAGTACAGCTACAGACTTCCTCTCTCTGGTTCTCCCTGCCTTCTACAATGAGGGACATTGATGTGTTTCCCTTTCCACTGACCTGATGTAGGCTTTGTGAGCTAATTCTCCCAGTTCCAGCACATTGGACACTTTTGTACCATTTGGGACAGTTCTGCCACTCTGTTTCCCATAGATTCCCATATTATGTCATCTCCAGCACTTCAGTGCAGCCAGGCTTTGCATCAGTTAGGCACAGGACTGCAACATCATCCAGGTTATTGCACAGAAACATCTCCACACTATCATGTCCTCTCAGGTTCTAAGTGTCCACATAAGGTCACCCCTCATTCATGTGAACACCAAGGAATGCATACCCAAAGAGTGCAGCTTCTCTTGATAGGACAACCGTCTCACCCCAGAATGATCATAACTTCATGTGATCACAGTAGAGTTAAGCCATTTGGCCCATCAAGTCTACTTCCCATTTAATCATGTCTGATCTATCTCTCCCTCCTAACCCCATTCTCCAGCCTTCTCCCCATAACCCCTGACACACGTACTAATCAAGAATCTATCTATCTCTGCCTTAAATATATCCACTGACTTTGCCTCTGCAGCCTTCTGTAGCAAAGAATTCCACAGATTCAGCACTCTCTGAATAAATAAATGGTACCCGGACATGGCGCCGATGGACGAGAAGCCGAAGCAAAGAAGTCAAAGCCAAAGAACGGAATTAAAACGAGGCCGAAACGCCAATAAACCGAAAGAGTTCGAAGACGAAACACCTACTAACCGAAAGGATGGGACGCCTAAATGCAAACTAACCGAAAGGGCGGGATGCCTAAAAGTCAACGAACTGAAAAGCTGCGTCACCTAAAAGCAAACTTACCGAATGGCTGCTCTGTCAAAACGCTACCTACCTGAAAGGCAGCGTCGTCTACAGGCCAAAGGACCGACTGCCACTCAACAGAAATGTCCAATAACGGACATTACGTTGCCGGGGGGCGGGACTTGTCAGCGATTGGTCCAGACTGTGAAGGGATGAACATTGTCCCACACCTCCGCTGCACCCGACCCGCAGCCCGCGGAGGGTGGCCGTGGGAGAGTGGGGGCTGTCCCGAGGGAGGCGCACCTTCGGCCGCTTTCAACTTGGTGCTTTGGTTCAGATTGCCCAGTCACCTATGGCTTGTGTGGGAAAAGGACCCCCACGCTCCCGTCTCCCCTTCTCTCTCTCTCCCCCCTCTCTCTCCTTTCCCTCTCTCTCTCCCCCTTCTCCCTCTCTCCTTCTCTCTCCCCTCTTCTCTCTCTCCTCTCTCTCCCCTCTTCTCTCACTCCCTCTCTATCCCTTCTCACTCTCCCCCTCTCTCCCTACCTTCTCTCTCTCTGCCTCTTTCCCTCCCTTCTCTCTCTCCCCTTCTCTCTCTCCTCTTCTCTCTTCCCCTCTGTCTTCCCCCCTCTCTCTCCCTTCTCTTTCCCTCCCTTCTCCCTCTCCCCCTTCTGTCTCCTCCTCTCTCTTCCCCTCCTCTCCCCTACTCTCTCTCTCTCCCTTCTCTCTCCCTTTCTCTCCCCTTCTCTCTCTCCTCCGTCTCCACCGGCGGGATCGTCCCACAGTCACTGACCATGATGCACCGCCATCAGACCCCAACCCCCATACCTGAGTGATTCTCACCCTCCGACTTCAAACAAGTGCGCTCAAATTGAAATCTCACATCTTTGCAAGGAGGGATGGAATGGATGGAATCACCGGCTGAAGCAAAGGCCGTTAGGACAGGGAAATTAGGGCAGTTAATTAACAATGTTCCCGTATGTAAGAACGATTTATGCATGTAACATTTTTTGTTTTTAAATTAATGTAGCTCTGTTTTGATTTTTAATGCCGAGTTAAAACCCCGTCCCGTGGGAAGGGCTTGCGGCCTCTGGTTTCACAGTGCCTTCATTGTTGGCAGGTACTGTATTTTCACATGGACCGCTGCCAGGTTTTGGTGAATTAACTGGTGGAATTATTTCCCTGTCCTAATGGCCTCTGCTTTAGCCAGTGATTCCATCCATTCCATCCCTCCCTCGCAAAGATGTAAGATTTCAATTTGAGCGCACTTGTTTGAAGTCGGAGGGGGGGGGGGGGATCACCCTGGTGTGGGGGTTGGGGTCCGATGGCAGTGCATCACGGTCAGTGACTGTGGGACGTTCCCGCTGGTGGAGACGGAGGAGAGAGAGAAGGGGGAGAGAAAGGGTAGAAGGGGAGAGAGAGAGAAGGGGGAGAGCACGGGGGAGAGGGGCGGTGAGGAGGGGAAGAGAGAGGAAGGGAGAGAGAAGGGAGGGAGAGAGAAGGGAGGGAGAGAGAAGGGAGGGAGAGAGAAAGGAGAGAGAGAGAGAAGGGGGAGAGAGGGGGGAGAGAGAGGAGGAGAGAGAGAAGGGAAGAGAGAGAAGGGAGGGAGAGGCGGAGAGAGAGAAGGGAAAGAGAGAGAAGGGAGAGAGAGAGGGGGAGAGAGAGAAGGGAAAGAGAGAGAAGGGAGAGAGAGAGGGGGAGAGAGAGAAGAGAGGAGAGAGAAGGTGGGGCCGAGTGTAGGGGTCATTTTCCCACACAGGCCAAAGGTGACTGGGCAATCTGAACCCAGGCACCAAGTTGAAAGCGGCCAAAGGTGTGCATTCCTCGAGACAGCCCCCAGTCTCCCATGGCCACCCTCCGCGGGCTGCGGGTCGGGTGGAGCGGAGGTGTGGGACAATGTTCATCCCTTCACAGTGACGTGATGGACGCAGGGGTCTGGACCAATCGCGGACAAGTCTCGCTCCCCGGCAACGTCATGTCCGTTATTGGACTTTTCTGTTGAGTGGCCGTCGGTCCTTTGGCTTGTAGGAGACGACGCCTTTCGGGTAGATGGCGTTTCAACAGAGCGGCCATTCGGGAAGTTTATTTTTAGGCGACGCAGTTTTTCGGTTCGTTGGCTTTTAAGCGTCCCGCACTTTCGGTTAGTTTGCGTCCCATCCTTTCGGTTAGTAGGCGTTTCGTCTTTGTACTCTTTCAGTTTATTGGCGTTTCAGCCTCGTTTCCATTCGGTTCTTTGTCTTTGACTTCTGTGCTTCGGCTTCTCGTCCATCGGCGCCATGTCCGCGCACAAAATATATTCCTCCTCATCTCCTGCCTAAAATAACGTCCTTTATTTCTGAGGCTGTGACCTCTAATCCAAGACTCTCCCACCAGTGGAAACATCCTCTCCACATCCACTCCATCCAAGCCTTTCACGATTCTGTATGCAGGGCCGGCCTTAGGAGGTGCGGGACCCAATTGGGAACAATTTTCATAGAAATATAAATAAATAAATAATTATAAATGAGTCACGTGTGCTGAGTAATATGGCTTTAAAAAAATCTTAAACCGCGCATGTGCAGATTGTTCTCCTCTCTGTAAAAAATAAAAATAAAAATAAATAAAGTAACAATTCAATTTGCCCAAGGCTTTCAAATCTCCTTCTTTCTGAATTACTGAATGGGTGGGGGGTGGAGGGTGACGGCAGGTAGAAAGATGGTGGGAAAGACGGGGGAAAGACATGAATCAGTTGTCATTTTATTGAATGACTATACTAGTTCAAGGGACTAATTAGGGGTAGTTCCTTTCACAGCGTGTGGGGAGTCAATCCAGGGGTAAAGATGTTCCCTATTGGTTTTCCATTGACTTAATGCAAAAGCTGTGATCGAGGACAGTCAAAAGCCCATAATTTTCTTAAAAATTAAGAGAACTGAATGAAATTTTCAGTTATTATAGATTGAAGCATTCTGAAACAAATATAAAACATCTTACTAGGATGACCTGAAATTAAAGCATATAATTAATTAATTACCTAATTGTAGCTAATTACAAAATTGACGCTTGTGACGGAAATAGTAATAAACACCCAGACTGCCTTCAAAATTCAAAAATGTGATATTTTCAAGATCAGAACTTTAATATTATTGTATTATATGCTGAAAGTCTGTAACAGATAGGTAAATAAATTACAATTTCTAGCAATAAACCAGGTCTTTATGGAGAAGATCAGTTGCTAGCTTGTACATTGGCATATCATAATCAGTAGCATCATCATACTCCTCAGATAGTAAACAATAATAAACAACTCTGCACACCTTGTTTTTCTTCAACGTTTCAATTTTGGCATTGTAAACTACAAGTTTTTGCTCTTCAAACCACGCATGACATGCCTTTCTGCCCACTACTTTCCCATTAAGAATGTCTTGTAGATTCCATTTCTTAAGAAAAGGATAATTTTTAAAAATAGCCTAAGTATCCAAATAACAAACTAATTCCATTCACACAAGAATTCACAATATAATATGATTTTTAAATCTCACTGTCATGAATTTATATACCAGATGGAAGGAATTTAATGTTTAATTCCCATAAATTAATCTAGAAACATCAAGTCAATATAATCAAAATCTCTGTAGACCTGCAATGTGGTGTTACATATATATTGCATATTGCTGAGGTTGGGCAGGAAGGGGGTGTGGTGGGGGGGTGGGGGGGTCGGGGGTAGACGCTATAAGACCCCCGTGAGAAATTTTATTTTACACTGAAATTGAGGATAGACAAAAGCTGGAGTAACTCAGCAGGACAGGCAGCACTGTGACTCTGGAGAGAAGACCCTTCTTCAGACTGAACTGAACTCTCGTCGGTGAGAGTACTTGTGATTGTCTGAAGAAGAGCCTCGACCAGAAACGCAACCCTCTCCCCAGAGCCCCTGCCCGTCCCGCTGAGCCACCACAGACAGTGAGTTGAAGGTAGACACAGGGGGGTCCACCTTCAACTTCAGAGCCAAACAAAAAACACGGTGTGCTGGAGGAAACATAGAAACATAGACACATAGAAAATAGGTGCAGGAGTAGGCCATTCGGCCCTTCGAGCCTGCACCGCCATTCGATATGATCATGGCTGATCATCCAACTCAGTATCCCATCCCTGCCTTCTCTCCATACCCCCTGATCCCTTTAGCCACAAGGGCCACATCTAACTCCCTCTTAAATATAGTCAATGAACTGGCCTCAACTACCTACAGTGGCAGAGAATTCCACAGATTCACCACTCTCTGTGCAAAAAATGATTTTCTCATCTCGGTCCTAAAAGACTTCCCTCTTATCCTTAAATTGTGATCCCTAGTTCTGGACTTCCCCAACATCGGGAATAATCTTCCTGCATCTGGCCTGTCCAACCCCTTAAGAATTTTGTAAGTTTCTATAAGAACCCCCCTCAATCTTCTAAATTCTAGCATGTACAAGCCGAGTCTATCCAGTCTTTCTTCATATGAAAATCCTGCCATCCCAGGAATCAGTCTGGTGAACCTTCTCTGTACTCCCTCTATGGCAAGAATGTCTTTCCTCAGATTAGGAGACCAAAACTGTACGCAATACTCCAGGTGCGGTCTCACCAAGACCCTGTACAACTGCAGTAGAACCTCCCTGCTCTTATACTCAAATCCTTTTGCTAAGAATGCTAACATACCATTTGCTTTCTTCACTGCCTGCTGCACCTGCATGCCTACTTTCAATGACTGGTGTACCATGACACCCAGGTCTCGTTGCATCTCCCCTTTTCCTAATCGGCCACCATTCAGGAACTCAGTGGGCAAGGCAGCACCCGCGGAGGGAACATATCACTTATCAGGAGCCGCCATGGGCCAGGACTCTCCCCCCCCCCCAAAAGGAATCGCAGATGCAGCCGTCACCGCAAAGAATGAACTGCAGATGCTGGAAAATCGAACGTAGACAAAAATGCTGGAGAAACTCAGCAGGTGAGGCAGCACCTGTGGAGCGAAGGAAATAGCCAACGTTTCGGGCGGGTCAGTAGAAGGGTTTAGAACCGAAACGTTGCCAATTTCCTTCGCTCCATAGATGCTGCCTCACCCGCTGAGTTTCTCCAGCATTTTAGTCTACCGCAAAACGTCAATGATTCCGGGAATGCCGAGAGAGACGAGATGGGGAGCAGGAGAGAGAGAGAGAGTGCACAAGAGAGGGAGGGAGAGAGCGAAAGACAGAGAGACACAACGTGGGCCGGTAGGTAAATTGAATGACTAACCTGCTGCACACCAAGAAGCTCACCAAGAAGAAGCCCTCTATCATGATGGTGAGTTTTAAGAAATTCTCAATGTGTCATCAATGCATCGATCTACATTCCTCAGTAAATGTAGTTGTGTTTTGAACAAGAATTAATGACGCCACGTGAATTGTATTCAAAGGAACGCAGCGTCATTAATACTTGTTCAAAACACAATTACATTTACTGAGGAATGTGGATCGATGCATTGATGACACATTGTATAACTACTTGTTAACTACTGGCTGTTAACAAGTGCTACAGTAGCAGTTAACAAATCGTTTGTGTCTGCTGGCCGTGCAGCGGTTGCTATCCATGTTCGTTTTGTAAAAAATCCATATGGCGAATGTTTAATAAATAATCTTTATTTAGCAAAGCGAATTTGTATTTCCGTACGAAATATGGAAATACGTGGGGCCCCCCTTAGGCGCGCGGCACAATTGGGAGAAATCGGTGCAATCGGTTTAATGCTGGCCCTTTCTGTATGTTTCAATGAGGTCCCCCCTCATTATAATAAACTCCAGCGAACATCGGCCCAGTGCAGCCAAATACTCATCATAGGTTGACCTCATATCTGGGATCATTCTAGTAAACCTCCTCTGGACCCTCTCCAGAGCCAGCACATCCTTCCTCAGACATGGTGCTCAAAATTGCTCATAATATTCCAAATGCGGCCTGACCAGCATCTTATAGAGCCTCAGTATTATATCCCTGTTTTACTATATAAGCCCCATCGAAATAAATGCTTGCATTGCGTTTGCTTTCTTTATTACTGATTCGACAGGAGCTATCTTGGTGAATCTTCCTTGGACTGACTACAATGCTCCCATATCCTTTTCTAGATAAGGAGAACAAAATTGTGCATAACATTCCAGGTGTGGTCTCACCACACCTGTAACATCTCCGAATTCTTAAACACCAAACGCTTTTCAGTTAAGGCCAAGGTGCCATTTGCTTCATATCGAGATGGATCTGCGTGCTACCTTTTTGTAATCCTTGTGCCAGAACATCCGATCACTCTGAACTTAACTTGCTTGCAGACACTGGTTTGGATAATTAGCCGTTTGTTTGCACTTACGAATCTTGTAACGACTGTTCACTCTGCTTACACTGTCCCTCCAGGCAACACATTCCAGATCATAATTCACTGCTGACAATAAAATTCTCCACAAAGAACCTTCGGTCGCACGTAGAGACCATTCAATCCATCGTGCCTCTGCTGCTCAGAAAGGTCATTCACACCAGGACACCTGATGATGGGGTCGTTGCCATGATACATTAGCTCTGTAACTCACTGAAGTGTTGGCTCAAGAATAAACACTGTTCCAGGACACCTGGAATAACTCACCTCCATTGGAAATATAACCAATGGACGAGTGGAGACCTCGGTGTAAACGCGAGAGCAGACACCACTCAACACCGCAGGGCAACCCCAGTGCTGCACGGAGAATGGTGCTTGTGACACGCTTGTTACTAGAAGGGCAAAGAGCAGGGCCGGATGTAGATGAAAAGAGGCCCTAAGCTGTTCCACTTGTGAGCCCCCCCCCCCCCAATCCCCCACCCCCACGAGTAGAGGAAGATGGTCCACCAGAATGACACCGATTTGCAGCCGAGCGTGGCCAATGAGATAAGGGGCTGGAAAGCTGCGCTATATTTATTTATTTATTTATTGCCAGTGCTAGTGTCGAGTTATTGGCTTAAAACACTATTATTCTGAAATGGAGGGCAAGGAAAATTACTGAAGGGTTGTTTAGAGACTACAGTGCATTGTGACAGCATATGTAAGAAAGGCCTATGACAGTGTCAAAAATATTATACACCTTGCAGGGCTCTCACTTAATTTTTTTTCTCTGTTGTCAGCTGGGCAACCTTGGCAACTTTTTAAGTTGCCAAATGACAGTTTAGGTGGTCATTTAAGACGGCTTGCATGACGCATGCGATAATGTGCTCGGACGAAGTGCGTAGTTACCAGTTGGAATTATGCTCAATGAAGCACTCACATATTATTTCTGCTTCAAATAAAGCCACAAACTAAACATATTCACCAACCAAGACGTGATATATACCACAATGACATGCAGCAAAATTATAATACAGTGTCTCAACTCTTTTTACACATTGCAATGAATGCAATTTCTATTATTTCTTTCCACTTCCAAACAAAAATGTGGTTGCATTATTCAGCGTATGATCAACCTCGGTGAGACCAAGCGCAGGCTTGGCGATTGCTTCACACAACACTTCCACTCAGTTCGCAATAACCAACCTGATCTCCCGGTGGCTCAACAGTTCAACTCCCATTCCCATTCCGAATCCGACCTTTCTGTCCTGGGCCTCCTCCATGTCCAGAGTGAGGCCCACCGCATATTGGAGGAGCAGCACCTCATATTTGCTTGGGTAGTTTACACCCCAGCGGTATGCACATTGGCTTCTCTAATTTCAGGTATCCTTGGTTTCTCCCTCTTTCCCCTCCCATTCCTAGCTCTCCCACAGCCTACTGTCTCCGCCTCTTCCTTTCTTTTTCATATCACCCCCCCGACATCAATCTGAAGAAGGCTCGACCCGAAACGTCGCCAATTCCTTCGCTCCACAAATGCTACCTTACCCGCTGATTTTCTCCAGCTTTTTTGTCTACCAATGGGATCCCACCACTGGCCACATCTTCCCATCTCCTCCCCTGTTGGCTTTCCGCAGAGACCGCTCCCTCCATAGCTCCCTGGTCAATTCGTCCCTTCCCACCCAAACCACCCCCTCTCCTGGCACTTTCCCTTGCAACTGCAGGAAATGCTACACTTGTCGTTTTAATTAAGTTCAAGACTATGGGGCTGTACATTGGCCATAAAGTTGCTGCCTAAAAGTGCCAGAGACCCGGAATTGATCCTGAATATGGGTGCTGTCTGTATGGAGTTTGCGCCTTTTCCCTTTGATCGCATGGGTTTTCTCCGGGTGCTCTTGTTTCCTTCCACATTCCAAAGGTGTGCAGGAACCTATTTCAGACCCAACCCAAAACGTAATATTTGCCTTTTGTTCTGAGATTCTGTCTGACCTGTTGAGTTACTCCAGCTTTTTGTGTCAATCTTCAGTTTAAACCTGCATCTGGAGTTCCTTCCTACACACACAATACTATACGATATAACTTCATTAATCCCAGGAGGGAAATTTTGTGTGGGTATATATATTACACACACACACACACACACACACACACATATATATATTTATATAGTTATATATTCATATATAAATATACACCATTTTGTTTTCTCGTTTATAACATTGTTTACGGAGTACTATGTTTACATATTCTGTTGTGCTGCTGCAAGTAAGGATTTCATTGTTCTAACTGGGACGTGAGAGAATAAAACACTCTTGACTCTTGACTTACTCCGCTAATGTGTGGGAAAGAACCAGTGTACGGGTGATCAGTGGTCGGCGTGGACTCAGTGGGCTGAAGGGCCTGTTTCCACGCTGTATCTTTAAATTAAACTAAAGACACTAAAACCAGAGGGAGTCTAAAGAAGGGTCTCTACCCGCAACGTCACCCAATTTATTCTATCCTGAGTTGTCAAGTCAACTGGCTGCTGGCTGCTCCATGGAGTTCCCCCGCACAATTAAAGCATGGAATAGTCTTCAATCTACCATAGTTATCCAACCAGATGCAACTAAATTTAAGGTACCTCTTTTTTCCCCAAGAACCCTTTTTTGCTTAAGTCCCAGTCAAGAGAGTTTTATTGTCATGTGTCCCAGAGAGGGCAATGAAATTCTTGCTTGCTGCAGCACAACAGAATATGTGAACATAATACAGAACAGAAGATCAAAGTTCAGTGTGTTTATATACCATAGACCATATATATACACAATAAATAAACAGATAAAATGCAATAGGCTGTTATTGTTCAGCCCTCTACCACCTCCAGTTTAAATTCCATTTCGAATATTTATGGAGGACCAGGAAACCAGAACCAAGAGTTACTCCATGGAGTTATTCCTGATCCAGGGTCAGGGAGTGATTCTGCGTTGGTTTTCAGCGGTTGCGGCGAGGCAGCGACCGGACAGCAATGGCGGCCAAATCTCCCACAATTCAAAGCGAGGGAGAAAGTGCCCAGCGCCGACCAGTTGCAATGGCAGTGCGCATGCGCAGGACGGCCGATGATGTGCGGGCCGTGGATGTGCGCATGTGCAGGGGGAGGACGTGCTGGCCGTAGCAATGCGCATGTGCAAGGCGGCCTGCCGTGCCGGCGGATGAGGAGCGAGTGGAGAGCGGAGCCCGGCGGCCCGGACACGGATAGCGGGGGGAGATGGAGAGTGACAGAGAGAGAGAGAGAGGGAGAGATAGAGAGGGGGGCCCGCCCAGAGTTAAACGGCAGGTGTCCTGCCTTGCCTCCCATAGATTTAGAAGCCCTAGCCTTCAGCCTATGAAGCCTAGTGGTAAATCCGACTCTGCGAGCCCCCCCTGGATCTCGAGGTCCTAAACTTAAGCTTGTCCAGTTTATACGTAAATCCGGCCCTGGCAAAGAGACACAGAAATGTACAGAGGCACGAATGCACATCCTACCTTCAATCCACTGCAGAGCGTTGCGGAGATCCTCCGTTTCACGGGACACTTTGTAGACAAAGAGAACAAGTGGAATCCCCGGGTATTCACAATCGGAAATGTTCAGTAATCTCACAATATCAGTGTGGACATTCCCTTGACCGTAACACACCACTGGTACAGAAAACAATGTGTTAATCATTCAGCATCTTTCACATCCATTACATACCACCTCCTCCCCATCCTGACCGGCTGCTGTCTAGTTTCTCTTGGACACTCTCACTTCACAAGATCACGAGAAACCGCCACTCGGCCCCTCTACCTCCCTGCACCATTCTGTGCCATCACAGCTAATTTCATCTCGCCTGTTCCACTTCCCCATTGCCCTTCATTTCCCAATCGTTCCAACATTTATTTCCCTCCGCTTTAACCCCTGGTGATCGATTCTCCACCATCGTCCGGGGCAGATAATCCCCGGGAGTCTGCCGAAAGTTTCCACGCACCGCAGTTTGACACAACTGCCCCTGATCCTTAACTCTGCCCCTCCATTCAGACTCTCACTGGTGGAAACATCCCCACATCTCCTCCATCATGTCCCCTACGGTCTAAGATGTTTCAATGAACTCTCCCTTATTGTTCGGACACCAGTTCTTGAGCACAACACTGTGCCGGAGGAAGTCGGTATGCCAAGCAGCATCTCTGGAGGGAATGGGCAGACTGATGAGGGATCAGGGTCCGAAACACAGTCCGCTTTCCACCGGAGATGTTGCCCGGCCCTCTGAGTTCCTCCGGCACCGTGTTGTGCTCAAGTTTCCAGCATCTGCAGTTTCTTATGTTTCTAACACCCCGTCTCCCGCTCTGTGTCCCACCTTGGCAGTCGAGGGTTTCCGGGGTACTCGGCTGGTGCAACCCGGCGTCGGGTTGGGAACGCAGCTCACGGAAGGCGGTCAGACGAGACACAGTCCAGGAAATCCCTCGGAAACACAGCGCATAGAGGGCGATCAGACGAGACACAGTCCAGGAAATCCCTCGGAAACAGCGCAAGAATGGTGCCCATAGATATGGAAACACGGCGAGACCAGACAGCGGCATCTACGCTCACACCTGAGCAGAACACAAACCAGGAAACTGATCTGAACCAAGGAGCGGGTCGATGTCAGGGCGGGGACCGCTCGACTACCACAGCTCCATTGCACCACTCGCCTGTCACTCAGGCCCGAGTGTCATGAACATGTACTTTGTTCATTGGATCAGCTCCCCGCCCATCATTAGAATATGCAACACTAAATGTTGGAGTAACTCAGCGGGACAGGCTGCATCTCTGTAGAGAAGGAATGGGAGACCTTTCGGATGGACACCTTCACCATTCAAGGACCCCGACAGTCCGTTCATATGAGGCAGAGGTTCACTTGCACCTCCTCCAACCGCATCTACTGTATCCGCTGTTCCAGGTGTCGACTCCTATATATCGGCGAGACTAAGGCAGGCTTGGCGATCGTTTGGCTGAACACCTCCGCTCGGGTTGCCTAAACCTACCTGATCTCACGGTTGCTCAACACTTTACCTCCCCTTCCCATTCTCAATCTGACCTTTCTGTTCTGGGTCCCCTCCATTGTCACATTTGTCAGAATGCGGCCCAGCGCGAATTTGAGCACCTCATATGTCGCTTGGGCAGCTTTCACCCCAGTGGTATGATCTAACTTCAAGTAACCTTTACTTTCCCTCTCTCTCTGTCCCTCCCCCAACCCAGTGTTCCGACTAGATTGTGCTGATTAGTTTTACTGATTGTGTGCCTCGTTGTAATCTTCCCCACAGCCAACAGTGATCCATCCCACATTTCCTTGATCATCATCTGCTTTGATCTGTCGTTTTCAGGCCATATGTGATAGGAGCAGAATTAGGCCTTTTCGACCCATCAAGTCTACCCCACCATTCAATCATGGCTGATCTATCTCTCCCTCCTAACCCCATTCTCCTGCCTTCTTCCCATAATCTCTGACATCCGTACTGATCAAGATTCTATATATCTCTATATATCTCTGCCTTAAACATATTCACTGACTTGGCCTCCACAGCCTTCTGTAGCAAATAATTCCACAGGTTCACCACCCTTCAACTAAATAAATTTCTCTTCATCTCCCTTCTAAAAGAACGTCCTTTAATTCTGAGGCTATGACAGTCCGACACTCTCCCACTAGTGGAAACATCCTCTCCACATCCACTCTATCCAGGCCTTTCACTATTCTGTATGTGTCAATGACGTCCCCCTCATTCTTCTAAACTCCAGCAAGTACAGGCCCATTGCCGACAAAGGCACATCATAGGTTAACTTACTCATTCCTTGGATCATTCTTGTAAACCTCCTCTGGACCATCTCCAGAGCCAGCACATCCTTCCTCAGATATGGTGCCCAAATTTGCTCACAATATTCTAAATGCGGCCTGGCCAGCGCCTTATAGAGCCTCAGCATTACATTTCCTGTTTTTGTATACAAGCCCTCTTGAAATCCATCCATCCATCCATCCATCCATCCATCCATCCATCCATCCATCCTTCCTTCCTTCCTTCCTTCCTTCCTGTGATGTAGGAATTTGTATATGTAATATAATTCCATATTCCATATACAAATTCCATATTACATATACATTTATACTACATATATATAATATATGTATTATGAATGCCAGTGCCCCTTGAGGCCAAAAGCTGAAGCTGGCAAATGTGCCTGTGCCTCGTAAACAGAGGTCAGGTGACCTTTGAGAAGTTTCCGTTGGTTGTTCAGATTAAATCTTACTTACAAGATGTCGGACGTGTTTTCTTTGTGCTAGTCACAACAGGGCCTTACGTGGTCTCAAACATTACATGGTGTCAAAGTTAAAAAAACTAAAGAAAAGAATGGCAGGGCTCAAGCCTCCGGTGCCACTCTCCATGCAAGGAAACGTGGCCAAGAATTATAAGGACTGGATAAGGGCATTCCAGCTGTACGAGGCGGCAACAGAACTAACAAATAAACCAGATACGATTCGCTGTGCAACATTCCTCCACGTAGCCAGGCCGGCAGCTCAGGAGATTTATGAGACCTTTGAGTTTGCCCAGGAGGAAACTGACAAAATACAACCGCTGAAGAATAAGTTTCAGACATACTGTGAACCAAAAAAGAACTTAACTGTCTCAAGATATATCTTTAATACACGTAATCAGCGGCGAGGGGAGACCTTCTCCAGCTTCCTGACTGCAGTGAAGTCTTTAGCTAATGATTGCGAGTTTGGCATTATCCATGACTCATTGCTGCGAGACAGAATTGTCTGCGGCATCACCAGCCAGCCACTCCAGGAAAAACCACTACAATGCCATGATTTAACACTGGAATAATGCAGTGACGTGTCTGATAGCTGAAGCAGCAGCCGAACAGATTAAGCAGATTGCCCCAACCGCCATCAACACCGAAGAGACTGTTGATTACGTGAAACGGACAGCGCCAGTCGGCCATGGGGCTGAGGCAGGGATTCGCGACCCAGACAACCACAGACAGAAATCCGTGATTCTGGTAAGGATACCGTCTGCCGGTCATGCACCCGCAGGTATAAAGGCAACTACTGCCCTGCTCAGTACATGAGATGTTATACCTGCGGAGAGATTGGACACCTTTCCAGATCCCCCGACTGCCCGGTAAATAGAGCGCCCAACAGCCGCCCACGTTCCCGCCAACATGACCGGCTAATCAGACAAAAGGCCGGGGACTGGAGCCGTGACGTCTGCGACGTCAAGTTCCAGATGAACACTTCACCGCTGCCTGAGCCAGTGAACGACGATGTTGATGTCTTCTACATACGACACCGTGACTGACGCTGTGATTGAGACGACGTGTGAATGGGACAGATGTGCAGCATCAACAATGTGAACATTTAGTTCAAACTTGACTGGAGCTCAAGTGGACATCCTGCCAGAGCACTTGTTCAGAAAGACTGGTCTTGCCTTACTGAAGACAAACGTGACACTGAGGTCATACTCTGGACATACAATGAAGCCTGTGGGGCAGGCAAAAGGGAACGTCAAAGTAGGTAAGAAAGAACACAGGGTTGTCTTTCAAATAGTGAGGGGGAATGTGAAACCCATATTTGGGAAACTAACGTGTGGAAAGTTAGGGCTTCTCGAGTGAAAGGAGGCGGTTGATGGCGTGAGTGCAAGCCCATCATACACTGCGAGGATCATTGAGGAAAATCGCAAGATTTTCCCAGGGCTGGGAAGGCTAAAAAGACATGAGTGCAACATAGCGCTGCAAGAGAACGTGCAACCTAAGCAAAACCCACCCCGCACTATCCCCTATAAGATCAGGGATAAGGTCAAAGCCGAATTAGAGTGCATGTAAAGCTTGGGAGTCATAAAACGCGTGAGCGAACCGACGGATTGGGTGAATTCAATGACTGTGGTTAAGAAGCCTAATGGCGAACTCCGCATATGCCTTGACCCACGTGACCTCAATGCGGCCATTCGTAGGGAGCATTTCCCGATGCCGACGTTCGAGAACATTGCAGCCCACATGCCAAATGCAGAATGGTTCTCGAAATTTGACGCTACAAGTGGGTACTGGCAGTTCCCACTGAGCGATGACAGCTCGCGTCTGACCACATTTAATACTCCCTTTGGGAGGTACCGATATCTCGTGCTTCCGTTTGGAATCTCATCCGCAAGTGAGATTTGGCAGCGGGCGATGCAGGAAGAGTTTGGCGATTTAGAAGGGGTGGAGATAGTTGTTGACGACATTCTCGTTTAGGGTGTGAGTGTAGCACAACATGACGCAAGGGTGAAAGCCCTACTCGAACGGGTGAAAGAATCCGGCCTAAAGCTCTATCCCCGAAAGTCGGTAATGCGCTCAAATGAGATTGAATATGTGGGACACGTCATCTCGCAAGCAGGCGTGTCACCAAGCCCATCTCGTGTCAGCAGCATGCTACAAATGCCATACCCGACAAACAAGGCTGAAGTGCAAACGTTCTTGGGGATGGTGACATACATAGCCAAGTTTATTCCGAACCTCTCGGAGATCACTGCCCCACTTAGACAGCTAACAGAAAAGGGAGTAGTGTGGCATTTTGAGCAGAAGCACAGACATGCCGTAGACAAGCTGAAATGTCTTCTCACTTCGCCACCCGTACTCAAACTGTACGATGTGAACGCGCCTGTTTCAATTGCCACAGATGCTTCCAACAGCGGATTTGGAGCGGTCCTGATGCAAGACGAGAGACCTGTTGCCTACGCATCACGACGTGTGAACGCAGCCAAGCGCAACTATGCAACTATACAGAAGGAGCTGTGCTCCATTTGTACACATGCAGAAAGTTTCATGACTTCATTGTCGGTCAGTGCACAGTAATTCTTACTGACCACAAGCCATTAGTAGGCTTGCTCGCTAAGCCGCTACACAAATTAAGCCCCAGACTCCAGTGCATGCGAATGCACCTGCTACGGTACGACCTGGAAATACGGTGGAAGCCGGGACGTGAAATGTTCGTCCCTGAGCCGGCTGCCCAGTGCAAACACGCCTGCGGAAGAGCACACCACCCTGCTGAACGTGATAATGCTGTAGAAGCCATCCTACACATGTCAGACGAGCGCCTTGCGCAGTTCAAAGCTGAAACAAAAAAAGATCGAACCCTAACACTGTTGTGCGAGTATATAAGAAAGGGTTGGCCTAGTAACAGGCGTGATCTGCCCTCGGGCTTGACTCCGTTTCATACATATCATGACGAGCTGGTTGAAGTTGATGGATTATTCTTGAGGGAAAACTGAATCGTAGTCCCCCAAAGCATGCAGAGGCAGATGCTGAACTCGCTACATGAATCACATCTGGGAGTAGTGAAACTTAAACAACGAGCCAGCAATTTATTTGCGTGGCCAGGAATGAATGCACAGATTGAGGACACAGTGGGAAATTGCTCGATATGCCAGGCAACCAGGAAAGCACAAGCAAACGAGCCGCTCCAACCACACTTCATCCCCAGCAGACCTTAGTCTAAGGTCAGCGCAGACATCTTCCATCTGGATGCAGTTGACCATTGGAGTTGAACAGTAGTATATTATTACTCCGTACCCAGAAATAGCGCAACTGACAGACATGACGTCACATTCCGTGATACGTGAGAAGACGGGCATGTTTGCCCGGAAAGGCATTCCTGACTTGGTGATGACAGACAACGCAAGACAATTTGTCTGTGATGAGCTTCGTAGGTTCCAGGATGACTAGGAATTTGCCCATGTCACCTCAAGTCCCATATATCCACAGAGCAACGGGCATATAGAGCGCTGTGTGCAAACTATAAAAAGTATTATGACTTCCGGTGGCGCTATGGAGGCTTGAGTCCAGTGCCAACTAGCTCCGTGCCAAAGAATCTGAAAACGGGAGAAAATCGGGTCTTACCTGCAGCGATCGCGATCTGAACGGCTGCTTGCCGCGTGACGTCATCAGGTGCGCGACTTTGACGGTATGTCGATGCAACATACCCACCCCCCCCCCCCCGTGGGCCCAAAAAAACCGTTAAAGGGAAACCACCGATGGAAGAGGTAGGCCTAACTGAGGCCTCTGCCTCAGGTACAATGACGGCCCAGGAAGACCCAATGAAGAAATCAAAGCAGAAAAAGTCTGAAATTGAAGATCTTAAAACTTTTCTCGCTGCTGAAATTAAACAGATTCATCTACAGTTGAAAACCTTTGAAGGAAAATTGAATTTTAAAGAGGAACTTAACTCTTTTAAGGTAGATTTTAAAGCAGAAATGCTTTCTACCGTTCAAGAAATACTGGAAGTCTGGAAGAGGTCGAGGGACGATGAGGTCAAGGAACAGATGGAAGGGCTAGAAGCCAGGTTCATTTCAGTGGAATCGAACGTTAATATGGAGGTGGTCCCCATTCATCAAGCACTTGATCAACATAGAACAGCGATAACCGAACTTGACAAATGGGCGGCGACAAGTGAGGACACTGTAAATCGACTCCTTATTGAAAACCAACGCCTCTCCGGTATGGTGATCAAATTAAGTGATAAGTGTACTGATTTGGAGGGGCGTCAAAGACGCAAGAATTTAAGAATTGTAGGGGTGAAAGAAGGAAGCGAGAGGGAAATGGGCCCTCAGGATTTTGTGGCAGACCTACTACAAAAAGCCTTAAAATTGGATCAAAAACCTTCACTCGGTCGAGCACATAGAGTGCAGGGGCGTCGTACACAAGATGATGCCCATCCAAGACAAATTATAGTAAAGGTGCAACTTGATCATGAATTTGACGAGATAATGAAGAAAATCGTCCGAAGCGGACAGCTCTATTTTGAAGGTGTGAGGTTCAGTATTTACAGAGATTATCCGGCAGAGGTCTTCAAGAAAAGAGCGCTGTTCACTGAGACAAAAAGAATACTGAAGAATGTACCTGATTTGAGATACGGCTTGCTTTACCCCGCAAGACTAAGAGTCACCTACAAGCACAAGGAACAATTTTTTACAGACCGCGAAAAAGCACAGGAATATGCCAAAGAAATCGAGAACGTGACCGCAGACTGAAGAATTTACATTACTCCTCAGGAGTCAAGGATTAACAGGACCGCCAGATTTAAAAGGACCTTTAAAGTTCTTTTAAGAGCTTTAAGGACATTCGAAAACTGAAATGGACGGTGGAGATTGGAGAAAACCGTGGTTTTTTTTTGTTTTTTGTTTTGTTATTAATCACTATTACTATTTGTATATTCATATCTAACTATATATGTAACTACTAATACTTATTAAATATCTATATTACTACTAAAATTATTAACATTTATATTACTCATAAAAATTTAATACTAGGTATGATTGATAACAATGATTAATAACTAAGTCTCTGGTTAATGTAGAAATGAGTTACATACTCATATTCTATAGGAAGATATGCAAGAGGTAATTCAGCCTACGTCATAATAAGGTTTGACAGTTTTTCTCTTTATTTTTCAATTTAAAATTAAATTTATAGATTTAGCGAAGATATTAATATGGTATGTAGAGAATAATAACGTTGTGAATTTATGCTGTTTTCAGACTTTTCTGCAGGGATATGTGCTTATATATGTATGCATATGGGTATATATATATATATATATATATATATATATATATATATATATATATATATATATATATATATATATATATATATATATATATATATATATATGTGTGTATATATGTATGTATGTGTGTTTGTATGTATGGGTATATATATATATATATGTTTGCTACTCCCAAAGAAGTTATTTGATTGTCAGAAATATTCTTCTTTTTTTTTTCGGGCACGGAGCTGGGAATTTTTTTTTTACAAAGGCTACGTAAGTCTTTAGAATTCTAGCCACGTTAGTGTGGCTATCACTAACTACACTAATTGTAGATGTAGTTTTTTTTCTTTCACCCTATACTAACCAATTCTATCACTTTTTTCACTTTAAATATTTTTATAACTTAATGTTTGAATGGAACAACAAGGCTAATTCAAGGAGATGTGTTCGGAAGAGCGATGTATATGATTTTAAATTCATCTATTTGAGGTTCGGGGGCAGGGTCAGGTTTTATGTGTTGCACCTTCTGCTCGGTTATAGACCACCTTAGAAACAATATGCAAGATGTTAATATGACAAGAGGGGGTCAGGGAATAACATTCTGTAGTTGGAATGTTAAGGGAATCAATGAACCAATTAAGAGAGGTAAAGTTTTGGCACATCTAAATTCAATCAAAACAGATATAATATTCCTTCAAGAAACACACCTTAAAAGGGAATCTCAACATAGACTTAAAGCTAAGTGGATCGCTGAATCATATCATTCCTCTTTTTCCCATAAGTCCAGAGGAGTTGCAATATTAATTCGTAAAGGAATACCTTTTATGAATTCATCAACAATAGCGGATATTGATGGTAGATATATTATATTAGTTGGAGAGTTAAATGGAGAAAAAGTGATTCTTCTTAATGTATATGGGCCTAATTTTGATAACCCTATGTTTTTTAATAAAACATTTAATATAATTCCTGAATTTACACAATATAAATTAATAATTGGAGGAGACTTCAATTGCACATTAGATTCATACTTAGATAGATCATCAAGGCAAAAAAAAGTAAAATCTCAATCAAGTGTATTTTTAAATTCATTTATTAATACCACTAATATTAAGGACGTCTGGAGAATTGAAAATCCAACTGGACGGGAATATTCATTTTACTCACCAGTACATAAAACATACTCAAGAATAGATTATTTTTTAGTTGACTCCACGTTTATCCCATTTACTTATAACTCAAAACACCATAATATTATAATCTCAGATCACGCACCTGTAACATTAAAGATTAAATTAAATGGAATGTCCGAGAAACAAACATATTGGAGATTTAACCCACAAATTTTGAACGAAAGATCATGCCAGGAATATCTTACTAAACAGATTCAAATATTTTTTGAGGTAATTGACAACCCTGACACACCTACTTCTCTTATGTGGGAAACGTTTAAAGCGTTTGTTCGAGGTGGATTAATTTCTGCTCAAGTATTTTATAATAAAGAGAACAGGATTAAACAACAAACATTGGAAAGTGAAATCAAGCAACTAGATATAGAAAATGCGAGAATGCCATCTATTTTAAAACATAATACAATTGCTGTATTGAAATATAAATTAAACAAAATGTATTCAGAACAAGTAATAAAACTTTATCAAAAAACCAAACAATTACATTTTGAGTTTGGAGACAAACCACAAAAACTATTAGCATGTCAGTTATGAAAAATGGAAGGGGAAAAAATAATTCATAAAATTAGAACAGAGACAGGAGAATTATTAAAAATGCCTAAGGATATAAACAAAAGATTTCTCCAATACTATCTTAATCTTTATTCAACTAAAACTTTAGTACAACCAGAAGGAATAGCAGATTTTTTACTAAAATGTAATTTAAAAGGTTTAGATTCAAACAATAGAGAATTATTAGAAAGGGAGATTATGATAAAGGATATTGAGGAGTCTATTGGCTCTTTAAAAAATGGTAAAGCAGTAGGACCAGATGGTTTAGGTTCTGAATTCTATAAAAAAAATGTATGACTTGCTCTCCCCATGTTTACAAAGGCTGTATGAGCATATCTATACTCAACAGAAACTTCCTGTAACTTTAAATGAATCTATAATAACACTTATTCCTAAAGTTGATAAAGATCCGGAAGATCTGGGATCATATAGAGCAATTGCACTTTTAAATACAGATCAGAAAATATTAACTAAAGTACTAGTGCATAGATTAAGTACAGTGATGAATAAATTAATACACCCTGACCAAACAGGCTTTATTCAGAAACGGTACTCATATTATAATCTAAGAAGATTATTTAATATTATTTATTCTAAGAGAATTATTAATGAAGATCCAGCAATAATCTCACTTGACGCTGAAAAAGCATTTGATCAGGTTGAATGGTCTTATTTATTTTCGGTGATGGAAAATATGCAGCTAGGGGAGAAATTCTGCACATGGATAAAACTGTTATATACAAACCCTACGGCTAGAATATTAACAAACCAAAGGTTGTCATCTAAATTCAGCCTATCTAGAGGTTGTAGACAAGGATGCCCGTTATCTCCATTATTATTTGCGCTTGCTATTGAGCCACTCGCAGAAAGAGTTAGGGGTCATCCGGAAATACATGGGTATAACACAAAGGACACCGTGAATAAAATTTCTCTATACGCAGATGATGTACTAATTTACATTACAAAACCAGAAATTAGTATTCCAAACTTATTAAAGCTAATAACCCAATTTGGTTCATTCTCAGGATACAGAATAAATTGGAATAAAAGTGAAATTATGCCAATAAGGGAACACAACAAACAGATAATACAACAATTTCCATTTAAAATAGTAAACAAAAAATTTAAATACCTAGGTATTTACGTAACTAAGATATATACATCATTATTTAAAGCAAATTTCCCCCCATTACTGAACAAACTACATAAGAATATTCAATATTGGAAAACACTTCCTATCTCAATGGTTGGCAAAATTAATGCCATAAAAATGATTTTTTTACCGCAAATATTATACCTTTTTCAGACAATTCCGATATATTTGTCAAAAAACTTTTTTTTTAAATTGGATTCCATTGTTAATGATTTTATCTGGGATTATAAGAATCATAGGATAAACAAAAGACATTTGTGTAAATCAAAAATAAACGGAGGCTTGGTTTTACCCAACTTTCTGTTTTATTTTTGGGCAGTTAATATTAAAAATATGAATTTCTGGTTGGAAGAAATAGATCAACAACCAGATTGGTTAAAAATGGAAAAGGAAGATTGTTTACCTTTTGATATCGGTTCGATATTATTTGCTACGTCTAAATTAAACAAAAAAAATTATAGGGAAAACCCTATAATATTTAGTGCTATACAAATTTGGAAACAATTAAAAAAGACATTAAAATTAGATAATTTATCACCTTTTCTCCCAATTGTGAATAACCCTTTATTTAAGCCCTCATGGTTGGACAGGGGTTTTACACAATGGAAGAATTATGGAATTAAAAATATGGGACAACTTTACAAGGAAGGCACTTTTCTGACATTTCAGGAGTTGCAACAGACTTATGGACTCCGAGGAAATGATTTTTTCAGATATCTTCAACTCAGAGATTATGTAAAATCGAATACTCAAAATTTTCGAATTAGAAATTCAGAAATTCTTGACGAATGTTGGAATAAACTTCCTAATACAGAAAAATTAATATCTTATATATATAATATTTTATTAGACAGTGACATTCCATCGACGGACTTACACAGACAAATATGGGAAAAAGAATTAAATCAAATAATAACGAAAGATACTTGGGAAGAAAGTTTACAACACATACATCAATGTTCATTAAATGCCAGACATTCTTTAATACAATTTAAAGTAATACAATAGTTACATTATTCAAAAACAAAATTACATAAAATGTTTCAACATATCTCACCTATATGTGATAAATGTCAACATTTAGAAGCTACCTTATCTCATATGTTTGCAAACTGTATAAAAATAAAAAAATTCTGGGTAAATATTTTTAGTATAATATCTAAAGTGACCAGCACACAATTGGACCCGGATCCAAAATTAATAATACTCGGAACATTAGAATTAAATCAAACATTTACAACAACACAAAGAAACTTTATTGATTATTGTATAATAACGGGAAAAAAATTAATTCAAAAATTTTGGAAAGGCCCTATAACCCCCACAATCAAAATGTGGATTATAGAAATGACGGAGACCTTAAACGTGGAAAGAATCAGATTTTCCCTGTTGGACAAACAGGAATTATTCGTTGGAACATGGTCTCCCTTTATTGATTATTTAAAGGGTCAGAATGGTTCAGCACAGGAACCTGACTAACACTCGGGCTAAAGAATGGATGAAATGCTATACTCTGAAATGTACGAATATATCTCGAATGAAGTTTTTTATTTTAATAAATTTTTCCATTCTTCTTTAACTATCTTTTTCTTTTCTGTTTTGTTTTTTGTTTTTTTGTTTTTTGGTTTTTTTTCTTCTTTTTTTTTCTTTCTCTCTCTTTTCTTCTCTCTCTTTTCTTTCTTTACTTAATCTATCTTTTTAGTTCTATCTAGTTTAAAAAAACAAAAAAAGGCAAAAGGTATTGGAGACAATGTAATAATAATTGACAATATTATCAATTCAAAAATGTAAGACTGTAATGATGTTAATAGGTTGTGTACTTATCTCCAATATAAAATATTTTCAAAAAATATATATATATATATTATGAGGAAAGCCAAACGCAGTGGCTGTGACCCGATGTACGCCATCCTCGAATACCGCAACACCTCCCTTGGCGGGACAGGTGGCTATGCCCCCTCACAGTTACTGAACAGTAGACTGTTAAGAGGCAAATTGGCATCACCTCTCTCACTCTTACTGCCTCATCATGTCCCTCCCTTGGGACCACAACTGGCCGTCCGGCAAGAAAAACAGGCAGCATACTTCAATGAGAAGGCAAGCGCCGAGCCGCTGCCGCGACCTGGAACAACAACAACAGGTGTGGTTTCATGGCAAACCAACCGAGTGGCAACGTGGCCGTATTGCAAGAGAAAACCTGTCTCCGCGGAGCTACGTCATCTCTACACCGATCGGTACTGGGTTCCGCAGAAACAGGAAGGACATATGACCTGCGCATGAAGCAGCTGAGCCATGCCCTGGCAACACGCAGCAGACAAGTGCGAACACTCTCCCACAAGGAGGAACCCCTCTCCCAGAAGGAGTTAGTCTCCCAGACTAAAGAGAACCATCACAGGCCACATCACAAGGTTCTGTGGTGGGAGAATCGGCTCAAAGCGAGCCAAGCCACACTCACACACAACAGAAATACGACACAGAACGAGTTGGAAATACGACTTGCACGAGAAGTGGGCGATTGTCAAAACTCCCAACTCGACTTGTTATGTAAAATTGTTGGGCAATTATTTTATAGTTTTGTAGTATGAAGAGCACTGTGTTATTTGTGGTACTTTATCCACATTAAATTGATTAAAGGTTCAAGTTATTAGTTTTGACCAACGTTGAAGGGGGAGATGTAAGGGAAGGGGAGAAGTGATGTATTTAAAGTGAAGGGGGAGATGTGATGTATATGTAATATAAATGCCAGCGTCCCTTGAGGCCAAAAGCTGAAGCTGGCAAATGTGCCTGTGCCTCGTGACTGAGGTCAGGTGACCTTCGAGAAGTTTCCATTGGTTGTTCAGATTAAATCTTACTTACATGATGTCAGACGTGTTTTCTTTGTGCTAGTCACAACAGGGCCTTACGTGGTCTCAAACTCCATCCATCCATCCCTCCCTCCCTCCCATAACTAAAGCTCTGATCATGTGCTCTTCCGGTTTGCGCGGCTTTCTATTTGTGCAAAAACGGTATGCGATAAAGCTACGATTTTCCGGAAGCTCACTCACCGTTCTCCTGTGCTGCTAGTGCAACAAGTTCCATTACAATTGGTGGTATATTGTAAAAGTTAGCAAGGTTTACAAATCTTAAAAACCATGCATATGCAGATCTATCTCCTCTCCTGCCAGTCAGCGCTGCGTGGATTAGTCTCTTATCCTGTCATTCCCCGGGACGGTCCGCCCCTTCCTGCGCCATCACGTCTTTTCTGGAGCCGAGGGATGCTGTGGGTGAGTGGCGGAAGTCTCCAACTGGACACAATTTTCGGAGGGAACGAAAGCGGTGATGTCGCCAAACGGAAAGCGGTGAATCTGACCCCAGCGGAGGAGAGCGTCCAGCGCCCACTGTGAGTCCAAAATACACCGTCATCGCAACGCCCCGCAGCTCCAGCCCCTTCCCATCTGGTCCCCCTCGCTGGCTCCTGCCCCCTCCATCATGATACCCCCCTCTTCCCCGGACCAAAACCACTGGAAGGGTACCATAGGAAAGGAAGGCATCGGGAACATCTACTCCAATGGAGCTCTGCTTCTCAGCAAATGTGCTCAGCACAACCGCATCATCACGAAGACCCTCTTTCGCCAGAAAAACAAACTTAAGGCATCTTGGAGACATCCACGCACCAAACAGTGGCATCTCATTGACTATGTCGTTATATGAGCCAGGGGCTGCCATGACGTGTTTATCACAAGCGCCATGATCAATGCAGATGACTGCTGGGCAGATCATCACCTCATCCACTCCATGATGTCCATCAAACTCAAGAGGAGGATTCAAACTAAGCAGAACCTTGAAAGCCTGAACGAAACTGCCATCCAGCAGCGATTTCAAACTTCTCTTGGGGAAAGCCTCCAGCAGGAATATCCTGATGACATTGAAGGCCACTGGAGCTGGTTCAAATCCACCATCCTTGATACCTGTAAAAACATCCTTGGCTGCGTCCAGAAAACACCAGGTCTGGTTTGACGAGAACAACACAGAGATAGAACAGCTCATCTCCAAGAAATGGAAAGCCTTTCGCGCCTGGCAAAATGATGTAACCTGCAAGGACAAAAGAGCGGCTCACTCCAGAGCCAAGGCAGACGTCCAGAGTCGGGTGTGGGAGCTTAAGAAGTCTTGGTGGACAGATAAGGCTCTGGAAATCCAGAGACTAGCAGACTCGGGTGAAACCAGAGGCTTCTTCAGAGCTATTAAGGCCGTTTATGGTCCAAGCTACCATGGCTTTATCCCCCTGCACTCAAAAGACGACAAGAACTGCTGAAGAACAATGAGTCCAATAACGCCCGATGGAGAGAGCACTACCAGGAACTCATCGACCATGACAGCACAACTGAACCAGACATTACCCCAGAATCTCATCAGAGAAGACATGGAAGAACCTCCCACTATGTCAAGGTTCATGCCATCAAAAGCCTTACGAACAACAAGGCCACCGGTCCAGATGGGATCCTAGCTGAGATCTTATAGGAAGGTGGACCGGAGCTCCTGTACCACATCCACGCCCTACTCCTCAAGGTCTGGGAAAAAGAAGAACTTCCCTCAGAACTTAGGGATGCTCTAATAGTGACCATTTTTAAGAAGGGGGACAAGGCTGAATGTGGAAACTACAACGGCATCTCGCTCCTGTCAACAACAGGCAAAGTCCATGCTCATGTCCTCGCAAACCGACTTCTACCACTGTCTGCAGTGATACTCCCAGAATCACAGTGTGGCTTCCTCCCATTCAGAGGTAGAGCAGACCTCATAGTCACAGCATGCCAAATCCAGGAAGAAAATCTGTGAATAAAGGCAGCCTTTGTACATGGCCTTCATAGACCTGACCAGGGCTTTTGACTCGGTAGACCGCCAGGCTCTTTGAAGCATACTATCAAGTTACGGTTGTCACGATAAGTACATCAGAATATTGAGGCTTCTACATGATGGCATGTCGGTCACGGTGCTCAGCAACTGTGGCTCTGAGTCCGAGCCCTTCACTGTGGAAACGGAGGTCAAACAAGGATGCATCATCGCGCTCACTCTGTTTGTCGTCTTCATTGTCGCCATATTCACCTCATTGGTGAAGAGCTGCCACAGGGGATCCAAATCCTCTACAGAAATGACGGTGGGCTCTTCAACCTTAATAGGTTGAAGGCCAAGAGCAATGTCAGTAACACCACCATCACGGAGCTTCAGTACACGGACGACTGCACCATTGCAGCACACTCTGCAGAAGACCTCCTGGGCATCCTAAATGCCTTTGCCAAGGCATACAGAGCCATGGGCCTAGCCTTAAATATCACGAAGACCCAGGTCCTACATCAACCTCCACCCAACCAGCAGTCTACCCAGCCCACTCTAAAAGTGAACGACACCACTCTTGAAAACGTTGACTACTCCCCTATTTTGGCAGCATTCTTTCCTCAAAAGCTGACATCGACTCTGAGGTTAACCATCACCTGAGTTGTGTCAGCGGAGCCTACACCAGACTCAGGAAAAGAGTCTTTGAAGACCGAGACCTAAATGCTCACACAAAACTGCTGGTCTACAGAGCCGTTGTCCTCTCCACCCTGTTGTATGGAGCCTAGTCATGGACCACCTACAGCAGGCACCTGAGAGCCCTGGAACAACACCATCAAAGATCCTTACGAAAGATTCTCAGGATCAGCTGGGAGGACAAACGCACCAACATCAGCGTTTTAGAGGAAGCAACATGACCAGCACCACCACCACAATAATGTAGCACCAACGTCGATAGACTGGCCATGTCATCTGCATGTCCAACACACGTCTCCCTAAACAAATCCTTTACTCTCAATTGAAGGAAGGTCGGCGAGCCCCCGGCGGGCCAAAGAAACGCTTCAAGGACAACATCAGGAACAGTCCGAAGAAATTCCACATCACAAATAACTGTTGCAACGCTGGGGGTGGGGGAGGGGAGGGGTAGAGGTGGAAGAGGGGAAGAGGGAGGGTAAAGAGACACAGTGGGAGACTGGGTTGGGGGGAGAGAGAGAGAGGGGTCACAAATTCTCATTATACACTAATACACCCCTCACTCTCCCTCCCTCTCTCCCACCCCTCTCTCTCTCTCCCTCCCTCTCTCTCCATCACTCCCTCCCCCACTCCCTCCTCTTCCCTCTTTCTTTCCATCCATCTCTTTGCCTCTCGACCTCCCCCACTCCCTCCCTCCCACTGCCTATCTCCCTCCCTCCCTCCTTCTCTCTCATCTTCCCATCTCACTATCTGGAAGTGGCGGCACTGCCAAGCAGCTGCAGTCCGTCTGTCTTTTCTTTTTTTGTTTTCTTTTGTCTTGTTAGATGTATATTTTAGTTTATTTTTAGTTGCCTTCTAGACCAAGTGCAGACCCGTTGGGTCTGGTCCCCGAAAGTGCTTGACACCCCGGGGTGTTTTTTCCCGAACGTGCTTCAGACCCCAGGGTGAAAATCGTGGGAAAAAAAGATGGCGTAGTTTTCGGAAAAAATCGGAGAAAATCGGCGGAAAAAAGATGGCATCGTTTTCGGAGAAAATCGGCGAAAAAAAGATGGCGTCGTTTTCGGAGAAAATCGGAGACAATCGGAGAAAATCACATGGGGGTGGGGGGGGATGGATTTTATTAAAAAACGTGTACATAAACAGGACCGAATTTAATCAGAAGTGGCTATTCGTAAAGATAAATGTCATCTCTTTGGAAATGGTAAAAAATATGGGCCTTTCCGCGCGCTGTATGGGCCAGGGGCGGTATCAAAGGCGGCACAGGTCAAGCAGAACGTTGGACGTACGAACGTACAGACGTACAGACGGACGACAGCCAGAGAGTTTTAAAAGTATACTAGACCAAGTGCAGACCCGTTGGGTCTGGTCCCCGAAAGTGCTTGACACCCCGGGGTGTTGTTCCCGAACGTGCTTCAGACCCCGGGGTGAAAATCGTCAAAAAAAAGATGGCGTCATTTTCGGAAAAAATCGGAGAAAATCGGCGAAAAAAAGATGGCGTCGTTTTCGTAGAAAATCGGCGAAAAAAAGATGGCGTCGTTTTCGGAGTAAATCGGAGACAATCGGAGAAAATCACATGGGGGTGGGGGGGGATGGATTTTATTAATAAACGTGTACATAAACAGGACCGAATTTAATCAGGAGTGGCTATTCGTAAATATAAATGTCATCTCTTTGGAAATGGTAAAAAATATGGGCCTTTCCACGCGCCGTGTGGGCCAGCGGCGGTATCGAAGGCGGCACAGGTCATGCAGAACGTTGGACGTACGGACGTACAGACGTACAGACGTACAGACGGACGACAGCCAGAGAGTTTTAAAATTATACTAGACCAAGTGCAGACCCGTTGGGTCTGGTCCCCGAAAGTGCTTGACACCCCGGGGTGTTGTTCCCGAACGTGCTTCAGACCCCGGGGTGAAAATCTGCTGAAAAAAGATGGCGTCGTTTTCGGAAAAAATCGGAGAAAATCGGCGAAAAAAAGATGGCGTCGGTTTTCGGAGAAAATCGGGGGAAAAAAGATGGCGTCGTTTTCGGAGAAAATCGGAGAAAATCACATGGGGGTGGGGGGGGGGGGTGGATTTTATTAAAAAACGTGTACATAAACAGGACCGAATTTAATCAGGAGTGGCTATTCGTAAAGATAAATGTCATCTGTTTGGAAATGGTAAAAAAATATGGGCCTTTCCGCGCGCTGTGTGGGCCAGGGGCGGTATCAAAGGTGGCGTACGGACGTACAGACGTACAGACGTACAGACGTACAGACGTACAGACGGACGACAGCCAGAGAGTTTTAAAAGTATACTAGACCAAGTGCAGACCCGTTGGGTCTGGTCCCCGAAAGTGCTTGACTCCCCGGGGTGTTGTCCCCGAACGTGCTTCAGACCCCGGGGTGAAAATCGACGAAAAAAAGATGGCGTCGTTTTCCGGAAAAAATCGGAGAAAATCGGCGAAAAAAAGATGGCGTCGTTTTCGGAGAAAATCGGAGAAAAAAGATGGCGTCGTTTTCGGAGAAAATCGGAGACAATCGGAGAAAATCGCGTGGGGGTGGGGGGGGGGATGGATTTTATTAAAAAACGTGTACATAAACAGGACCGAATTTAATCAGGAGTGGCTATTCGTAAAGATAAAGGTCATCTCTTTGGAAATGATAAAAAATATGGGCCTTTCCGCGCGCCGTGTGGGCCAGGGGCGGTATCAAAGGCAGCGTTGGGACGTACAGACGTACAGACGGACGACAGCCAGAGAGTTTTAAAAGTATACTAGACCAAGTGCAGACCCGTTGGGTCTGGACACCGAACGTGCGTTTGCGGGGGGGAGGGGCTGTTGCTTCACACTAACCACCCCTTTCCTCCAAAGCACGGAATCCTGCATCCACAAACACACACACTCATCACACCCCTTGATATTACATTAATTTTTAAATTTGATTCTTTTATCCCATCTCCACCCTATCCACTGATGAATAGCCCTCACCTCTCAGGTGCTTCTAGAGGGGGGTGGCAGAGAGACAAAATTTAATGTTAAAAATTTGAAGAGGGATGGAGGAGGGGGGAGAGAAAGGTGGGGAGAGAGGAGGGGGGAGAGAGGAGAGTGGTGGAGAGAGGAAGGAGACGATGGGGGAGAAAGGTGAAGGGGGTGTTTGGAACGGGGCGTGCATGAGTCGAGCCGCGGGCTGTGAAGAGAGAAGGGCAGAGAGAGAGAGAAGAGAGATGGGAGAGACAGAGAGACTGGGCCGAAGGAAATAGGAAACGTTTCAGGTAAAAAAAAAACTGATGATGGGCTTCGGCCCAAAGCTTTGCCTATTTAATTCGCTCCATAGATGCTGCTGTACCCGCTGTGTTTCTCCAGCTTTTTTTGTGTATCTTTGATTTTCCAGCATCTGCAGTTCCGTGTTAAAGACAGAGAGACTGTTGGTGGGCTGTTTTCCCAACGCGCTTTTGCGGGAGGGGGGGGGGGGTGCTGCGGCATCACACACACTAACCACCCCGCAAACACCCTCGGGGGGAAGGGGGAGAGAAAGACGGGGTGTGGAGAGAGAGGAGAGGGGGAGGGAGGGTAGAGGGCGAGGAGGAAAGGGGAGAGATTGGTGAGGTTGAAGAGAGTAGGGTGGGGGAGAGGGATGGGGAGGAGAGTGGTGAGTTAGGAGGAGAGCGTGGAGGGCAGGAAGGGTGGAGAGGGGGGGAGGGGATGTTAGAGGTGGAGAGGGGGGGAGAGGGGAAGGGGAGAGGAGTAGGTGGAAGAGAGGGAGAGAGGGAGGGGGAGGGAGGAGGTGGGGGAGGGAGAGGGGAAGAGTTGGGAGTGAGTGGTTGCGGGGAGTGGTGCAAGAGAGAGTGGAAGGGGGGGGGGGAGATGGGGGTGAAGAGGGGGGGTGGAGGGGTAAGAGAGGGTGTGGGAGGGGAGAGAGGGGGAGAGGAGAGAGGGGGTAGAGTGGGGAGGGAGAGTGGAAGTAGGAGGGGTAGGGACAGTCGGGGTGGGGAGAGAGAGGAAGAGGGGGAGGGAGGAAAGGGGAGAGATTGGTGAGTGAGAAGAGAGC